>JAODJX010000001.1:51163833-51177250 GCA_026776945.1 Isichthys henryi
CCCCCCCCCCCCCCGTTCTCAACAGGTACTCACTAATGAGAAACAGTCTCTGTCGATTCTTTATTTAGAAGCGTCAGCCGTTTCAGAACCCCTCCGTCGCTTTTTGTCCGACCGAGGGTTTCATGCTGCGGGATCCAGGAATCGGAGCTGCCGGGTCGGCGAAAGAAACGCACCGTGCCGCCTCCTTCAAAGCGACCTCGGGACCCTCTGAGAAGGGGACGCTCGGTCAGTACAGCACGGCGATTAAAGTACAGAAATACTTACATCGCCCTTCCTCCGTGTGGGCGGTTTACAAGTTAACTGTTTGTGAGCAATAAAATGAAATATATCGGCAAGCGGAAGCATAAATTTAGTCCAAAAAAGCTATACATCAAACTAACACTGGAGAATTAAGACATTCGCCAGAAACATTCTTAAATGAAGAGAAAGGAAAATAATACTGACTCAATTTTTTTGCCGTGTCAAATGACGCTCCTCTGGTGGTTTATACAGATCAGGACACCTTGTATTCACAAAGTAAAACAAGTCAAACACATCCACAGTTATAAAAGTCGTACAGTAAGACATACGAGCAGATCGTAAATAACGACAAAAACCATGGAAAACCACAAACGTCAATCGTAATGCTAATGAATCGTATTTATTGTACGACGGCATCTGACACCAAATGCAGATCTAAGTTTCATTTTCTGAATGGGACTCTCGACTATTAATCAACCATGGACAACAGCCAGATGACAGTAGTGACTCCGGGTGGGGAGGTGCTGTTGTTGCAGGATCATTCACTAATTCATAGTTATCCTCCATGGAGAGTGATGACATTTGATATTTATATAAGAATGCAAATGTCTCCTCCTGTTAAGTATCACCAATGAATTAACGTTGGCAGTTTGAGGGGAAAAAAAACAGAAATGTCACTTATTTTAGACTGACAACAAAATTAATAACACTATTTTCAAAGATTGACTATTAACTAAAAACACTCACAGTTCACTTTGTACTGTTTCAATATTTTCTTTAAAACTGAAAAAGTACCAGTTTAGTTATTCATGCAAACATCTCACAAACACCTTCTAACCATTGAAATTTCAGTCACAAAAACGAACTTGCAGTTTTGTTACTATGAACAAAGTACTGATCATTACGTTTCTATCATTAACTGAAGACGCAGGACTTAAACATGATATCTTGCTGAACTCAAGAGAAGAATATTTTCTTGTTCCAAGTGATGTACTGAGCAGATGTTGGAGTCCAACACTAGTATCCCTCACTTGTCTGAGCCACCGTTCCCTTGGCAACAGAATCCTGTTAATTTGGGTTTCACACTGCCACTAACTTCTTGTCACACAAGGGGGGTCGGGGGGTCCAAACCACAGTGTTATCCATCCATCCATTTTCTAAACGCTTATCCTATTGGGTCACGGGGGTCCGGAGCCTATCCCGGAAGCAATGGGCACGAGGCAGGGAACAACCCAGGATGGGGGGCCAGCCCATCGCAGCACAGTGTTATAAATCGTTTATATTTTACCTGATTGAAGGGTTATCTTTGCAAGTCAGGAAGAGGGACTCTGTGCTGGGTTAGTGGTCTTGTTTTTCATAAGCCTGGGATTACCTGACTTCCTGGTCTGTTTTTGTTCAGTGGAACTGACCCATACCGATGCCCCCATGGTATCGGAGAAGAGGAAAGGTGCGAGAAGGTGAAAAATGGCAGAGAAGTCCAGTGACAAGTGGGTCCACATGAGGAGATGGTGTGATGCTGGTCTTCGATCAGCCTGGCTACTCTGCGAAGTTTCCAGTAAAAAAAAAAAAGAGACTGCTCATCGCAACCCTGCTTAGATGAGAGAGGATGATTTTGCTTTCTTGTTAATTTTTGATAAAAGCATTTTCATCTGGCTTCTGTAAGGCACAAACCAAAGGCTACCTCAAACTATGTCACATGATACCGCTGCGTATGTGTGGTTATTTGGCTGGGGGCCAGTAGGTCTGTACAACTGGGCATTTAGACTATATGCTTTGTTTGAGCTTTAGATATGTTTCTGTAGATTGCAACTGTGTGTCAAGATGGGTCTGTAACACATTTAAAAATTACTCGTGCCCATACCTGGTTCTTGTCAGTATTAGACACCCTTTGGGAACCCAAATGAAGATTTTAATTAAATCTCCTGCTTTATTATAATTCAATTTTGTGGTTTTACAGACTGAAGCTCTAAGGATAGTTTGCAGCCTCTGACTGGGAATGAAGAATGGTTTTGAAATTCGATGTGTTGCTGAAGGGCAAAGGATATCAAATAAAGGTTAGTCTCAATCATTCACAAATTCCCATTGCAAACAACCGCCGTGGAGTTCATTATTCCTTTTTTCGTTTTTTCCGCTTTGCAGTAATATGTCTCTCTGGAATAGTTCCAATCAAGGTTGACACTTTTATTAGCTCCTTTTGTCCCTGTTATTTCAATCTTATGGAAATCGTGCCTTATTTGCGTGGTTAAATGCGCTTCCGCCGGAACCACCACGACGTTTGTGCTATACTTTGATATCCAGCGCAAACAGAGTTCTGCTTTCTTGGCCCCGGATCTCCCCTCTCAGCTGAAGGACTTGATTAATGTCCTTCTTTTCATCAGTGCTTTTTTTAATTGCTGAAGAGCGGCTCCGCCCGCCGCGGCGAGGGCTTACAATGGCTGAGACGTAGTCAGGTGCTTGCCATTTCTCGCCGCATTAATCATCCCGATTTTTTATGTAACCCAGACGTCTGGCTTTCCCGGTGGATGCTCCGTCGCCGTTGCTTAACAACACAGCGTTAAAAAAAACTTTGAAATGTTATCTTTAAAAGTCACAGGGCCAATGTCCCGGGAAGGCGCTCCCATCTGGCGATCGGGCCGAATTGAAAAGAATAAACACAAAGCGCTAATTCACCCTCTCTGTATGTGTGCCGATTGCGGGTTTCAAGCCGGTAGGCTGCCGGTAGAGTGATCTTCTTAAATGATATGTAATGTTGGACACAGATGGAAATTTCCTCTGTCCCTCAGTTATAATCTGGGGATTGTACAGTATAGAAGAGCCTTTTAAAAATATATTCATGTAATTACATTATATAGTCATAGTTCAACGTTGCTTATGACAGTAAAAAGTCATATTGATTACCTGAACTTTTACAATTAATTAACCTAGAGTAACTGAGATCATCGTAGATGCCGCCGGAACTCCGTGTCCGCGACACGGCGATAATTATTCTCTTTAATTGTTAGCGACCCCGACAATGTGGCCAGCGCAATCAGGTGTTACGGAGGATTAACCTCGACCGAGGTAATTATGAGAACACGCAGTGTACTTATTTGCCTTCTTGGAAGATGCTGTCGCTCCGCGTCCGTCTTCGACTGCCTTTACGCCGGGAGCGGCCGCACGTACGCTCCTCCTACGCCGTTTCCTTCTTGCTTCTACTCGTGAGATTTGTGCTGGTGCCTCATTACCTCCGTGGAAAATTACGTGCTATTTAACCTGGATGGCTGAAGTAATGTGTGGGGAAATGATGTGCAATAAGAAAGCTATCTTAAGTTCAGCACGAGCAGAAGACAAACGTCTGAAACGTCTGCAATGGCTTTTCTGCGCTGACACCCTCCCCTCCCCCCCAAAAGGATGACGACCGTGTTCTCCTGGCAGTTGCTCTTCTGGTGTCAAATGTATGTTTGGTGTTGGAGGGACTCCCACTAAGGTGTGGGTTTTCCTATGCCCCTCCCAGCTGAGGTAAACACCTGTCGAATCACACTGTACCACCCATAGCATCCAAACATGTGATGGTCATTGCTGTGCCAGCAGTAACCTCACCTGCAGGGGGCAGTAGTGACATTATGGTCACTGTCATCAGGTAACCATCACTGTGTGAATTGGCCCCTAACAAACGCTTTGCTATAGCACTGGCGTAAAGTGCTAGGGGCGGGGGAGCCCTGTGCTCCAGCTTTGGTTGCCAACTGTTTCCAATCTCTTAAAATAGCAAGCTGAGTTCAGCTTGATTAAAATAGACAACAGAAAGAGAAAACAAAGTCCTTTTCCTGCAGGCCGACAAAGAGCTGGGTGCGAGTGGGATGCGAACCGTGTATGTGGGCGTACGCAGCTTCTTCTGCCCACAGGGGTGAGTCAGAGCAGGCCTGAATCTGAGCTGTTGTCTTCCCTCCCACTCACTGACACCACAGCCTCCAGACAGCTGGAACTGAACTTCCTCTCTCTGTATGCACAGGCCAGGGTAGGTGGGTGGGCGGAAAAGGCAAAAAAAATTAAAGCTTTTTTCATTTTTTCATCTGTCAGCCTCTGCCATGAACGGTTGTTACGTTACATATTTGTTTATCAGACAGCTTTTTTTTCCGCAGTAAATTATGCAATATTCCATTTGCAATGGTATCAGTTTATGCAGATGAGTATTAACTGAAGATATCTGGGTTACATTTAGGTATCAAGGGGATGGGAGCATTTCAACCCTGGGATGTGAGCCTCCAATCCCATGATGTGGTAGGAAATGCGGATGGTGTGTGGCTTAGCGGGTAAGGACTCGGTAGTGCCTGTGATGAGATGGTTGCCAGTTTAAATCCCAGGGTCCACAGAGTGATGTCACTGTTGGGCCCATGATCGAGGCCCTTAACCCCCAATTGTTCCAGAGACTGTCTGACCCTGCCTTTTCAAAAAATCTATGGGTGCGTTTAACTTGGGCTTAGGTCTGTCTGCAGCTGACGTGATGTTGAGCAAGATCTGTTGGTGACTGCGGGGGGGGGGGGGAGTATAAACTGACTGCAGCCAAGTTGGACAACTTCTACTTCTCGTAGTGTGTGAGACCTGACTGCAATGGCTGATCTCATACTGTTGGCATTTATCGTGGCAGATAAAAAAAATTCCTGTGTTTTTGCATGAAGAATTCGGAAAACAGCAAAGGTAATTTAAAGCTGTCCAAAAATATGCATCATATCATATTTATAACCTCATCACTCTGGTTTCGGCTCATGGAACAGGGCAGATTAAATCTTAAAACAACTCCACAACTTTCAGATTAAGTATTGTAATATAATATTTTTACTCAAATTTAAGATAAAAAGTGGTGTAATTTTAGCCTAGATAAGAAAGCTCAACGTGCGAGGGGAGGAGTAGCTGACAGGCTGTGTCCACGTGTTTTTCAAACATCCTTTTTCCTACATTCAGGTTGACAGTACAGTTCTAGAGGCTTTATGAATTCCTATAGGCTGTTTACCCAAAGGAAAATGTTTTGTCTCAATTATATTCACAAGAAATCTCACAAGAAATAAATCAGTTCTTATTGAGATCATTCCTGTGTCATTTAAGTAACCCATAAGTGAAATAAGGCGAGATAAGAATGCGTTGAGAAGAAAATGCATTTATTCTATCCCCTTCTCTAGGCATGTTCCGAAAATTATTGGGTTTGTGGATGATATCATTCCTCTATACAATCTGTCTGATTTTAGGAGTCATTTCCGGCTTTATAAAGGACATATGGAGGTGTGTACAGCATTTTGAGGCCACTTTATTGTTATAGTTTATTATAACAATGTTTCCACGTTATCAGTGACCTGCTTTCTCATATTTACTCATCACCACACTTGGTCCTGTTTTTCAAAACCCCCTGAACACCAAAATCCCCTTAAAAGACAGTGTCCTGGTCTGTTTATGGACCCTGGCAAGTCAAGAGTCCTATAGGTGTGTTGCAAACCACTTTAATATCAGCAAGTCGACTTTGATGGTTCATTGCCATCGGTTTTGTGTGCTGATAAACACACACATGGCACATCATGTTACC
Source organism: Isichthys henryi (assembly GCA_026776945.1). Lineage (NCBI taxonomy): Eukaryota > Metazoa > Chordata > Actinopteri > Osteoglossiformes > Mormyridae > Isichthys > Isichthys henryi. The sequence goes on from JAODJX010000001.1 coordinate 51,169,625, forward strand.
TGGCCAGTGGGGGAAAGTCTTCTTAGATCAGAGTTGGGATCTGCTAGGGCAGGTTTTCCAAGGACCAGATTGGCTGTCGATGGCTGCCACATCCTGATTAGGAAGCCATACCGACAGAACCCACTGGAATACCTAAACCGAAAAAAAAATATATTCTATCATTCTGATTGGGTTTTGTGACAGCCAGAGAAGATTTTGTCACGTAAGTGTGCGGCCACCTTGGAAGCTGGCATGATGTCAGAGCTTTCCGGCACACAGCAGTTGCTCACGCTCTGGCTCCGGCACACATCATTGGAGACTCAAGCCATACTGGGACAACGAACACCTCACAGACCGGCAAAAAATTATAACAGGAAACTGAACGGTGCTTCCGTGACCATTGAACAGGAATTCTAAAGTCCAAATTCCGCCGACTGAAATACCTGCAAATGGATAGTATTCAGAAGATTAATTCAGCAGTGTGTGCCTGCTGCATCCTATGCAAAATGTTCTACAATACTGGAGATCAGAACCCTGACATAATTAACAATGAAGCCCTGGATGATGACATTTATCCACCTCAGCCTCTAAATGAACAGGCAGCTCATTACAGAGACACAATATGCAATAGTTTATAAAGGCCGAACCACAGCCAAACACACACCTCAGCCTTTTACATGTGCAAGCAACTGATCGTAGATATTAACTCCGCCTTCAACACATTCATCCCTCAAAAGCTGATTGTGAAACTGAGTGGGTTAGGGCTGAACACCACTCTCTGCAAGTGGATTTGGATTTCCTGACAGAGAGGCCCCAGTTTAAAACACCTCCAACATCATCACGTTAGAGGAGTACAGGAGCTCTGCAGGGCTGTGTACTTAGTCCTCCGCTCTTCACCGTGATGACTTATGACTGCATACAGTAGCAGCACACAACACCAATCACATCATCAAGTTTGCAGATGATACAACTGTGCTGGGACTGATGAGCAGGGACTGCATTCAGAGAGGAGGTGGAACGGCTGTCAACAACTTATCTTTCAACGTTGAAAAGACAAAAGAGATAATCATGGATTTTTGAAAGACTTGTCCTGTCCATACTCCACTCAGCATAAACAGGTCAGCTGTGGAGATCGTAAGGAGTACCATGTTCCTCGGTGTGCACATAACTGAGGAACTTACATGGACAGGCACCCCCTCCTCCCTAACCAAGGAAGCCCAGTAGAGATTACACTTCCTGCGATGGCTGAAACGGGTGAGGCTCCTCCCTTCCATCCTCACCACGTTCCACAGAGGCACCATCAACATTATTCTGACCAGCTGCATCAATACCTGGTACGTCAACTGCAACACATTCAATTGCAAGCGCTTGCAGAGGATAGTCAAAACAGCAGAGAACCCTATCGGGGTGCCTCTTCCTTCACTACAGCACACATTTCACAAGCACAGTGTTCACAAGGCCTAGAGCAATGTGCAGGAATCCTCACATGGACTGTTCACTCTCCTGAGGGGAGGAGATTCTGCAGCCTCAGAGCCAGGTCTGCCAGGTTGGAGGACAGTTTTTATCCCCAGGCTGTCAAGCTCCTCAACCCTGTGTGCTTCCTTGGGATCTTCCACACTGCCTCATTCACCTCAAGCTGCTGTGCAGAACTTATACACAGCCACAGCACAGCCACTTTACTGTAATGTCCAGTTTGCACATAGACCGAAAGTACTGGAAACTGTTTGCACATGTTTTTAAACATATATTATCACACACTGCTTTCAGTACTGTAAGTCATGCCGCTATTCTGATAAAGGTGCTGTACGTATACTAGGACCATACATTGTATTAATCTACATATTAATTGCTATGTGTCACACTCCTGCTACTTTTTTTGTCTTGGTTTGCACAGTCTTTGTCTTTGTGTTGTTCATTTTTATTTGCTTTAAGTATTTGTTACACTGTGGACCCTGAGCTCTTCCACTTTCTTCTCAAAGCTTCCCCTGCTCCTCTCCTTCAGCCTTCTCAACCTCTCCAAATCTGGGCGCACACGGCACTCCAGCACAGCAGTTCTCTGGTCAACGTGGGCTTCGCATGACTCAAAGAATGATACAGTTTGACTTGCTGGTTTCCTACCCGTGGCCCCGTTTTGGTTAAAACAGCAGGATCAGACTCCGGTGCTGAAGGCTGGTGGGTAGAGAGGGGCATGGAGGATATTGTGCCCTCTGGGGCACCCCCAACTTCTGAGCAGCCGAATATTCCATCCATAACCTGTGGAAACAAAGGTTTAAGTTCAGCAAAGTGACATTAGGTAGAAATTCTGTAGTAATTGTTGGAAAAGTCATACTACATGACCTAAGTACAGTTAAAATGGCATAATGTTAACATTAATATCAAGACTGGTAAACATTATTCTACTTCTACTTGTATAATAGTCCCATGTTGATTCTTGCCTCTCCAGTGGTCTGACATCTGTCTTTGACCCTTTTGTACGTCACCAACATGTTAGAAATTTTCTTCCTTATCTACTCTACTGATCATTTGTGGTCCCTTTGTAACATGTCTTTATGGACTCTTTTATAAAAAGCTTGTTTTGTAAAGGGAGTGATGTTGTTTTTTGTTGTTGCAAGCAGTAGAAGTGTGAGCCGGTGTTTCATTTCTGAGAGGAAAAAATTGTGCTGTCGTTTCACAGTGTAAAATTTAATTGTGATTTTTCTAATAGGCACTATACCTGGTTGTGACTCTGAAATGTCTTGGTTTGAGTCCTCTTCCACAGCGCTAGGGCCTGCTGAGTGTGCTGCCAGTTGACGTAAGCGAATGGCAAGGTTCAGGAGCACAGGTGGGGTTGCAGCAGTGGGTCTTGGGGACATAGATGGTGCTGGCAGAATTAAAACAGGAGGCAGAGCAGATGATGTGGTAGTTATAACTATAATCATTTTAACTGGTCTCCCATTGTCTAATAAAATATTTCAGTAAAACAAATATAAAAAGGAACTTTACCTTACAGCATTGCAGATAGTCTAACCTAAGTTGCTAGACTAGCCAAGAATTCTTTATCTGAAAAACAAAAAAAAACAAACGCCATCCACAGAGGTATTGACAGTAGTGTTTGACCCAACTTGCCTTAAACAAGTATTAGCAAATAAAAGATTATTGTGTACAAACTCAAACTAGTCAAACCACATTAAAAGCTTTATAATATTTTAGTAGATCCATAGCGATATTCTTTTTTTCTAGAGGCAAGCAAACTACGAACAAACAAAAGACACTAACGAGTAACTGGTAAAAATCTGATATTGCATGACAGGATACTGTTAACGGTCACGATATGGTATTCTCTAAATCGAACACGTGCGATTACATTTACAACTATTAATACATTTAACAAAATAAACATTTTTAAATATTTATAAAATAGAATTACTGTTGACTGTGTAAGCCGCCATATTGAAATGACATCACTCGGACGACAAAATTCTGTCCGACATCAATGTCAGAAAGGAGACGTGTTTCCGATGGGAAGTGACGTTTTTCGTGACGTTTTTATCCGAGTTCCCACTTGTAGAGAGATAATCGAACGCAGGATAAGTCAGACAAAAAAATCTAACCATGATGCATTGCGTCAAGACCAGAATGAAGTCGAATGCACCCTATGTTGCTTTGGATAATGGCTTTGATAAAATTAATGAAAAAAATTGACCTTCAACCTAAAACAGAATCAACCAATGACATTCATTACAGAATCTGGGTAACTCTACAGAACCAATTACTAAAAACTTATTTGCTTGAGACCAGGAATGGCGCAGCGTTACCTTATCAATTTATTCCCCCCGCCACCCCCCATCATTATCTGCTAGACTGCAGTTGAAGGAAATATCTCTGGTTCTCCCTGAGGTGAATAATTACTAATGATGACATTCATCTTAAGTGCACAGAGACCACTGCCTACATGCATAAAAACCTCGTAGGCGGGCATCACTTACCGCCTTGGAAATTCATTCACCGGATTACTTTGTAAACCCAGTAGCTTGATCTGAATTAACATTACAAAAAGCAACATACATACAAATCGGCGTTTTTAAAAAACAGCACCTTTCGCGTACTCCTGCCAGATCGGGTTAGATCGCATAAACAAAGCCGTATGTGGTGAAGTAACAGCGGATTTGAAAGCCTGAGCATCCGGCGGCCGTTTCCGGGGGAACGGCACACGGGAAAACGGCAGAATTCGGCTTGAGAAAGCCAGGTCAGAAAGCAGCTTGTCACCCTCGGCACAATAAAGCCTCAGTAGATCTCAGGCGGCATCTGCAGCCGTTCGGCCTCTCCGGGAGATATTGGGAGGGGGGGGGGTGGCAGTGGGGAACAATCAATTCCTAAATAAATAACATGGAGGGAGAGCGACGCCAGAGACAGCAAAGAGGCACACTTCACACTTCCCATGGGAGTGCGCTAAGTGTGCTGGACAATTCATATCGGAAAAGTTTTATGTACGATTTGCGAGGGGGAAAACTGTAATCTTAACTGCGGCCTGGCTTTTATGGATTTTTATTTTTGTTACACCAGAAAGATCAGCGGAAATAAGGGGGCCATAATTTTTCCACAAAGCCAGCGTTAGCAGTGTCCTGGAAAACACTTGCGTTTATGACCAGGTTCATTTCAAACAGCTGTCTCTGCTCACAGCAGCATGTTCCAATTACTCTTTTAGAAGAATACATGAAAACACTCTACTTGATTGTCCCTCACTCTGATATCTTCATCCATCCATCTTATAACCGCTTATTCCAGTCATAGTCGTGGAGAGGCAGGGGTTCCACTACATTATGGGCCCCATGAAATCATATCGTATTGAGCCCCTAACCCATAATTCAATTGTGTCCCAAATTTTGGAATTGTCTGAACTCCCCCCCCCCCCTTTATGGTGCCCCTATATGTGTGTGTATCTGTGTGTGTGGAGGGGGGGGAACTACAGATTGTTTTAGGCAGTATAGGCTAGGGCTTAACCTGGATGGGATGCCAGTCTCATACACCTATCAACCATAACATTAATATCACTTATAAGTGAAGTGAATAACACTGATTATGTTGTTACAATGGCACCTGTCAAGGGTGCTATTTTATATTAGGCAGGTGAATAGTCAGTTCTTGAAGTTGATGTGTTGGAAGCAGGAAAAATGGGCAAGAATAAAAATCTGAGCAACTTTGACAAGCACCAAATTGTAATGGCTAGACGACCGCTTCAGAGCATTTCCAGGTATGCAGAGATCAGCACCTATCAAAAGTGGTCCAAGAAAGGCCAACTGGCAAACCAGTGACGGGGTCGTGGACACCCAAGGCTCATTGATGTGCATGGGGAGTGAAGGCTATAGCCCATCTGGTTTGATCCCACAGGAGAGCTACTGCAGCACAAATTGCTGATAAAGTCAATGCTAGCTATGATAGAAAGGTGTCACAACACACAGCTCATCACAGCTTGCTGCATATGAGGCTGCATAGCCACAGACCAGTCAGAGTGCCCACGCTGACCCCTGGCCACAACTGAAAGCACCTACAATGGGCAGGCGGGCATCAGAGCTGGACCGTGGAGCAATGGAAAAAGGTAGCTTGGTCTGGTGATTCACATTTTCTGTTACATCATGTGAACAATCGTGCGTGTCTGTGTTGTTTACCTGGGCAAGAGATGGCATCAGAATGCACTATGGGAAGAAGGCAAGATAGCAGAGGCAGTATGACACTCTAGACAATGTTCTGCTGGGAATCCACGGGTCCTGGCCTTCATGTGAATGTTACTTTGATACGCACCACCTACCTAAACATTGTTGCAGACCAAATACACCCCTTCATGGCAACAATATTCACCGATGTCAGTGGCCTCTTTCAGCAGGATGATGCGCCCTGCCACACTGCAAAAATTGTTCAGGAATGGTTTGAGGAACATGAAAAAGAATTGACAGTGTTGACTTGGTCTCCTCTTTCCCCAGATCTCAATCTGATTAAGCTTCTGTGGGATGTGCTGAACAAACAAGTCTGATCCATGGAGGCCCCACTTTGAAACTTAACAGGACTTAAAGGATCTGCTGCTGATGTCTTGGTGTCAGATACCGCAGGACACCTTCAGAGATTTTGTGGAGTCCATGCCTTAACTGGTCAGAGCTATTTTGGTGGCAATATTAGGCAGGGGGTTTTATGGTTATGGCTGATCTGTGAGTATCCACACTTTGCATGCAATTTAGAGACACCAATTAGCCTAATTTCATGTCTTTGGACTCCAGGAGGAAACCCAGGTGACACATGGAGAGCATGCAAGCTCCACACACACAGAGCAGGGGTTGATTCAGCCCTCCCAGCCCTGGAGCTGCGAGCATTAGTGTTATCCACCAAGCCCCACTGCTGCCCGCCCCAGATATCTCTGTGTATTAAATCATATTCTCCCCGTCAGTTTTCCACTGCATCCTATAAAAATTATACTGCATTTTATGCAGTCCTATCTTGCTCCCAAATATAGCCAAGGTGTATCAATTACAAATGTGAAGGAATTATAACAGGGATTTCTAATTTCCAGGGTATTTTTTTGCCAATAAAGGGTAACTTTTCCGACAAACTGGTCCCTGTTCTCATCTGTTTCCACTCCAGCCTGGATGGTTCGCTGTGATACATTTATATAATTCCGTTGTCACTACCTCCGCCCGGGAAAGAGAGACCCTCGGTTTCCATTTCTGAAAATGACTGCCTACACATTTCCACAGCGTCAAGCATAGCTTCCAAGTACCCCCCTACCTCCCCCCCCCCCCCCTTGACTGTTGAAGGCATCCCACACACTAGTTATATAAAAAAAAAATCACAAAGCATTGGGTTAGTTTTAAATCGAATGCGTCAGAAATGCCAGAATCTTCTAGCCTACTATAACCTGGGCCACTCGTGGCTTCCTGCAGGTGTCGTTATCCTGTCGCCATTCATCTATTTACATGCCTTGAAACGGAAGCTGACTGTCAAAAAAAAACAACTACCTTTCACAAGATGTCCTCCACAGAGCATGGTTGTATATTTGGTGCATTAAGTAGGGCATTCAAGATTGCTTCTGACCCAACTCACGCTGGATATGGCCTTTTCAATGCTTTGCCATCAGGTAAAAGATAGAGGGCTGTACGTGCCTGCTCAGTCAGATTCAGCAACAGTTTATACCCCATAGCTGTTCCACCTGTCATCACGAGGCCCCACCCACTACTACTGACCCATTACACCACGCCCCCATCTTTCAGCTGACTGACCTTTAATAAATACGTTTGCACTACTATTACTGTATGCCAAATATTATTGCCTAAGTTATTTATTGACAACTAAATGCAATATACACACACATATATAAGATTTGCATGAAGGGTTAGAAAAAATCCACGTATTAGTGAAGTAGCTTCATGTCACACTGAAAAAATGAGGAAAATCCAACCTTTCATTGAAATAAATTTATTTGAAGAAAAACAAATCTGGGGCGGCGTGGTGGTGTAGTGGTTAGCACTGTTGCCTCACACCTCTGGAACCCGGGTTCGAGTCTCCGCCTGGGTCCCATATGTGTGGAGTTTGCATGTTCTCCCCGTGTCGTCGTGGGGTTTTCTCCGGGTACTCCGGTTTCCCCCCACAGTCCAAAAACATGCTGAGGCTAATTGGAGTTGC
>JAODJX010000001.1:51202860-51228147 GCA_026776945.1 Isichthys henryi
GTGTTTGTGTATTTTTTTTTCTCTAATTTTTGATAGGAACTGCTCCTTTTTGTTCTGTCCCACACCCCACCCCCCCCCCCCCCCGTCATGTGCTTCTACCTGTCCATTCAAACAGCATGATTTTTTGTTTCATCGCCTAGTGATAACATGGCTGCCTCACACCTCACTCTTCATTCACAGCCAGCTGTTTTGTGCTTTGCTGATCAGTGGTCCTATTCCTAACCCAGTCTGAATTCATTGGTTACCCCACCTCTGCCTGTTTTATATGACAAGCATGTCCTGCGAGGGCCGTCAGCGCGTGTGCTAATTAGGCCCCCATGACCTCTGATTGCTGTATGTCTCACATTTCCCATAGACCCTCGTGAGATTAAAGCACATCAGCCATGTATGTCATGTCTATTGTTTAAGTACCATTAGTGGTTAACTGCTTAAGTAGCAATGGGTTTTTTTTAAAGTCCAGCGTAACCAATGAATTCAGCCGTAATCACTTGGTCATGTAATCTGCTCCAGGATTAATGTGCATGCTCTGCCTGTGGGTAAACACTTTTCCCCCCCCTTGCTCCCCTTTCCCAGGTTCTGAGTCATCTAGTAGTGTAGGCTCGTCCACGGGTTCGCTCTCGCGCCCCCAGCCGGCGGCAGCGGCACCCCTACCTCTCCTGCCCCTAACCCCAGCCGGCCATGCCGTGCCCGCCCCCGTGGCCTACCTCGGCGGCAGCTCCGTGTCCCGCGAGGGGGGCGGGGGCGGCCTGGCGCCATCCGCTGCTAACACTAGCTACTATTTGCTTCCTCTGGAAGCGGCCGGCATCCCTGCTGGCAGTATCCTGGTGAACCCGCACACAGGTTGGTACCGGCTGTTCTGGGTCCGTCTGTCGGCAGCTGTGTGTGTTTGTGTGCATGCATGCGAGCTCCCTCGTTGCTGTATATGTTTACCTAACATACCACTAACACTACTCACACTTTACAGTTCCATCACCGGGGGGCAGGGGGCGGGGTTTAAGGATGCACGACAGTTACATGGCTTGTTTTTCATGCGGTGGGCTAAGGCACAACTACATAATTTCTGAGGTATTAAGTGGTTTTTGAATCGCTTTTTTTAAAAAGAAGCCGTGGGATGTTTGCGGAGTTCAGTGAAGCTCTTATTGATGCACCGTAACGGCGCTGCTTTCAAGTGGCACCTCTTTCATGTAAATGACATTTCTCCTGGGGGGATGGGGTGGGGCCTCGGCTTCTCTCTGAAGATGAGTGAATGTGCTGTTAGTCATAGCAAGCTGCCGTCCGGCACAGAACAGCCTGTTGAATGCAGGGAGGGAGCACTTTCCCCGCGGCTGGGGCACATTTGTCCCAGCTATGCTGTTGGATATGGAGTTTGTCTTTGGTTGGCTGTGCTGATGGCAGATTGTTTTTTTTCTTGCTTTTAGCAAAATTAGGTTCCTAAAATAGAATGAGGTTTCTTTTTGGGGGGAGGGGTGCTGCTTTGAAAACGTTTAAGTAGTGTAATTTCTTGGGCTTATCAGTGTCAGACACGCTCCAGATGTGTATGGCGTGGATCTCGAACAGACTTTCACGTTTATGTAGGAGAAACACGCTTTATGTGCATAAGCAGGAATGGTCAGCTTGTTTTCAGTGCCACCAAAGATCAAAACGTGCAGCAACCCTGATGATGGCGCCGTTCTCCTACCAGGCCAGCCTTTCCTCCACCCGGATGGCAGCACTGTTGTGTACAGTTCCAGCATGGCACCCCAACCAAGCAGGACCCAGCAACCCCTCTCCTTGCCTCCACCGCCGCCTCCACCTGTGCCACACCCGCCTCAGCCGGCTAATCACGTGCTCCCTCAGGTCAGTCCGCTGCTGCATCTCCAATCATGCCTGGTAGGGTGGGGCTGGGGCAGTGCAATGGAACCCTATAACCTTCCACTGTGGGGGGGGGGTCGGGCCTTGATTCGATTGTGCCACCTCCGTGGGAACCCGTTTGGTTTGTGCAGCCAAATGTCCTCTTGTCGTTTTCTATCTCTCCATCTTCTCTATTTCATTCGAGTCAGATATGGAAGTTAATGCTGTCAGTTTTGCTGTATTAATCGTTGGTTAGCTCTAGATGATTGCGGGCTCCTTCATAGACTAATACTCTGAGGGCTTTTGAGCCTGAACCTCTGTCTCTCTCATAACTAAACGCACGGTGACCCCGCCTCTGACCCCCACCCCAAACCCCTTGCCTCCTCAGCCGAATCGGTCCCTGCCGCCTCCGGCGCCGCCGCTCCAGTTCTCCGTGGTGTCTTACGCATCTCCGCTCCTGCCTGTCTCCTCTAACCAACAGTACACTGTGGTACCGCTCCTCTCCTCCTCTTTCTCCTTCTTCCACTTTGCCTGTCTGTGTGTTTCTCACTCACTGAGCCTCTGCACCTCCCCATCGCCATGTGCTAATAACTGTCCATTTTGCTTTTGATTTTTTTCTTAGTAGCGATTAAAGGATTATTGTGTGAATCACCAGTTTGTGTGTGTACCCACAACTTGTATAAGAATAGATTTTGCTAAATTCACTTAATTCACAATTTTAACTTTTTTTTTTTTTTTTTTTACTAAAATATGGTTCTTATCCATGAATAAAGAAAAGCAGAATAGGCAGTTGGTCCCTGATTGGATATTGTGATTATCCATTATATCCAGTTTGTATTGGATTCTTGAGTTAAATTTGCATGTTGAAAGTTGTCAGACTAGAAATGAGCCGTTTCAGATTTTATTATGTGGATTAGGAGCCTGGGGGGGGGTCCCTTTATATGCTCTGCTGTGCTGTCATTCCTGCTTTGTGACACAAATCCCCTTCCTGCAACGTCTTTTCTGACCTCCTCCTACTAACGAACATCCCTTAACGGCTAATTAAATAATTAAAAGTGTGCTTTAAATAATGAATTTTTGCAGCAGTTATGAAGTTTAGTATCTGGTGACTGAAACCGTTACCATCTCTCCTCCTGTTAACGTCAGGGTGTGGCGAATAGCCCACACCGGCTCAGATAATATGACGGTGCCTTTTTTGTTTCTCATGGGTCATGGGTCTTGTTCCCCTACTCCGGTTCCACCCGCAGCAAGACAACCTGGGAGCCCAGTTCAGCCACATGAGCCTGGCCCGGCAGCCCTCCGCCGAAGCCCCTGAAGGCCACACTGCTGTGTATCCCTCCTCTATGGTACTGCAGCCCGGGCAGCAGGGCGGCTACATTGTGCCCCCCCCAGGGCAGCCTGTGCCCCCCGCCTCTGCTTTCCCTGGCTCAGCGCCCTCCACGGGCCAGCCTGTTGTGCAGCAGACCTATGTGCAGCAGGTATCTCTCCCCCAATTGAAACTTTCTGCTGTATTGTGTCCTGATCTGGCTACTGTACCACCTGCAGTGTAACACACAGCTATTGCCAAGCTCACTGAGTAATCCCTGCTCTGCCCTCCAGATGCCTGCATGTTACTGTGCGCCAGGTCCGTACGCGCACTCCGGCCAGGCATACCGGGCTGCCACTCCCGTGCACTATGGCAACCCGCCAAGCCAGCCGATGCCACAGCCGGTCCAACCTGCAGGTAACCGGCACGCTTGCCCAGAGGCATGCTGGGAATCCGCTGTACTCTGCTCTCATCATACTGCTTCTGTCTCAAGGCAGCATCCCTTGCCGTTCTTGGGGGTACTGTGATTTGGTGTGGTTATGGGGAGCCTCACTGTAACATTGTGATTGAGCTATGAGTTAGGGAATGTTCTAGAAGAGAATGTAGGTGCCCTTTTGACTGAGACCCGGAGTGGCCGGATGCGGGACCGGGGCGCTGTCTGAGAGGACTACGATTCTCACAGTGAACCGGTCTCTTTTTCAGCCCCTCGCTCCACTTCACAGCCTGACGCCCACAGCTAATCATAGCTCATGGGCGGGGCAAACTCAAGACTGAAGGGCCAATCACAGGCCCTAGTTGGGCTCAGCTCTGGCCCCTTTCATTGGTCTTGTATTGCAAATCTGTGATGTGGATGGGAACCATTAGAATGATTTACAGGAAGCTGGACTATTTGCCTCTTTAATCAGTATCAGTGTGTGAATTCCTGAAGTGCATATAAACCATGACAGAAGTGGTGATGCCTAAATGCGGCGCTGGCAGGCATATTTAACAAACCGCTTAAGCCAGAAACTACAAGCCGATGTCACATTCACATTAAATGTGACCCTGCATGTTCTGCTCCGTTTATTTTTGTATAGCACCCTGCCCAACAACACTGCCCCGAAGTGTTAACGTGATTAAAGTTTAATAATTTAAAATATCTATTCCGAGGGCATACGTAGCAGCCATTAGCGTCATACATTTTTAAAGTCCATCGGGTTGGGGGTGGGTGCAGAACAGGAAGACAGGAAGAGAAGATTAATTACTTTCTGTGAAGTTGTGTTCGTCTCTGCTGGTTGGTATTCAGTGCCGAGCCCCTAGACGGCTGCTGTGTTTGTTCATGTTTAGTTTGGGGAAATATTTATGAGGCGTGTCTCTGTGCATCTCCCCCGTGTGCCTGCGTTAATGCAGGGAGCAGCGGCCCGCAGCAGCCAGCGGCACCCGGGCTTCTTGCTTAATATTTTTATCATCATGGGCTGGTGACACTGAGTGTGGAGAATAAGGTCATGTGACATGTGATGCGTGGAACATCTTTTCTCCTTAGCTCCTGTTATCTGTTTAAAAAAAAAGAAAAACACAAAGAGGCTTGTGCCAACATTGTCTCTGCCCCAGACCCCTTCTCCCATCCCCATGCTTGCTGTTGCCCATTTAACAATACGAACCCCCCCACTCCCCCGAGAGCATGTCATCAGAAATAACCAAGCAGCGGCCTTCTGGGGACCATCCGTTTCCTTTGTCCCACTTCTTTCATGGCTTCTGTCTGCTGGGAAAATGTCCCCAAGGCTGCACAGCCTGGGTGTGTCCTCTGGACGCTTTTCCCTCTTTACCCAGAAACCCTTGCTGTTGGCTTAATTCTTTTCCCATCTCTGTTAGGTTTCGTCATCAGTACTTTTTATTATCGTTTATTTGGTTATCTTTGCATGTTTGCCTTGCCCTTGTCGTGATATCCTCCATATATACACTTATGTCCACTTTTTGCACTGTAGTATAACACTGTCTGTGCTTATAGCTTACTGATAAATCTGTCTGATTTAGGCTTGCATTTAGTACATGTCATGTTTGGGTATGTTCATTTGTGGGGGGATCTTTTTTATATTCTTCCTGCAATACATCTGACACGACTCTGCCCTGTTCCTGCAGCCTATCAGGCCGTGCTGCAGAATCCGACGCAGGGATACCAGGGTGTGGTAGGGGTCCAGCAGCCTCAGAATCAGAACCTCGTCAGTAGCCAGCACAGCAATATGGGGTCTCAGATGCAAGGCGTGATGGTGCCGTACCCCTCCCTGCCGCCTTACCAGGTCAGCATGACGTGGTGATGTCTCCGTCTGAGGGGGTGGCAGTAGGGGGGGCTGCAGATTTTAACTTCTTTAGTTTTTATTACTCGGGGCAGTTTTATTATTTTTCCTTTCCTTGGGGAGTGCGCAGATATGAGCAGTGCAGATAATTAACTACTAATTGAATCGCTAAAGCCGGCTCAGAGTGTAATGGCTGGAATGTGGGAATTGGAAATCACATTGAGAGCTGCTGTTGTTTCTCTCTCCTTTCAAGCGGCAGTACAGTCACATTTGTTCTCCTCTGTGCTGTCTGGTTCAGCCAGTGCTAATGTGTATGTGTATGTGTGTGTGTGCGCTCCCCCCCCCCCATCACTCAGGTGTCCATGCCCCAGGGCTCCCAGGGTGTGACCCAGCAGACCTATCCGCAGCCAATCATCGTGCCTGGCCAGTCAGTGCAAGGCCCGCTGCCAGCACCCGGCGTGCAGGTGTACTACAGCGCCGTCCCAGCTGGCCAGCAGAGCGCCCTCAGGTGCATGTCCCTGTCACCCCCACCCCCCCACCGCAGGGTGATTTACACAGCATGGCTGGCGCATGGGCCCAGAAGGGGGTGGGTGCAGATGCTCTCCATTATTCTTCCTGCCGTCATTGTGGGGGGGGGGAGGGGGCTCGTTTACTGGGTCGCCATCACTGTGATTTATGAGCCCCGGTGTCCGTCCAGGCTTAATATAACGGCGCCAGTCCCATGCCATCAGTCATGTGATAACAGTACACCACCTCTGCCATCCTGTCATGTGACCCACAGTGTACTCCCATCGCTGTCTGTCCGACCATGTCATCCACAGCGTCTGCCATCGCAACCTGTTCCATATGCTTATCATGGCTGTTTAGCTGTCTAGGAAAACTTACCCCGTTGTTCTTTGTGGGTGTTTGTTTTCGTCCCCTCAGCTCCTCCGTGAGTTTCCTGCCCCCCCCAGGCTCGGAGCAGATGCAGTTTCCTCGGACCTCTTCCCCCTGCAGCTCTCAGCAGCTGCCTGGCCAGCAGTGTCCAGGTACCGAGGCCTGGCCCTCACCACCTGCACATGTGCATGCACCCCTGGCCACCACACGCCCTTCCTGTGTTTTGGTTTTGGGTCTCAGGGTCTGTCCATTTGTATATACGTGAGATTAGAGACCATGTCAGAGATAAGGGAGTGTGTGTGTACATCTGTGTACGTATGTGGGTCTTTTTTCCTAAGGGATTTGGGGTTTATCGGTTTCCATTTAATCTCCTCAGCATTATTCTCCTATAAATACCACAGTGCACAGGTTTTAACCTGGAGGTAGTAGGTGCCCAATAGAGATTGATTTTGCTGAGGTGTGTTTATACATCATGCTGGCTTGAACTAGCTGCACTTTCGGCGTTAACATAAAGGCCCGTTTTGTGTTTGCGGAGCGGTTGTGAATCTCTGAGCCATTATGTTTAAAGAGCTAATTCAAAGTACTTTCCCGTCTTTACAGGCTAATTAATGAACAGATACGGACTTGTAATTAAAATAATTCCTCTGTTGCTTCTTTCCTCATTATAGCCATCTTTAAAAAAAAAAACCCTTACGGGCTCTGTAAATGTAATTTGCCATTTTATGCTTCCTCAATTAATGGTAATTCCTCTAATGATGAGTGCCTCTGATGACTTTTTTGGCCACTCCACCCCCCTCCCAACATAGCAAATTCTAAAACTCTAAAAATTCTAAAAAAAAAAAGAAAAGAAAAAATGAAACGTCCCTTTCTGATCATCAGATGAGGTTTCTGCTGCTGCCGCATGGAATTTAATAATGGGATTTGGAGAGTGGGGGGATGTTAGGGCCTTTTAATGATCCCGCTTCCTTCATGTTTACTTAGCATCCCAATATTCCTCTTTAATATTAAAGCAGGAAGAAAGAATGACACCCCACCCCCCTCCCCCCACATGAGTGGTTATTGTGTCGACTCTGCCCTGTGGGGAAGAGTGTGGTTGAAGGGCGAAGGGGGGATGGGTGGAGGGGAGTTTGGGGGTTAGGCAAGAACCTGCTCCTGGGGGACTATAGAGTCAGGTTTCTCTCTTGTGGGGGGGTCACAAACTGGGAATTTCACTGCAGGTTTGCATGTGAGTGTTCTTGTAGCTATGCTCCCCCCCCCCTGGATTGTGCCTGTCCGGAATTTCACATCACTACAAACATATGCTCTCAGCTAGTTAAGGTGTACTTACACCAATTGGGGGTTTATTATTGTATTAAGCTCTCTGCTGTCCAGTCCCCCCGCCCTGTCACATTTCCCTCCCGTACCTGAAGGGTCCTCCAGCAACATTCATCCCAGGCCTCACTGTTGCCGTGTCGCTCTCTTTATTGTCCATTATCATTGCAATGTATGCCAGAGTAATCATTAGCATAATACAATTACCGGTGGCATGCTAATCGAACTGGCTGCTGTGTTTTCTGTGATCGCCGTCGGTAGGCATGCCCCCACCCCATGGCAGTGGGATGCTCATGATGCAGCTCGCCTTGCCGCCCAGCCATCAGCCACGGCCTCACTCGCCCCCCCAGTGGAAACACAACAAGCACCACAGCCTAGACCACCAGAGAGGCTCCAAGCCGGCCGAAATTACCACTCTTGACTCCTCTCAGGTAACTGCCCCATCCCCCCCCCCAGGTCTCACAGTTCATGCTAAGTGGCTCATTCATGGCAAGAACCTGGAAACTGGCTCAATTTGCATTTAACTCCTTCATGGCTGCTGTAGAGCCACAGGCAGAGGATAAACAAGGCCGGGTGGAGTTGGAATCACTTTTAAACTGCAGTGACTTCATCTGGTCACTGTACTGTAGCACTCTGTGGTTTGTCCCTAACCGGCTGTATCCTTTAACTCCAGAGCAGCCCCCAGCTGGGCAGCCCTGCCCCCTCTCCCGCCCAGTCTCCTGGCCCTGCCCATCTGACCAACATGAAGAACATACGTCCCGGTCTCGCCCCTGTCACCATCATGCCTCAGTTCAGCCGGCCCTTCGGCCCGGGTCAAGGTGAGCGGCCCTACCCCTTATTTCCTGTCATCGGATGCTTGGTCTGCCTTTGTGGGCAGCTCATTACACAGCCGGGGCTGATGCTCTCGATCCCACAGGTGATACAAGGTATCCCCTGCTCGGCCAGCCCCTTCAGTACAACCCCCCCATCCGGCCCCCACTGCTTCACGGCCCCCACGTGGTCCCCAATCACCAGGTGAGTCTCCTGAAATTTCCGGTGCCCAGCCTTTCAGGTGTTGTGTTGCTTGGACACCGGAAAAATAATGCCAAAGAATGCCGACTAAATATATGGGCGTTGCCCAGGAAGGCGATGTTTTCAAAGCTGGCACACCCACATGTCGCCATCTCTCCAGGGACACGCAGCGATCCGGCACAGTGGCAGGGCGAGGAAGTCGACACGGAAGGCACTGTCTTCAGATCTCAGTGTAGGTGACCCAGGTAATGGGTGGGGCCTGATGTTGCTGTGGAAACGGCATTAATGACACCCCACAACTGTGGCTCGAAGCTCTCTGTTAACATGCAGGCATCGAGTTTACTTAAATTAACCGCAGGATTAAGCTGGTTTATTGCGGGGTTCAACTGGATTTGGGAGCCATCGGGTCTGTTAATCGTGATGAAGATTCCCAGTTAATGACCTCTGGAGGACTAAAGTGCCAATAAATGGAGGGGCTGGTGCTGGGCAGGGCTATGGGTCCACGTCTGTTTTTATTTATATATAAAATAAATGTACTGCAAGCAGTGTGTGTGTGTATATATATATGTGACAGTATTTGAATGAATGTATGTGACAGGGATCCTGTCTGTGGTGTCAGACAGTAGTTACCGTTGGAGACGGAACATGTCACAGCTGCCCTGAGGCACTAGTAACATTATTATGGTTTACTGATACTTCACACTGACCCATGGGTAGGAGGACTGACTTTATAATGCAAGTCTTTCTATATCTCCCCCTCCCTATCTGTATCCCCCCCCCAGTAATGGGAAGGGTCCTGGAGGTGACCAGCCTGCCAGAGGGGCTGAGCTGTGCCGAGGCGGATGCCCTGCTCGCCGACCTCTGCAGAGTAGGGGCCACCATCCGGTGGCTCCCGGAACACCCCCAGCCTCACGTGCACTGCGGCCCCAGGGATGCCAGCGGCTCCCCCGACCGCCCGAAGCCCCCCCACACCCTGGCATCTGCCTACACCATCCTGGCCCTGTTCCCCTCCAGACACGCAGCACAGAGTGCCCTGGCCAAGCACGGAGGCGCCGGCCACGCTGCCTTCAGGCTCAGAACTAGCAAAAGACACTTAGAGCTTCCCAACCTGGAGAGGGCCGGCTCCCAGTGAGGGTTGGGCCGTCCCCTCGTCCCCCGGCACTTCCCCTTTCAGTCACTCCCCACTTCCCGTTACCCACTGAGTTGATTTGATGATATTGGTTTTCACTTGAGTTATGACAGACTTTGGGACTTTTGTCTTTGTGTTGTTGTAGCGATTTGAAAACGAGTTTATTCTGTGGGAATATTCAAAACCAAGAATGCAGTTCCAAATATTAACCTTTTTTTCCAGAATTGACTGGAACATATCAAATGCCAGCGGGTACTTTTTTTGTTTTTTTAATTTGTTTTATATTTGAAATTCTGTTAGGCTCAGGCGGGCAGTACAGCTGCACCCTTTCCCCAATTCCACGGTTACTTGCTTAGTTTAGTTTTTAGTCCGTCAAAAGCCAAAAATCTACCTGAAAATATTCTGTGCCGGGTCTGGACCCCAGGGACTAGTCTCCCACGAGCCGGTTATTGTTCACTGTGGTCAGTTTACATGAATCATTACCGAACTGCCAAACATTTTTCTTTTGGTGCCTTCTACCATGAGTCCAGAGAAATCAAAGTCTTTTAAAATGCAGAACCCCCTACACTGTACATAATTTATATAATCTAAATACTTAAGTTTTCGTGGCGAACGTTATGATGGTAACAGGCACAAATGAAAGAAAATATCAAGTTAAGTATTCCTGGTTTTAATCTAATTTATGGCTCTGAATCTTCCTGACGGCATGTTTTAGCAACCTGATCGGGATATCGTCCTCTGCCCTGTGTCATCGCCGCCATCTTCTCACAACGAGGCCAACAGACCCGGTTTCTTAGTTTACCTTTTTAAATTATGTCCTCCTTGAAGGACTACTGGAAAATCAAAAGTTTGCACATTTATACTGCAGATTTCTTTTATTCCAATTCAAATGGCTGTACAATTTTTGCTGGTGCAAATCATTTTTATTTGAAACCAATAAATGTTTACACCAAACGATGTCCCTCGTCCCAATCCGAGTGTTTTTCCCACTGCTCTGACATACTATTCATTCTGGTGTTTTCCGGGATGCAAATAAATGTGTATTCAAAACATGTTTTATAGTCATTTGACTAAGACTGTCTATATTGTGCCCTAGTACTTGCATTGAACCAATTACTGATGAATTACCTGCGATCAGCTGAAATCCGAGGTGTTTAGCTTGGTGTCTAGTAAAGATGCCCTTTACATTCCTGGACGATCGCGTTTGTGGAATCCAAGTATCTGGCACATCTTGCCATCCCCTTGACGCTACGGTGCAACGCTTTTGGAAAGCCGAGTAATTCATCGTTCCGTTTCAATGGCCGTGTTGCTCACGAACGAGTTTCATGACTTAAAGAAAGAAAAAGGATGTGTAAACATTTTGCTTCTGTCGGATGCTGTTTTGCATGCAAGCTATAACAAACAGCTTTATATGAGAATATATATATATATATAATTATATAATAAAAAACATAATTGTCAACTTCTTGATCTACTGGCTGCAATGAGATTTTCAATTCGAGTCAAGTCGGCGCACACAGGCCCACGCATTTATATGTGCGTCAGAGTTTACCTTGAAAATAGTTTGGATGGTTTGCGAACTACCCCACCGCTTTTCATGTAACTAATTTTAGGCTTCAAATGGAATAATATAGATTTGCCGTAAGATTTCTCGTGTCGCGGGATTCTGAAAGCGCGAGTGTCACGCCAGATGCGCGAGAGTTGCCAACCCTGTATTTACTGCAGTCCGCTGCCCACTGATGTCTTGTGTTTGCAAAAAAAAATGCAATGGAGCAATACATTTACAATGACCGTTAGCAGTATAAATAGATAAATATGAAATACAACACAATTGTAAATAATGCTTTATGTACAAGGTAAGTAATTTAACCATGGGTTAATTTTCAGGAAACAAGCAGAAATGAAGAATCGAATTACCGTATCACTGCATCTCCTAAGTGGTCATATCATAGGTATTGAAGTTGCCTAGCATTATGTTGACATAGTTGCATAGTTTTATTCTACGATTAATTCTCCTGTAGGTTCTGGATTAGGGCTGTCAGTGATATTTTATCTAGTGCAATTCATGGCACTGATCATGGCACAAGACCTTCAGCGCCCCGATGGCCCATCCCTGTCCCGGACAGCAGTAGTGTACGCGATTTCCATTGAGGCTTATTAACTTGAAAATAATGTGCGTCAGGTCTAAGATGGCAGGTTTAGTTGTGGAAGTAAAGCTGCGGTCATTCTGTTGAAGCTCTGGCGACCCGAACCCTACTTGGCCGAGTGGGGCTAAGATCTGAATGATTCTCAATGACATTCCGCTGTACATCTATTCGGGGGTCGCAGGGAGTGGGCGTATTATGACGTTTTAAATGGCCAAAGACCAACATTATGGTAGTTTTTGGGTCACTGGAATCATTTTTTCCTTGCCAGTAGAAATCTTAGTGAGAGTGTAAATCTGTAGCCCAAATGAGGCGCAAGATAAACTCATTCTATGGGTAATGCTGGCTGTGCTTTGCAATAGAGTTTTACTCGAAAATCTGTACGTGATTGTCTTCAATTTTGATGCATCCTTTTTGTACGAGGATGAAGCACGAAAAAATGCAATTATCCATATATATGGACTCCATAAAGCCCTGCCTGCGTGACCGCTTCCTTTTTGCTTTGCGGCCTGTAATTGGGTTATTTTTTTCAGTTGTTCCGACTTGACTTTTTTATTCTTTGTGTGGCACTTTATGTGCTGATGCAGAGACATTTTTTTTATCCCACTAAAAATAATGACATAAACGTGCCATCGGCTTCATTTTATGATTTATTGTTGTTCCTCGCACCTTAAACAATTAACCGAACAAACTGTTTAATAAACTATATTATAAATGAGCTGCATACTGATTTGTGTTGCTTTGCTTGTGGAGCAATGAGTAAACTAAGAGGACATGATTAACTGCTTACTATTTATAGAAAAGCGCATAATTCTTAACGGGTTATGTTTTTATTATAATGGACCAGACCCATAAGCCAGGTTAATTTGGAATCTGGTCACAATGAAACCAGCAAGCAATGTGGGTTTGCCATATGTCAGGATAAATGCGTGGTGATGGCGCCACCTTGTGGTAATGAATGTTTACTTTTTTTTTTCGAAACGGGCACAATTCTGAGGTGAAAGGTTTCAAAAGCATCTTAATGGGGAAGTGTTTGGATTTTAGCCTTTGAAACTGTGCGTCAGTGTCTGTTCATTTCAGTTTTATACGGGAAGATAAGGAATGACCTTAGTTCAGGGTTCCGGACTACTGGGACTCCTTACTAAAATTTTAGGGGCACCCAGAACACCATTTAAATCGACATGCAGAGCAACACATTCACATTCTTAACCGTATTACTGATAACTGCTTTGGCAATAAACATATAATTTGCAGAAATATCAGTATGGTGTTTTATTGTAGAGGACAAAGTCACATAGTTAAATACTGCATTAAGAGAAAAGGCATAGAGTACTTGAGGACTGTACGCAGGTAGATCACGTTCTGCACAGAATCGTCTCCCCCCGTTATGATGATGACAGCATCTCGATAGATCTCTACTATGATCACTCTCTATCTCACACACAAACACACACCATTAATTAAGGTTGGGTATCGTTCACATTTTATCAATTCCAAATCTGATCTGGAATCTGTCATTTCAGTCAGATCTGTCATTTCCATTTTTTTAAAGGGATGTTCTAAGAAAAAATACATACAGTGAATCTTGGATGTCAGTTTGCCATTGAAGTCAGTAGTACTTTACATATCTTTGTAACCCTTACATAGTTGATTAAATATGCAGGCGTGGGAATCGGTAAGTGGAACCGTAATTCAAATATATTTTCAAACTCTCGGTTCTTTATAAGTTAGAATCGGTTCTCAATCCCTCCCAGTGTTTCATGTGATATATAATGACAGTCAAAAAAAGGCAAGTCGCACTGGTGCGTCTACTTATATTTAGTAGCGTCCTCTCTACAATGGTTGCATTCTGGAGCAGCGCATTAGTGACCATCTCCCAGACCAAAAACCCTATGAAGTAAAATACTAAAGTCAATCAGGTTAACTGGAAACCTTAGTTCTCTCATTTAACTTTAAATGGCATTATAATAGTGATGTGGTGTGACCCACGACAGCCCTGTCCATCCTCCCAGGCTTGAGTACAGGCTGTCATCAAATTGCAAGATGGTTTCTTCTTTATAGTCTACTACCCTGTGGTTTCCCTCTCCCTTTGGCTCCTGTTGCCTTCTGCTTCCAAGGGCACATTACAAGGTGAGGGGTGGGGATTAGGATGAATCCATGTGCCCCTGAGTGACAAGGGCATTAACAAATTTTGGACATAACTGGATTGGTCTGGGTTTGGGGCCCAAAATGTCTAGTGCCACCCTTACCTGCTTCAGCGACTGAACCTGTCTTCTGCCTAATGGCCCCCAAATGATCAACTTACCTTGAGCCAACAAGCACTCCGGTGCAAAGGTTTCAAAGCCCATCCTCTGAAGAGCAGGGTTAATCGATCCCATACTGTGTCTTATTTGCATTAACACTGAATCCAATTAAGAAGGAATCCCAAGGATGGAATAGGAGGGATATGCCCCCATTGAAGAGGATGACAGGGAAGCCAACAGAATGATTTAATTAGGTTTTTCTTATAAATGAATTCTTCACACACAATGTAGCCACATTTCCATATTCTAACTACCTGAGTGTTTGTGTTTCTCTTTATCGGGATACAAACATTGTATAGATCATTTAAGACACAGTCTTCATGTTTCCTTTGTCCAGAATGGAGGAACACAGGGAGGCAGAGCAGAAGAGAATGTGAGTGATCAGGCTAACAAGGATGCAGCAGTGGAGATCAACCAGAAGGGAGCTTTCGGGAGGAAGCTGAGTGGTTTCTATCACTAGTTTTATATAAATGTTAAAATAACATCGACTGCCTTTCATTCAAACAAGCAAATTCTGGTATTGCAACATAACACAGATCGCTGAATAAGAAAAAAATACCATAAAGAGTCATCATGTATCAGAAAAAAATATTTTTATATATATTTTTCCCAGAACAACTTTTATTCAGAGTAACTTGCATATCCATCATCAAAACCTGCAGATGAGTCTATGAGCAACCCTGTGATTTCTCTTCCCCCTGGACACGCTGCTTTCTCATCACCCTGAGATCCTCATCATCCTATTGAACAATGGAAAACCACCAATGGCTTCCGTTACAGTCGGGCACTGTAATGTTTATCACGTGCATCATTTACAGAAAATAGTTTGCTGTTATTGCTGTTAATTCCTGTGCTTATACTGCTGTTTAATGAAATGATTTGGCCAAGGCAATCTGGTGAGTTTTGTTTCTCCTGTGTAAATGGTCTGGTAGTAATGTATAAAACCATTGTAAACCAGTTCTCCCTAGTAGTGTGCAAGGACAGAGCTAAATTATGGACTATTTGGGGCTCCCTGAGGTTTGAGTTGAAAAGCATTGGCATAAACCAAAAGGAGGATTCTACAAGCTAGAGTAAGGCATCCAAACTACTTCTAAATACAAAATCTCATTGTTAATTATATAAATCAACAAAAATTTCAACCATGACAAACTCACTCCAAATACTTTACTGATTAATAATCCACTGACTGTTTCCCATCAAAAAATGTAAAACTAAGGCACTGGTGTGGTGACGGGAAATTCTGTCTCTATGCCTCATATAGCCTTGAACGTGATAAGATATTCTGGATAGGCACCCGAGTCACAGAAGATGACGAAGATGAAAGGGTTTTGCAAGTTGTCAACAGCGCAGTCATGAAGACCAGCTTGGGGGTCATTGGGATTCAGGGCTTTGGGCTCCTTCAGCTCAGACTCTCCCAGGCAGGGTTTCCCTGTCAGGACACGGGCCCTGTAAATGTACTTCTGGCCCTGATCGTCTGGGCTGGAGTATTCATCATAGCAAGAGTAGTAAGCTTGTTTGGCGAAGTAGGTTCCCAAGCCGTACTTTGTAGCTGTGGTAAAGGGAAATAGGTTTTTATCCTCCTACTCCTCACCAATATTCCAGTACAATACAGAAAGTCGCAAGCTACTGCAATTAAAGGTGCAGAAGATGTCTCAAGAAACTTTGGTCACCCTACCTCAGAAAGGACATTGCTGCTTTAGTGTGAGCTCGGCAAATTGAGGAGGTACACTGAGAGCCACAGAAAAGGTCAATCCAGATGACTACTTTACTGTTAGCACTGATTCGAGGACTTGGGGCAATAAATAGAAGCTAGCTTTGTGCCTTCACCCAAAGGGCAGGGGGGGCTTTGGGGTGCTCTTTCTAATTGTGTAGACGGGGCACAGTCCTCGGGTTTACTCAAGAGTGGAGTGAGGAAAATATGCCAGTTTTTCTGAATGTTGAGTGAGTCAGGTCTCCCCTTGACTGCAGTATTTTTTTTTTTAAATGTTACCATCATTGGTGAATATGTTAGCGCTAAACATACCATTTCTGCCACAGAAGCTCCTGTTGAAGCCGTAGGCGTTGATCTTCTGGCAGATTTCCTTCGTGGTGCCGTGGTAGAGCATCTGCTCATTGGGGTTCTTAGGGTACTTCTTATCAATGGCCTGTTTCCGCACAGAATAGCTCTGCCACAACACGTCATGCTGGAGTCTCTCTATCTGTCAAGAGATCGGCAAAGTGTCAAACTATTGATTCACATTGAACTGTCACGGTTTGATTCTGTTCTACAAGAAGCTCCTGTTTGTTTAGTTATCATTCACTGAAAAACAGTCTCTGTTCACTAGAATCACATCCAGCATGCAGCCCTGACCTGCCTGGGATCTACTCCACACTCCACCTGACCTTTCACTGGACAAGCAGTTGGAAGTTGGCTAGGTTTCTCACCTGGACCACTTCAATGCGCTTCTTTTGTTTCACTGTAAAATGTTGACAGGATGCTATAAAGTCCTTTGAAATGTTCTGGTATTCCTGTGACGTTGCAACCAGAGGAACAATAATGTAATTTTTGCCACTCATCTTGGTCCATGTTGGAGGCGTCTGAATCACCGCTAGAGGGAGATGTTTGGAACAACGGTCAACGCATCTCTCAGAAACTCCTCACCATTCCTCAGTGACAAGCAGCAGTTCATGTTTATGCCAGAATAACCCTAATATATTTTCTCATGAGGTGAACACATGATTCTACACAACTGTTCAAATGTGGCACATTTAAGATATCATAAACATGAATCTTGCTGCCAGTCATCTGTTATATTGAATGCGTATATTGTATATATTATGCATGTTGTATGTACATGGTTGTTCTCACTGTTTTGCTATTTGCTATTTATTGTTCTTTAGCATTATATGTATATGTCTGCAGGGAGGTATGCATGCAAGTTTCATAAATAACACAGCTTTGGAATCCTTGTCTCTTAGCTGTAGATCTATGCCCATTATCTCTGTTTGATTTGTCTACCTGTGTCTGAATCTCCCACAAGGGGTGTCCTCCTGATCTTGAAAGTTATTCCTTTGCCATGTGTCATCTGCATCTGCTCTAGATCCACTTTGCAAGTTTTCCCTTTGTGAGTGAACAAATAAGTCTTCTCCTGCCGAATGTAGGCACACTCCAAGTTATAGCTAATATTAGACTTGATCGAAGTCCAACTTCCCTGTTTCACCTTCTCCCACAGGACTGTTTTTTTTATCCTTTCCTCCTCAAATTTCTGGTTCTCTCTCTCTTTCGCTCCTTGGAGGATGTCTTTGATATTCAGGACAGCCATGAGAACATCGTCCTTCTTTCCTGACACTGTCAACTTGTTGACTTGGACTACCACGCATAGATGGTGCTTGTTGCTCAGGTCAATGATAGCTTGTTTTTCCGCCTCCTGGAGGAAGCACAGGCTTTGGGCTTCCACATCCTGGGAACTGCACTCCTCTGCAAGCAGGTCCTCCAGGCACTTCTTTACCTGGGCCAGGCTGACCGCAGCTGTCCCGTATACCTCCACGGTCATGGTTGGATAAGTCATATTGGCCAACAGGCTGGTGAGATCCAGTGAAGGATGAGTCTGGCTTCTCTTTGGACCAGGTTGTGATTTTACCAGACTTTTTGCTAAAGTGGACATGAGAAACACCTTAAGCTCTGCACACTACTGTGAATTTTTGATCTTATGTATAGTCAATAAATGGTTTGTGTTATAAATCGTGCGAAAAATGCTGTTTTCTACAGAATGCTCATCACTAGAATATTCCACTGGTTAAAGGGACTGCTAACAATGGGTAATTTACAGCTAGAATTGGTTGCTGAGTCTTACCAGAGGACACCTTGCATTTCTTCATGACCTGTTCAAAGCTGGAAAACATGTTTTGTTGGAATATGACGATGTGAATAGAAGTAACACTTGGCTGGGGATTGTCCTGCAGGAAGTTCTGGATGGCATCCATCATGGCTACAGCCACCTGGTCTGCATGCAGGCTTCCTGCTCCTGAACAAGGAAAGGATACATACTCGATGAAATTACATAAAGACATTAACAAGGCTCCAGGCGGTTTGGCAATTAAGGACACAGACTCATGAAAGTCCTTAGTTCAAATCCAAGATACTTAATGTGAATCCATCACTAAAAATAGGCAAAGTTTTGTATACAAGTATCAGTTAAGCAATGGAGAAGAAAATGATTGATTTCCATTTGCATACCAGTGCCCAGTGCTGGGAATGACACTGATTGAACTTTGATGTCGTTACAAGCCTTCAAGACTTTGCACATGGAACTTGTGATGGCTTTATCTGTGGTCTGCCCGACCATGTGGACAATGTGTTTTACTGGGAGTCTTCCTGGTTTGGTGACAACCAGTCCATCACTTGGTTGGGATCCTAGTTAAAATCACGCAACGAAGAGACAATGTGTTTACACACAAACAGGATGTGACATCACCACCCACGTAACAGGAATGCACTGGATACACACCCAAAGCTTTACATTCATCCACTACACTATTTCCTGCTGCTTTCAGGATGGCCCCAGATACACCTGCCAAGGAGAACATGGCATCAGTCACAAACCATTTCACAGAAGTAGACAGTATGGCTACTTTAAGATAACATGCTGGCATATTTAGGTAATAACTGCGTCCCTCAGGAATGACGGCCCACCTTGATTTTGAAACAGTTGTGACAGTGGGTGGTTTACCTGTGCTTAAGTTCAGGGATGTGTTAGTGCTGTTAATGATGGCGTCGGTGGTCTCCTTGGTGATGTCTCCACAGAATGCCTCAACATCTATTGGTCCCACGACCACCTTAATGCTGCCTGCCAGGTAGAAACAACATAAGAGGTCATGACGTTTCATCAAAGACTGAGAGAAGTTTCTGGAAACCTTGTTAAGCCTTACTGCTAGAGGAACCCTGATCTTCCTCTTCAGATTCAGAGCTCCAATCCTCCTCCTCCTCCTCTTCATCAAGGGATTCATTCTGGTTGAATAGAAATCAAATACCTATAAATTAATCAATACAACATGATTTCTTTAAAATTACCATTTTGGTAAATGAAGGACAACAGGTCAATGCTTGATTCAGCGATTCAATTATTTCAAGTTGTTATTCCCTACTGTTGATTTCGTTTTCCACAGCTGGAGTCCCTGAAGAACGTCTTTCAGGACATCATCTTTGTCTATAACAATGTAGACCAGTTTGAGTACGGTGGAGGCATGCCGTGTGACGTGGTTCTCAAACCCTTTGAGCATGGCAGTGATTGCATCTACTGCTTTCAGACCACCGCCTCCTGCAATTGGAGAAGATCCAGAATGAATAACAAGATTCAAGTAGACCACTATACTCTTCTGTTTAAATTACATGCATCAGAAATTACTCCTCTGTTATCGCTCTGAATGGACACCAGTGACTAAGTGAAATCAGTTAGTTATCGATTAACATGGTCATGTTACTGGGATGAGAACCAGTATGCGAAAAGTGCTTTCAGAAGCAACACCAAGAAAACATAAATTTACAAATGTTGCAACTTGCAACCACAGAATGTCAACTACTGCTCAGAGAAAAGGCACAATACTAGCAGCTGTAGCTAGTATTTATGGTGAGAGTTTTTAGATAAATATCTAATGTGTTGGTTAGATATCTATGGTACTGGTTAGATATTGGAGAAGGACATGCTGACCGGTGCCGACAGCAGGGAAGGAGACTGTGGTGATCTGATTGTTCTCGCACTGTTCCAGCACCCTCTCCACCCGGGACGTCACAGCAGCACACGAGTGAGGCCCCAGCATGTGGATGATGAAGTCACATTGTAGGGCTCCACCACCAGTAACGGCGACCCTGTCGTCATCCAGGGAACCTGCGTGCAGACGCAAGTAGGTGACAGTCTGAGCGGCCTTCACTGTTGAATCAAAGCACTCCATGCCATATAATGCAGACTCACTGAGTTTCTTGCATTCCTCTTCCACCGACTGTCCGGCGGCCTTCAGTATAGCTCCAGAAACGCCTGAAACGTGAGGGAGAGATAGAAACGCCCTCCAGCTAAACCCGAATGTTACCATAGTGACATGAAGGATGCTGCATTCAGAAGTGCCTCATGTTTGTGCACGCAACCAGTGCTGCTCACCTCCTTTCAGGCTGAAATCCTTGTTGGTGGTGTTGACGATGCCTCTCACTGTTTCCATGATGATGTTTCCTTTCCGCACCTCCAGTCTCACCTCGCGGATCTTGACTTTAGAGGTCCGTCAACGTTATTTTAGTAGGAGCGAATGCAAGAAACGTTGACATGTCAGGGGTGGAATGAGCACCTTTTATAAATACTCAAATCATATGAAAATAAACTTTTTTGCAAATGCCACAAAAGGAAGCTTACCTTGATTCGCAGGTAGCTGCTCCTTATTTGACTGAAATTCCAGACAAAACAGAAAGAAAAACAATGAACGTCCCATTAAACAACCCCAGGACACATTAGTCTAAAGCTGCAATAAACCTACAGGCAAAGGTATGCATAGGTAATTCTTCCTGATATGGAGGGTCCTGATACTAGTGTTCGAAACAAATAAGCACAAAGACCTGCTTCTTGGGCAGTGACAGATGGGTCTTCTCAACAAAATATTCATAAAGGCACTGGAAGACCCTGTCTTCTAAGGCCACCATGTAAACGGTTTGGATGCAGGTTGAGGCCGTCTTTGATGAATGGTTCTCCAGTCCTTTGAGGATGGCTTGGAGAGACTCCTTTGGTCCAATATTACCTTTTCCTGTGAGAAATTAACAAAATAAAATGCGCTGCTTTATTGGTCTGTCACATGACCTTGGTATTTAATAAAAGAATCACTCATTGGAGGGTGACAGGAGGCATGGTGTGGGTGTGGTTTCACCTGTCCCAATGGCTGGGATGGAAACCTTAGCACAAGTCTTGCTCTCACACAGCTGCAGGACCTTCTCTATGGAAGCTGTGATGCCAGCTGCGGTGATTGGCCCCACCATCTGGATGATGTGCTTGCAGCTTAGACTGCCCCCACTGGTCACCACCACTCCGTCCTCTTTCTGGGTACCTGACAGGGTGAGGATGTTTAAGGTGAGCACCTAAAACTGCAGTCAGAGCAATACACTTAAAGAGAGCTACTCAGTCATATTGATTACATAGGTAATCGTGTATGAAGCTGATACTTATTGTAGCATAGATTTTTAATCCTACACTGAGCATCATGGGATATAAGGTATTACCTAATTTGGCACATTCATCTGTAACTGATTTCCCAGCTGCCTTCAGAATGGCCCCAGAGACACCTTTCAAATATAAGGGAGATAAAATGTCTTAATAAATAAGGAGATAATGCTGCAGCCAATGGAAAAAGTGCACAAAGCATTTAGCAGTAAACAGCGACTCTTTGTAATAAGGAGAATGAAGCTTCCTCCCTTCGGAATTACTGTAATGAAGTGAGCAGTTGTTCCATAGCAACCGAACAGTGCACACAGAATGCCGGTGTTAAAAGTTCATTTCAACCATTTCTATTGTTTGCCGCTAATATCCTACCAGCCCCGTCTCTTTTCTACCCCACAAACTCACCAGTTTGAAGATTTAAAGTGCTGTTGGTGGAATTGACGATGGCGTCCACCTTCTCTTGGGTAATATCTCCCTTTTTCAGCATCACCAGCATACTCCCGACGAGCATTTGGGATACTGCTGTCGGAGAAGTTCCAGGCCAGGAGGAAGGACAGTCCAGGTATGAACTCAAATGTTCTGCGTACACATGACTGCTGATCGTCATGTCAAATGGTTTAAAACCGTAAATAATACATCACTTACCTGCTCCTGAATTCGATGGGACCTGCGGCGGTTGAATGACATTTGCTTTGTTTGATGGTCTGGTGTCCTTTCCCATGGTGTCACTGTGTGCCTGTTTACCAGCCTGGAAGTGAAAACTTCACTTAAAAATATTACACAATATTGTTTATTTTTAGGCTTTTATAAATTAAGCTATAAGTAAAACTTACAATTTCATTCGCCACGTTATTGAATTCCTCTACTATCTTGATATCTGGGTCGACGACGAGTATTTTTCTCAGATCCTGAGGTGCTCCTTGGTAGGTTTCACAGAACTCCAGGATGGCTCCGATAACCGCCTTGCAGCTCTCACTAACGGGATAGCTGAAGGCGCCACAACCCAGAGTTGGCATCACTATAGAGGTGAACTTCTTGTCCTGAGCATTTGTCAGGCATTTTAGGATTGCTGACTTGAGGTGAATGAACTCGATGGTTTGACCGTTGAGCTGGTGACCACTACTCCCCCAAGCAGAAATCCCAGCATACATAAGGATCTTTGCAGATAAGTTTCCTGGTTTGGAAAGAACAACATCTCCGGCTATTAAAGAATTTCTTTCCTTAGGTAAACTCTTTAAGGCTTCTTGTATCTGAGGGCCCCCGATCTTTAGAACCTGCTGAGCAATGGGGTCATCAAAAGCCAAGTCACCGCTCAATGGGCAAACTAAGACATCACCTGAGTGGCAGGACACATCACCTTGAACGATGGTTAGCGTGATGCTACTAGTTATGTTATAGCTGTAGCTTCGAGTAGAAGTTGCATTACTGGTTTCCTTAGGGAAATGCAACATACACCCAAATTCTTTGGCTTGGGCTTTGAGGGCAGTCTGGTTTTTCTCCAGCACTATGAATTCCCCCGCTTTGAGAAATGTGTGCTTCTCCCTCACAATGAGAGCCAGCTGGTTTTTCACCGTCGAGATGGCTTCCTGGATCTTGTCACTGGCTGCAGTGACCTTCAGACAGAGGGAAGTCTTTGATGGCACTATTATTGCATTCAGGACTTTGATGGCAGGTACTTCCAACAAGTTCATGCAGTCATTTATGAAGTTCAGCACTTCCACGGATTCCACGGTAACGTCATCTGTTACCGGCTTTTTGTTATTTAGGTAGCCTTTCAGTTTCCTTGAAACGTCTGTCACAGCACTGCAGAATCCTGTCATTATGATCGATTTGTGAGACTGTAAAACTTTGACATCAGACACATCTTCTGTCAGATCACCAAAGAAGTGCCTCCAGTTTTCGTCCTCAGTGACCTTCACTTGTTCAGGGGTCAGCTCCAATACTTCCTCTTTCAAAACCGCCATTACAGTCTGTTCAGCTTTAAAAATATCTTTTTTCTCTGCAAGTATCTGGTAAGAATCCCCACGCCTCAGGATGACTGCACAAATACTTTCCTGGGATTTCTGCTGAACAAAGTGATCATGCTCAAACTTTTTCAAGTCAAAAGATTTCAAAAACTTTGCTAGGTGAACTGAGAGATTTAATGTTTTAGTGGCCAAATTCCCTTTCTCTTTCTCGATAATCATTTCTGCTGATCTTACTGGGTCTGTGAGTCCTTTAAGGTAGATGCTCAGTTTTTCATCATTTTTTGATATTTCAACACCATCCACTTTACTGGAAACCACGTTCCAGAGAAAATCGAGCTCCTCTTTAGAATTCAGAGGGATCATCCTTACCACTGTATTTCTCTGAATTGCCAGTTCCTCACTGGTGTTCTTCACAAGGAGCCTAACAGAATCCACAACTTCATTCACTTCATTTTTCTGCCCCACCACCAAAATTCTATGATGGGGACCCTCATAAAAGACACTGACATCAGCGGTGACCAGGCTGAGGCATGTGTCCTTGATCTTCTTCCAGATTTCATTCTCAGCTTCCAGCTTGATCACACTATATCTCTTCAGCAGGCTCTCCACATCAGTCCTGGCTTTGCTCTCCCAAACAGAGGCCACATAGTACATCAGCAGAGACTCTTGGTCCACCGTCAACTCCAGCGAAATCTTTGACTGTTCCACAGTTTTATTAACTGAGACTCTAGCGTGGACGTCCTGCAGTGTCTTCTCAAACTGCTCCATGAACTTCTTGTTGTGACACAGGTGGTTGAGCAGCACAGAGTTATAATGTAAGGTTATTTTGCTAGGAGCAGTGGGTGGGGGCGCGGTTTCTCCAGTCAGAGCCTTCTGCAGATGGGTGTAGAACAGAACCGCTTGCAGACTGACCCCACTAAGACTGTGCGCCTGTTCAGCGACACTGTGGGCCACTGTTAAAGGAGAACCAGCAAATGTTGCTATGACACTGCTTAAAATGTCTTGACATCAGAGTTATTACATAGAAATCACTACTTCTGTTTATAATTACTAGATATTTTGCAAAGACAACATTAGGTCACTAAATTTAGGCTCATCTTTTCACCTTAGAACTTCAAGAAAGTTGGATATTTTTGTAGGAGCTACCCGGACTGGACTGGGATAAAAAAATGGGCCCTAGACTTTTGCCCATGCAGGCCTACCAACCCCCCCCGTCCCGTCCCGTCCCGTCCCGTCCCATTGGCCAGCCCGGTAAATGCACGGCAAGCCAGATGCCAAATCCGGCCCTGGGAACTACTCAGTCCAAGACATGAAAATTGCAGTGCAACTGCACAGATCTATTAGAAAAGTCTAGGGCCTTAAAAACAGAAAGAATATGGTCATCAAAACATACCACGCCAGTCTCTGAAGGTTACAGTCACACTCTTGGTCCTGTCGACCCAGTTCAAGGAGCTGATCTCTCCCCCTTTACTCCTCTTGCTGTTGAAGTACAACATCAACGCCTCCTCAGAGATGTTGCCCATCTTACCCTCGACCAAGACGGTGTCTGTGCGCATCATACGGGAAGCTGAGATCTCCATGTCCTCCAGCTTCTTCATGGAGCATTTCTCCAGAAAAGACTTTATGTCTAAATGAAGGATTGATACGTTAAGCAAGCGAAGATCATCTGCAACTCAGTCCTGTAGAATTCTAGTTATTTCATATTAATACGCCTTTATTTTTTTTATACAACCGTTTCTAAGATTGAAATGTAAATACATCCCCTCCTGTCACCCTTCAGAACATGTCAGGAAACAGGCCATCTTTGGTATAGGAAAAGTCTAGTGTTATCCATTTTCACATATAATTGTACAAACACCTTTCATTTCTATTTTTATATTTTATTTCTATATGCCCCTCCTGGAGCCGAGACCTTATCGTGGTGGAGGGGTTTGCGTGTTCCAATGATCCCAGGAGCTACGTTGCCTG
>JAODJX010000001.1:51228247-51266367 GCA_026776945.1 Isichthys henryi
CGAAGTGGCTGGGGAGAGGGAAGTCTGGGCCTCCCTGCTGAGACTGCTGCCCCCGCGACCCGACCTCGGATTAAGCGAGAGATGATGGATGGATGGATGGATGGATGGATGGATTATTTCTATATGCATCGTGTTTATTCCTTTAATATTTTTTTAGGGTGTGGATTGTGTACTGTGTACTAAATTTGTTTGCACAAGGTATACTGTCTCTGCACTTCGTCTTGTTTATACTACATGTTTGTTTGTCTGCCCTTTACCTGCTTTGCTGCTGTATTCACCAGAATTCTCACTTTACTTTAAACCGGCAAGCTGCTAATTCCTTAATACCAACATTTATAAAACTGCGGACCTCACCGACATCCTGCTTAAAGGTGACTGCCAAGCTGCCCAGTTCACTGAGGGTCTCCCACGAGTGCTCCGCCCCCTTGCTGCAGCTCTTGATGTAGACGGAAATGACGCTGTGCTTGCAGCTGCCGGCGAATCCACTCAGGATGAATCTGCGCGGATCCATCCTCTCCACCTCGGCCCTCTCGTCGTGAAGTACCACACTGAAGGAGCATGCTCCGATCGTGTGGTGCTCTTTATCCAGAACCTTCTCTGTGTCTGAGAAAGAAAGGTGGGCGAGCGATGCACTAGCTGTGGTGTCAGAAAAGGGGCAGTGGTTCTCAGGCTTGGTCACACATGTGACTTTTGAGAGACACTATACCATTCAGAATAATCTATTACGTTTCCTGAGCTTCGTCATCAGCCCACAACCAGCACAATCCATCGCAGATTCTCCCGATTGTCCCAATTAGCCACTCCCGCATTTTTCTGAGGCCTTCCTCAGCAGCAACAGCCCCTCCCCATTTTTGGGGTCACAAAATTCCCAGCCCTCAGGGTAGCCCTTCCCCCATGGCCCCACCCTTGGGGGGTTCTGTAGTCACACCAAGACGTCAATTCACGAACCATATAGCATATAAAGTGTTGTCTGGAAAAAACATTAAAAACATTGACTGAAAGCGAAACCGCACTTGACATTCAGGAGAATTTGAGGGTTATTGTTATCGCAGCAGGCCTCTGCACTGAAAACATGAGAAGAATTTAGCCCACAGCTTATTCTACTCTTTAACGTGCCAACACCAAAGTTTTTTCTCTTGCTTAGAAATGTGCATGCAGTCAATATATTAATTAATGATAAGTATGCCACTTACCTGACTGGTTTGACAGCCTGAGAATCCAACCATCTTCCCCATGTTTTTCTATATTGACATCATCAGAGAACTGCTCAAAGTACAGTGTTAGCAAATCGTCGTCGATGGACTGAGTGCTTCTCACTAGCAATGTGACTGTGCCACTGTCACCCTGCTGGGGAGCTGAAACATACATGTTTGCGATGAGACAGGCGAACATTTAAAAGTGGACACCACATAGCACCTACAAACTGCATGCATAAATAAAGGATAAAATCTTTTTGTGCAAAAAAAAAGCCTTTAAAAGGTGATACAGATTATCATCACTAGGGGTCATAATTTCTCAGTTTCAAAATCATGAATTCTTATCTTTACCAACGAGGCCATCTTCACCTCACCGGATAAAGTGATTTCAGGATGGATGGGTAAATTACCCCACCGTTACAATCATACTTACATTCTTGATAAACAGTGACTTTCTCCTAAAAAAGTAAACGTATTATTGTTTAATGCAATGCTTCTTATTCCAAATTCACAAATCTGCGACTTCTCTGTAGAAAAATATGTATTACCTGCTTTACAGGCGCTTCTCTACAATGCTCCTGTTTCTCCTTAATCAAGCTGGGTGATGGTGTACGTGATTCTCTCTTAATATCTGTGTTCACCTTCTCCCCATGCGGTTTCACAATAAGATCCACCTTTCCCAGTCCCTTAAAATCAACCTTGTGGATTTTCTTTTCTAGAACCTTGCTGGCGTCTAAGAAAACGGAAGCAAATGTCGAATTATTGCATTTGTCGTCTTGGTCAAAGGAACTTCTTAGAATCACATTTTCATTTTCACTTCTATAGTTAGTGACGAATACTACGTATGTTGTCGCAGCAGTATTCAAAATCTCAAAATCAAATTCTGCTGGACGTCTTAAGTACACGTTATATTAATTAAATTTATTCCTGTGTAGGATCGTATTACCTTCGTCGGTAGCGTAAACTAGCAGTGCCTTTTTCCTGTCATTGGGGTGTTCCCGAATTTCCAAAACTTCTCCTCCAGATTTCCTTCTGTTTTTGAAGTAGAGCTCCAGTTTCAGCGAGGCTGCTTGGACAGGCAGACCCTCCAGGACCAGCACCTTCCCGTCCATGCCAGCAATTCCCCCAATAAGTATGTGCTCGGTCTGAAATATGTAGATACTCTATGAGCTCACATGACCAGGCACCCCAAGTGAAAGCGAAAGTCACTGTGACATAAATAAAATCTCGAGGAAGGAAAACGAGGAAGGAGTGGTTGTTTTGAGTAAACGCTCCACAACTTGAAAAGTGCGTTTTCCGCCGGGGTGTTTTTGTGACGGCATTCCAGGTTTTCTGGTAGTAGTTTGCTAGTGACCAGATAAACTTTCCTTAATATTATGTTTTGTTTAGAATCTGCTTTATAAGGATTTAGAACTATTATTCACCGATTTCATTATTCATTGTTTTATTTCGTGCGCACGCGCCGCTCTTGCTTTCGTTTTAGTGCGATCGGTGCGGTTTAGAGAAAGCAGTTGTAAATTTCTTAGTAAGTTATACGTTTTGTTCTCTAAACAATCTGCAGTAAAGCGTGATTGTCCATTTTAAAGTTAGTTTTGGAAATACTGTGAGTTGTACTTTTGTAGGCCTGCGTCGGTCACAGGAATAAAACTTTGGGATTTAGTGATTATCGCTGCGTTCCTATTTATGGTGTATGTATTTTTAAGCAGGTTTCAGTTGGGGTGGCTTACTCGGGCCCGACGATTTAAATAATGAATATTGTATTAGTACTAGCGGGCCAATTTTAGTGTACCAGATTACGTGAGGTTCATTACAACTCTGGTTTAAAAAATCCTTACCCATAGATATAATGGTACATCCTTACCTTTGTTTTTTTATATTTTTCTCTACGGCAGCTTTGTTGAGATAAAACATGGATGTGACAGCTGCCTTAAAAGACCTGGAACTTTGGAAGGTAAGGAAAAGAATGTTAGTTGTCAGTCTTCATCCTGTGTTCACTTTTTTTTTTTTTTTTGCTTTTATCCGCAAGAAATATGATATGATTTATTTTTCTTTTCTTCTTTTTAAATTTCTTTTCTTGTCGCCTTACCTAGGCCAAGGTTAAGGAAGCAGAAAATGAAAAATCCAGACGGATGCTGGAGAAACTGGACTGTGAAGAGCAAAAGAAAAAATTCCAGAAAGAAACAATACATGTGCTTTCCGTGCAAAGGGAGAAGGAGGCTGAGCATTTGAGGATGAAAGAAAAACTCGAGGTGATCCTCCTGTTTCCATAATATATTTTAAAAGTGAAATTCTTTTTCGTGCTGCTTTTCCAATTGCAAAAAATGTTGATGAAATCTCTATGATGAGTTGGCACCCTGTCCTGGGTTTTTCTTTGCCTTGCATCTGTAGCTTTGGGGAAACCCCCAGACCCCCACAACCCTATATAATGGGAGAAAATTGATGCACTCTTAGATTTTGTACCTCATGACCATTGACTATGCAGCCGTTGGTTCACAGACCCTTAACTCCGATGCTGAGAAGCGCAACATAGCTCTAAGGGAACGCATAAAAGAGCATGAAGATAGGCTGAAAGTGAAACAAGAAGAATACAGTTTGCTTCAGCAACAATCAAAGGTACAAGAGATCTCAAGTCAAGTCAAGTGGGCTTTATTACCATACCATCCATATACATGTATAAATTGGTACAGGGATACAGGACCACAGTTTCACATACAGACAGCAAGCAATAATAATAATAATAATAATAATAATAATTAATAATAATAAAGTGAGCTTTACTGTCGTACCATCCATAAACAGGTGCACGAGAATGGCACGAAATAGTGTTCCTCCAGAACGACAGTGTAACATATACACAGTAAGCATAATACTGATAATTATTATTATTATTATCCTTATATATAGGTATATGGTAGCACAAAATAAAGTCCCCCCCCCCCCGTGTGACATAATGAATGAGTGACAAGAGGAGGGTTTCTTAGTACTTACAGAGTAAAATGCAGAACAGTGCAAAACAAGGGGGCTGGACTCAAGAGTATTTATTTATTGTGTAATGTGCATGTAAACAATATTTAATACAGAAGCAGCATAAAGGTGAAATAAATATAGTGATTAACTAACAGACAATAAATAGATAAGTTAAAGTGACCAGTGCCAGTCTGGAGGGGGGCAGGGGTGGTGAGTATTCTCAGGAACGGACAGGGGATAAGGTGGCATTTAGTATCCTGAGAGCTTGATGGCTGTGCGTTTCTGCTCAGGAGACATTGGCAAAGTGTTTGCTTTTACCCTCAGGTTAAGACTGACATCCCAGAGAAGAAGGTGAAGTTTGCACATGTGATAACAGAGGAGAAAGAGGCAGAAAAGTATGATTATGAGACGACTGAGAGTCAGTTTACCATCACCCAGAAACCCTCTCTTCTCCTGAGGGGTGGGCAAGCTCTTATTACCTTCGAAGAAGATAAAGGTATATAACCAAGACCCTTCTGATTGGCTACAGCTGATTCAGTTTAAGTTGCCGTATATATTAAAACTGGTGTCTTTGACTGGCCTGGTATCTAAGGTGCATTCTTTTTGTATTGGCTGCACCTTTCAGAATGATGTGAATGCATCCATAACATAGCGGCCATTTCTAGCTGCTTCATGTCACGGCAGAAACAGGAATGACTGACTCTTTGCTCATTGTGATCATCACTACCTCTTTCCAGTGGCAGAAAGAATCCTCATATTGCCAAAATGTTGTGTCCCTGTGGATAATAACAAAATGGATGTGAAGCCTGTTTCTGTGACCTTGGAGCCATCTGTGAAGTTCCAGGTTGGGAAACGCCTTACGTTTTTACTAAAGGGCTGCGTTTACATCCCTCAGGTTGTCTGCTTGTAGCTGTTGTCTTAAGAAACTCCAGTATTTTCATAGTTTTTAGTGCAGTAATACCACAATTCACACTTCAAACAATTCAGGATCTTTTTTTCTAGTACCTCGAAGTATTTGAATTGTCACCCACTCGCTGTTTGTCGGCCCTAATTGTAATATAAATATATATATTTTTTTGCATGTGTGGGCTGGTCATTAACATTTCTAAGCCTCTTTAACTTCAGATTCACTTCAGCATTTCAAAGAGAAAGATCAAGTTCTCTGATGTGCCTCCTGTCCTGGATGAGAATCGCATGAGAGACCGGCTGGAGCTAAGCTTCTCTAAGCCCAGTCTAGGAGGAGGGGAGGTGGAAGAGCTGGAGTATGACACAACAAGAGGCGCCGGCCATGTCACCTTCCTCAATACTGGAGGTTCAGCTTGTATAGTCACATTACATCTTTTCTATGTATAGATAGACATATTCCCATTCTTAGTGACAGATTAAACTATCTGCAGATTTGTTTTAGCATGATTCCTGAGAGCTGTTAGATTAAATGGATGTTTTATTATATTGGTGAACATTTAGAAAATAATGGTTATTGAAGTGTCCTCCTTCTATAATTTCAGTTGCTGAAAGTCTGTCTTTGAAGAAGAAATACCCCGTAAATGTGGGTGAAGAAACTGATGCATGTATCCAGCCATATTTTGATTACCAGTTGAAACAGTTCCAGGTAAGAGCCAGCAGGGAATGTTACTGTATATATGTCTCTTCGGTCTAATTTGACATGCAGATTGCATAAGAGGTCTGAGACTAGTTTGAATGTGAAAGATGTCAATGCTCATCTCTGGTTGCAGACATTCTGTGGAGTGTCCAAGCGAACGGTGCTCTTGGAAGACATCAAGGGTTTTCTGGATGAGGAAGACATGCAGGATCATCTGGAGATCTACTTCCAGAAGCCCAGCAACTATGGGGGCGAGGTGGACACCATCAAGTACACCTCCAAAGGAGGAGTGATGGCCTACTTCAGTGACGACAAGCATTAACCTGAGGCGTGATCTGCAGGAGACACTTTGGTTCTGCTGTAGTATTCTGAAGAGAACATTCTGTCTCCTACCTTCACTGGGAAAGATGTTTTTCATGTTATCAATCATGCTATCAGTTTAAAGATCTTAATAAGGTGGTGGTATTTTAAGTTGCACTTAAATATAATCATATTTTGTCTTCCGGAGAATGCAGCTGAATTACTACATTATTACGTGTGATTTCTATGATCACAAGACTTTGATAAATAGCAAGTTTATATATTATCAGCGTAAAGAAACAATTCCATGTTACTATTTTCTCTAATATATTACAACAACAATGTCCTTGAGCATATGTTATGTGGAAAGTCTGTGCAATTTATAGATTTACAATGCTGGTAAGTATACAGTGCTGATTGAGATGCCTAGGGCAATGTGTTCCCACTGGGAAAATATTATGGAAAAATTGCACTAAATACAAGGTTAATGTCTGTAACTTTAAAATAAATAAATTAGCTGTATCAAAAATGCTGTCCTGGGTCTTTCATGTTTGAACTGGCAAACCTAATAACTGAAGCCTTGTGAAATTATTTTAGTTATTTAGTGACTGCAACAAATGATTATGTAAAGACATATATGGATATCGTTGCAATTCAATATTTTAATGTTTATCAAAATCAAATAGAACTATAAAAGCATCATTTGCTACTGCATCGTGTCAATGATACGACTGGCCTGCTCATGGGTTTGTTCTGTTATGGAATCAACAGAAACAAATACCCTTGTTACGTCAAAGGTTCCAAGCAGGGCCTTGAGTATTAAAACGAAAGTGAAATTGTGAATGTCTAGACATTATTGGTTGTTATTATTTCAAACTCGCTTTTTGTAGATATGTTTTTTGATGACTTTCAAGTTTTATTTCAAATAGGTATAATTAAGCTTGTTCAAACTTTTGATGAGTTGCGTTGATCTCGGCTCGCGCGTCGGCCGATAGTGAAAATCACATTGTATGATGGGACTCGTAGTTCTATTCAGGCGTCTTTGCACCTTGTAATAGCAGACAAAACCAAATAAAACTGCAGCACCCATGTCACATCGCGCTTAGTGCTGCATTCTTAGTTCCGTATCACCACAACCACCGCGGCGGCTACGTCTTGGTCAGGTAGTTAACTTAAAAAAAAAAAAAATCCGAAGAAAAAGGGGGTGGAAAAGAAAATTGAATAATGAAATCATTTAGACTGGTTTATACTGCTTGTAGCGAAACTAAACCTATGTAAGTCTAGGTATAATTGTAATCTAAACATAATCGGACAATAAATTACCGAGCTATGGGAATAAGTAAAATATTATTAGTTTTATAGTATTATGTTTACGTATGCAAATTAATAAAATAATACTTTTCCTTCTATTTGTGCTGTGGAACGTTGTGGATAGGTTGTTTTTAATGGTTTCCTAAAGCGTATTTCAACTCAATCTGGTGTGCGTGATCATTTCAGGAGATGGACTCGTCAGAACAGCGCCGCACCGTGGTCGTCTCCGGCGTTCCGGACGCGCTGCCCCCCAGCAGGATGGCAGACAAGCTGGTCATTCACTTCCAGCGCTCCAAGAATCTCGGGGGTGACGTGCAGCACGTCCAGTACCCCACCAATATTAAGGGTGTCGCGTTTGTTACATTTGACGGAATTCAAGGTATTTTAAACACAGGAAAGATAAAGAGTTTTATCCTGCCACTGTGGTACTGTTTTCCTGTTCAAGTATTAAGGTCTCTGGCCTGCAGCCAGAAATGCTGTGTTCCCATTGATTTAAACTGTACAATTATACAGGTTTTTAGGGCTTCTGTCACTCAGGGACCCTTGAAATTTTCCTAACCCCCCCCCCCCCCCAATTACTGACTGTTCATATGACAGATGCTGAGAATGTCTTGAAGATAGATCATGTATTGAAAGACAAGGAGTTTCCTGATGAATATCCAGTCACTGTGTTCAGGTTCAGTGAGGATGTAAGTACCTTGAGTGCACACGTTCATAACAAACAACATGTCTCTATGGAAAACCTGTTAATTAGAAGCCGTAGTTGTGTTTTTTTTCCCCTAATTCCATAGGTATTCTTGTTTCTCCGTGCTGAAGTTGACCTCTCGATGTTTGGTGACCCATATGGACTAATCCAGCACCTAAAGAAAATTCACAGATCGGCGAGATTCTCCTTACTGCCGTCCAAGACAGCAGCCACAGTCGAAGGACCCTTCAAGGCAATGAAGGCGCTGAGGGAAGACCTCAGAACACAAATGCAGCGCATGGGGTCCTGGAGCGGAGAGTCAGGCACAGGGAGATGCCTGGTTTCAGTGGTGGGTGGACTTCAGAAGGATTCCGCTTGGGTGGACACAAACGTCTTGAGGTATATCTGGAATTTTCACCGTCGAAAACTGGATCAGTGTTTTCAGAAGTATGCGGTGGAGATTGAGATCCAAGAACAAGGTGACCTCACCCAGATTGTATTGAGTGGGACGGAGCAATCATTGATAATGAGAGCCAGGGCAGACCTGGAGCTACTGCTGGCCACCTGGATGTCCGACCTAAGAACACAGAAGATAGACTATAGCAGCTTGGACAGACGCCAGAGGGAAAGGCTGTTGGGCTTTTGCAAGGATGCCAATCTGCAGCACCCTGATGTTCTGTTTGTGTGCCTGGAGACGTGCATCGAGGTGGTCGGTCCCTCTGCATCCAGCTACGATTTCTGTAAGGAGGTGGAGGGCATGATGTACGACGCCAATAAGCAGCCCTTCTAGAATGCAGATCTCTCATATTGAGTTCTGGTAACTTGCAGCAAGAAGCTGGAAAGCAGACACAGAACTTTGGGAAATAAGATTTTGTGCCTGTAATGTGTATTCCTGATTTTGTAGTGGTGGTGTGTGAATTTTCATTGAAAGATCAGGATGCTTATTTTTAAACACTAGATTGTTCCAGAACAACTACAGTCTGCGTGTTTATAGCTATAGTTTAGACATGGAAGTATTTATTGATGTCTGTCTATAAAACTAGCACATGAAATTATACTCAAATGTTTGTAGTAAACTGTTATATGTTGCGGTGGTGGAAGGCCTTAATTCTTTTATCTTCAATCTTTTTTGATAATAAATTGATATTAATATCTCTGTCTGAATGTCATCTTCACTTGCAATCAAGTTAGTGTTGAGGTATTTGCAGATTTTTTGCTCTTATGTTATTTAACGCTGATAATAGGGAATTAACACTGGAGGGCGCCATAACAAAGGAAACATGAGTGTTTAGGCACCGTCAGCTTAAGCATTAGTAACCGGTAGAGATACAAAATGAAAGTGTGTGAAGATAAACGTCATCTGAGCAGTTTGTACCATCATAAAACTACAATTTGAGCATTTAAAAAGACGTTATGGGTGAATTAAGTTTATGATACAGAAATTAAGTATGCAGACTAAGTTTAGGGTAAGTTACATTGCCTATGTGTTCATTGTTAATGACAACCATAAAAGACCTATATAAAGTAATTTTAATAAAATAACATAGATTGTCTTATGTTTTGTGTCGTATTGGGTAAACATATGAAAAATGATTTACAAACTTTGGTCCAGATTATTTCCTATCCGTTTGCACAGTAGGCTTGGGCCAATAGAATCTCTATTTAAATGAACTGTTGTATATTAAGGAGGAAGTCCACAATTAGTCAGGGCCGAACAAACTCTCACTGTCTGCTGCATGGGGGCTTTTGGGCTGTGGCTCCCCCCCCCAGATGAGCTGCAGAGGTTGAGGTGAGTGCTGTTTCTAACACCCCAGTGTCTGTGCTAGACCCAACTTGATCCACAGGTCATATATAGTAACAATACACACATCTCTTTCAAGTAATCACCCCTCCCCCACAGCAATGTCAAACTGTCTAAAGTGTTTGCCAGTTAAGCTGAACCTGGACCCTAAATCAGTTCTAATCCATCCCATTTTCCACGAAGACACAGCCATACATCTGCAGCTGTCTGCATGGTGGGTCACATGGTCATTTATTTGTTCTGCCCCTCTAAGTGCTCATGAATCCTCCTTGCCTCACATTATCAGCCAACCCCCTGCTTTTTGTGCCTGAATTACTCTGTTGTTCAGTCATGTTAGTGCTGTGATTGGTTTAGAAGAGAGCACGTGACCTTCAGTAGGAAGACTGTTGTGTTTCTATCACTGGAATGACTCCGTTGAAGTGTGGAGTGCGTGATGAGCGTACATGCATGATGCTAACGATGCTAACGGACTGAATGTTAAGGTCTCTGCTATGGTGAGTCCGCAGGAGGAACTTCCCTGCGTGACGGAAGGAGCTGGTCTTTCTTGTCAGGACACCTTGGCTTCAGCGTGCTTCGGGGTGGGGGTATGGCAATCTGTGCTGCTGAAACCCAGCACTTAGCTTGTGTGGTCAAGTGAAGGTTTTTTCCCCCAGTAGGAGGAGGCTCTGTGAAGGGCAGCTAATGGCCTCAGGTGCTCAGAGACCGGATTCGTGACCAGTAGGTTGCAAGATCAAATCCCCCATTGTGTTGCCTTTAAGATAAA
Source organism: Isichthys henryi (assembly GCA_026776945.1). Lineage (NCBI taxonomy): Eukaryota > Metazoa > Chordata > Actinopteri > Osteoglossiformes > Mormyridae > Isichthys > Isichthys henryi. The sequence continues at coordinate 51,238,874 of JAODJX010000001.1, forward strand.
CTTATGGTCTTTTCTTTAAACTTCCAGTGAAATTCATCGGTAAAAATGTACAAGCATTTGAGTATTAGCTTAATTACTGCTATTACTTATATTGTTTCTGCATTGCGTGTGTGCATGTGTTTCTGCAGTTGTCACATTTTGGGGACTAATATAAAAACCTGTAACTTTTTATCTTGTGGGGAAAATTTTTTTGGTCCCCACAAGGATAACCTTAATTTCATAAAAATCGAAAACCCAAAAATGCCCAAAGGAATATGGGGCATTTACTGTTGGCTGTACTTGAGAATTCAGACTTTCAAGGTCACTGAGCTAAGCTCCCCAAAGTACCCCTCTTTACCTACACGGGTCACACTTTGTGATACACAGGAGAGTGCTCTCCCTTAACCCCCCCCCCCCCCCCCGTTCTGCACTGTGAAGTGGCTCTGTAGTGAATATCTGCTGTACACACACAGATATAAACATATTTTGCTATCTGTCTTGAATCTTCCTTCAAAGAGACGACGTGTTGCAGTGCAGAAGCCTTAAAATGCACTGACACAGAAAGCCGAGTAAACCAGAATAACCAGGGAAAGTCCTCTGATCTTCACCTTCAGATCAGGGATGGTGTAGCAGTGTGTGCGCATGCACGTTTGGCTCCTGCACGTCTGGCTCCTGCAGTGTCCTCGGCTGTCCTTTGTCAGTCAGCTGACCGATGTGGCTTCTAGCATCCCGGAAGAGTGGCAGGATTTTGGGTGACAAACTCAGGCTCGATGGATGCTAACATCACAGGAAACCACAAGGAGTATCAAAAAGTATCAATGTTTCTTTAATTAAACACATTTGATGGTTTTATGATTGCTGAACATGTGATCCTCAGTGAGTCTTCACTGTCCCTAATACAGGCATTTGTATTGCATGTTATTGATGGTTACTTTTTCAGTGTTTATCAGTGAACAAACATGCGTGTGTGTGTGTGTGTGTGTGTGCGAGGTACAAGGAATCCTTCAGCATTCCCGTTAGAACCTTGATTGTTCCCTTCCTTGCAGGGGGGGTTCCCGAGAGAGAACTTTGGCATAGGAGAGGAGTGCAATTATGCCGAGATGGAGGTGTCCTGCTGCTGTCATGGAAACAGCAAGTGGGGGCCTCTGGATGGGGGTCCCTCTGACAATTGAATATTTCCTAGCACTCTCATCCCCTCTCCCAGTCTCAGCTCCTGACGGATATCGATAGACCCAACATGTGTCCCTCACCCCACCCTAGGGATCTATTATCTGCCAATCAGCAGGGAGAACCATCAGACACAACAGGAAGTCACAATTAGATGTAGATAAAAGTGTAAAATGGATATAACAGTGTATGCAATGCTAAAACGTTAGCAATGCCAAGCCTGGCTGATGCTCCCTGAGGTTTGGAATCAGCCTGGAAGTGAATCGCTTTGTCCTTTTAACCTGTCACTGCCCCTTTTTAACCTGTCTGTCAGCAAGTGAAGCAAACAGTGAAGCAAAACACGTACGTATTTATGTATGGGGAGACTTTACATCAGCTGAAATTACATCAGCTAGGTAACATATTTCTTAAAAACACTATAGGAAGGGGAGCCAATTCATTAGGGCAGCTATTGGTTAAACCGTTTTTCACATTTGAATGGAAGAAAGGATATATAAACCATTACTGCTTTTGATGTCAGGCACATGCACATGGGAGGGGGCTGAGGGGAGGCAAAGGTGGAAAAGTGGGGGGGGGGGCTTTCTTGCACGTGTACCGGCATCCTCATTAAGGCATGTCTGACTGCGACATGCTTCTCAAAGATGCATGGTTGCTCCACCTGCGGGCCTGACCCTGTCTGGCAGCGCTGGTGACGGCATGCTAGAGCCAGCAGATGCATCCCTGTGAGTTTAGGATCCAAACAAGACCCGTGAGGTTCTGGATGAAGAAGGGTGCGACCTCCAACTAGGCAGGAGAGATCGTCGTGAGCTGTCCCTAGGGGGCGCTATCACCCCAGTGGGCAGAGATGCTTATCTACATTGGAAATGCGAGGAGTCGTCTTCCTGCCGCCAGGATGGGCGTGGTTGGGTCCTGCTGCTTAATTACACGCGAAGCAGCTGCTCCGTGTTGAAACAGCGGCGGGGCCAAGCTGAGCCGACCGGCCCGCCGCTGGCGTAGAGTTAATGATGTCATCTGGGGTGGGGGGCAGGTGGAGAGGCATCTGCACCCTCCCGTCCACCATCATCAGAGTGTCCCAGTGGGGGCGCTCTACAGGAGTGCCTCTGCTGCTGAGCATCGATGCTTTTGATCTGGGGCCACGAGCAAGGTTTGGCCAGCCCACGGGGCCTGGCTCCATCTTCCCGCAGCTAATAACTGCTCATGTTCACTGAGAACATCTGCCCATGTTTCCTTTATTACTCTGCCTCTGAAGAGTGCTACTTAACAACAATGCCAGCTTTTTCTCCAATTATGGGATTAATATCTGCTGTGTTTCCTCCTAGTTTTCAGGTGCCATGCTGAGTGCATATGTTTTGGTGCATTTTGGGCTCTCTGCACGTAAAACACAAAAAGCCAAGCTCAGATGTGTAATGTTGAGAAAATATATTTGCATTAAGTCAGTTCTTCAAATTAGTTTGTTAAGCACAATCCACAGCCCTGAGTGGGGAAAAAAAACCTGAAACAAATTTTCTGTAATGAATTATTTAATGGATCACTCATTCAAATAAGGTTTGTACTCCTGCTGTGTGAATAATTGATAAATATTTGATCTGCTTGTGACTTTAACCTTCTTTTGCTGAGAATGCAAAGCCTGTTATATGGTTATTTGACTCGGGGGAATCAAATGGTACCTATAACCGGATTTAACCCAATCTCGCTCCATCGCCGCCAGAGACGCAGACGGCATCAGCCGCCCATCTGGACCTCCTTGGGTTGCTTGGCGCTGGGAAGTGAGATGTGAGATTGTGCTTCTGATTGGTTGGCTAGGATTATGGGCGGGATAGACCGCTTGGGTATACACCAATGGAATTGAGGAGGGTGGGTCGATGGTTTACAATGCCTTAATTCTGAATCTAGTTTATAATGTATCTGTAGATAACACCTAATCCACTTTGCTGCACTTATGAATGTCTCTGTAATGCTGGGTCTCTGTAATGCTGGGATTTATCAATTGTCATTCACTGTCATCTTAACATTTTCCATCAGCTGCTTTAGAAATCCAGTATGAATGATAAAACCCTGAATGGAGATGTGTCTGTGTCTTTAGTGCTCCCCCAGGCTACACCCCCCACCCCATCTGGACAGCCATATCTCCAGCTGAGCTATACCACTGAGATACTGGAGGTCTGCTAAATGCTTCCTGTTTTGGGTTCTCTTGTACTCCATCACTCTAGCACTGGATCCTTGTTTTTGTTAAAGAAGGGATTTCTTTTACCAAAACTCTGTTCCTGTTATTCTGTTATTCCAGGCTGCATTGACAGATGAATACTGAAATTTAAAAATGCAGTTTTAAGCATTCCCCAGTGCTGTGTGGTTTCCTGGTAAATACACTGCCTTCCCCCCTCCACCCCGAGTCTCCAACCTCTCTCACTGTCAGACTCCAAGTTACCATAGAAACACAGAGAAACAAGCCGCACAAATGATGCAATCATCACGGAGGAGGGCTGAGCGGTAGTGCCCAACGCCTCCGGTGCATCACAAATCGAACCGTGGGCTGAAAAGGACAAGTATGTATTTTTAGCAGGCATGTTCCTGGACAGGCTGGTGTAGCAGGACCCCTCATTATGTCATATGTTTATTAAAGCTCTTTCCAGGCCATTTGAGCTACAAAACTCCATCTTTGGCTCCTTTGAGGCTGCATGTGCCATCATGTTCATCAGGATAGTCACTTACGCCGCTGTCACTGGGGGGGCTTCTGTCCCTCAGGATGGTGTCATACAGCTTCTTCCTCCTAAAGGGACAACAGGCTTCTGAGAGGCCACTCACCAGGGGTGTATGCAGGGGCGGGGCCAGCTGAAAGTTGATTGGCCCTCAAAGTGCCCCCTCACCTGTCACTCACAAAGTCAAAACATATAATTGGCTAATGATAAGGTCATTTACTGCCATCTACTGTATGTGAATTCTACCCCCCACATTAAAAAAATCCTAGAATCACCCTTGGGACTCACCAACCCTGAAAGTTCACTAAAACCAGTGAAAACATGGATAGATGGATGCCAGCCAACTGTGGGGTCCTGAAAGGACACAAAACTCACATGACCACCCAGAGCAAGCCATGTTTGGGCCAGACGCCAGCGTGGTGAGAGAAGAGGTTGGGTGCGGAGATCTGTCCCACACAGTTATGAGCTTTATTATCTTTCATTACATTTTATTATAAATCTGCCTTCCCAGGCCACATTCCAAAGCACCGAGGTAACGTTTGGGAAGACCTGTGAGACAAGAAACTTTTTATTGTACGTCTATTTTGTGGGTCTGTGCACATCTCCTTATGAACTGGAGCTAAATTATTTAAAAGGTTACAGAACTGGGCGAAACTTCTACATTATGAAAAATGCAATTATGCTCAATGTCTTTTGGTCGCCTGGACTCCTTTATATATACACTGTAATACATATTTTATAATAGGCGTTACGTAAATTAATCAATATGACATTTGTCTCCTTTCTCTGCAGGTAAGTCTCCATGGTCCTGGCCAGCAGACCCTAGACGTGCTTCGCTGTTACAGGAGTTACGTCTGGACGATGTCTGTAAATTCCTTAAGGGGTTTAAGTTTAAACTACACAGCTGTAAAAATACCCAGACGTCATCCGCTTCTCAGTTTTATTTATTCTCCTTCCTCTTCCAAGTGCGGCACAAGTTAGAGGACCTCGGCAAAGCGCAGCGATGAAAGAGCATCTCCCCTGGAACGTACGCGCACTAGAGCGCCGGTCCCGAACACAGCGCTCCGATCCGCTCCGCCAGCACCTTTTAATGAGATCACTTTTACTAAGTTATAAGTGTATCTTAATTAGGCTACGCGAAAGTGCCCCTTCTTAATTGTGTAACACGCCGTTATGTAATATATAATCGTTTTTCCTATCTGTTGTCGATGTGCCCACTCCATCTGCAGCTCCAGATGGGTTCACAGCGCCGTTTGCCCTTTCTAAAGCCTGACGCCGTCCGTGAACACCCATCAGCTCGCTTCCGCGGGAGCGCGCACATTCGCGTGACGTAAGCTTGCGCGTTTTGTAGTTAAATTTGCAATACATTTATACAGTTATATTTCTGCTTCTGATATGCACTAGTGTGTTCTGAGGGAAATATCCTTCCTATATGTTATTGATATAAAGAATATTTTTTTCGCCACCATACTTTTTTATTCAGGGTTAAAATGACCTGTATCCATTACTCTTCTCATCTTAAGTAAAAAACAAATTTTTCTTCCCCGAAATGTACTTAATTTCATTTAGAAAAGATCTTAGCATTGAACTAAGTGTCAGCGTGGATCAGGCTGAGATCTCAGTGCTATGACCCAGTCATGGGAACCTTGCTAATGGTGTTTTCGGGAAGCTGCTTCTGCCCCTTGGTCCAAAACATATCTTTCTGTGGTGACTGTAGTCCTGTTATTTGCCCTCATCCAGCTCTCCCTGCACCTCCATGAGTCCCTGAGTTCCTACTGGAGAGTGTGTGAGTTATTAACGGGCTTGTGTGTCCGACCATGACTTTACGTAATCGTGGCATTTCATCAGCCTGTAACCGGGTGGTTTTTTTCACCCTTTTTAACACACAGTTGACTTGGAATAACAGTGACTTCAGCTCGCAGCCCCAGAGACGGGGAGCTGTAATAATGAAATGCTATAGAACGTTTTGGGCCTAATCGAGATCCAGACGGGGGCTTTTGAGCTCCTTCTCTCAGATTGACTGTGCCTACAGATGTCATTGCTCATTCTTGACACACCAGCTAGAGGGCAATCAAATTTGACCATGTTATTTTCCCTGCAGCCATTCTTTGAAGTCAGGTGGCTTTTTATATTATAACACCCATGCAGTCCATGGATTGAGAACATCCAGACGCTCAAGACATAAATACCAACCAATTTCATCTCTTGCCGTGAATGATGTGTGTACCTGTAGTGTAGAAGGTGATACCGCAATATCTGTTCCCTTTCAAAGGAACATTATGGGAATAGATTGCTGGTTAAGGCTTTCACAGAATTAACTAGATGTGTTCACTGGGATTTTCAGGCTGTTCTCCTCCAAGGGGGCATTTAATCATTTTGTCATTGAGAATAGTGAGGTTTTGTTTTCAAAGCTTGCATTTCAGTGCAAAAAATACTGCAGTTCTGCCTTCCCTCAGAAATGAATTGAGGCCACATTTTTACATGGGTTCACTGCCCCACTTTTTTAAAATTTTGATCTCTAGCCAATGGTAAACATGTTCATTACTCATTTTAACCTTAGAATAAACAGAGTGTGGCCACATCACGAGGATTGCAGCCTTGGCGTCAGGGCCTTTCGCCAGCAATGTGTGGTACCTTGATGTAAACATATAACATGGTGTCTGCAGCTCGAGGTCAAGAATCACCTCCATCAATTAAAGAGCTGAATGACTCAGGCAGTCAATGATTGTGTTGTGGTGTTGATAGATCTTGGCCCAGCCAGATTTTTTATACTTTTTTTGGGTGGTGTGTGGCACAACCAGTTTGTACTCTGTGTCTGTAATCAGGAGGTCACCAGTTTGAATCCCATGGCTAATAGAGCAATTCGCTCTTGGTCTTCTGAGCAAGGCTCTTACCTCTCAATTGCTTCATGGACTGTGTGACCTTGCTTTCTCAAAATGTGTATGTTGCTTTGGAGAATAGGTTTTGCTAAGTAAATGATAATACAGCCCCCAGATGTCCTGCACGAGTGCAGAAAGCTTGATTGCTTAGTGATGCCACAGACCATCCAGGCTGACCGTGAGGTGGAGGCATGAGCTTTAGTAACGTTCCACAGAAGGAGCAGCTAGTAGAAAGAGGTTACATAAGCAGCCTGCATCCGCTAATGATGAGCTTTGGGGCTGCCTGTTGGGGTTAGAGGAAGCCAGCATCTCCTCCTACGTGATAAAGTGCTTCAGCTCAGTGACAATGGCGGACCCCTGGCGGAACAGATGCTGACAGGTCGGACGTCCCCTCCCCGTCTCCACGGAAACCTGGGAACGTGTAAGCAATGTTTTCTGCTAACGGACCTCAGGGACCCAGCCTGCTGATGATCTGTACAGCTGCGTGTTTTACTGGAGCCATTAAAGTTAACTGTGTCACCCAAGGGTACAACAGCAGGGTCTCTCACAGGACATGAGCCAGAAACATTTGTGTTATATGCTGATCCACAACGCACCTCTTTGCATATATTTTTTAATATTTATTATGTTTGGTGAATGTATTCCTGTAAGCGGTGTAGCGAAAACATTTAAGATTTATTCTTTATTAAACTACTATGTAGCTACAGACTAATACTAGGATTATATCTGCCATTTTTCCGTGGTGTGGATCTGTGAGAAACATTGTCGTTCACCAGCAGGTTCACAAAGATGCAATCAGCCCCATCGATGCCTTGGTGTTTACTTTAAAGCTGCCCTTAGCTCATGGATTGATACTTGTGCTAACATAGTGCTTCCACAGAGGAATGAAATGAATTTGAAATGACCTGCCTTCCAGTTGACCTTCCTGGAAGGAGCTGTCAGTCAGCGTGAAAAAAACATTGAGATTACTCACCAAAAACCCTATGTTTTTTTCATTTGACGTCGCAGAAGATGGCCGCAGTGGAGACGCCTTCAGAAGGTTCTGAAAGGTAATCCCCGCTCCCTCCAGTGAGAGAGAATTCTGCCATTTTTTTGTGAATTTGGGAAAGTGGAGAAGCACCCGTTTTCCAAACTCCACCACAGTCCGTCTCTCAGGTCACCTTGGACATTTGGCCAAAAACCTGGACTGGAAACATTTCAGCAACAATCACCAAAATGCCCCCAAAACTCAGTCCTGATGGGAATGAGTCACAGAAACACACAGAGGATGTAATCATCACACACACCAGCTGGTTTAGTGTAATTCCCACTGGTTACTTTATGGATTCCCAGAGGATTGCACCAGTGTAGAAACTGACTTGCTGCCATGATGTCAACCAGTGGGTGTTTTTGAATATCCAGGTCACCTAACCCTACAACCAAGTCATGCTATTGTCAAAGTTAATGGAGAATAACACACTCCACGTAGGAGACACGTGCTCGCTTGCCAATGATGATGACTCACGGCTGAGAAATGCTTTCCTGTCAGCTGTGCAAGTGACACAATTCCTTTCAACCCTAATATATATTTTCTTCTGTATCATAAGTAAACAGAGCTATGATCAGAAAAGCTTGTTTTTTTGGATCTATGTATTTTGTTGTGATTTTAGTGTATTTGGGAAAGAACTTGAGGTAGTCGTACTGGCCGACAGCCATCTGTGCAATTTCCTGTGTGACCTCCTGTATTTCCAGCCCCCCACCCTGCCGTCATAATAGCTAACAAATGGTGTTGTTCATAATTCCTCCAACCCTCCCCATTGGATGGACTCCACAGGCTCCCGCATAACCCTTTGTGTTGTTTTACTCAAAGCCGACCACAGGGAAGCGAGTGTTGTGCTTCGTGGTTGAAATGTGCAGGTTAAGCGAATTAGCTGAGTTTGGTGCCCCCACAGCAATAAGTAGGGTGTTGCTGTGGACTCTGGCATGAGTAAATAGGCCCTGTGGGTCAAAACGTGGAACATGCACATGGAACCGAAAGTCGTAATAAAAGCAGGAGAAGGATCGACATAACTGCTAGCTTTCCGGACGCCGGATCTGCTCATGGTAAAGGGCATTTTCTCCAAGGAATGATGGAAGTTGGGATCCACAATGTGATGAGCATTTGGTAAAAATAAGTTCATGAGTTTGACCAGTTTGTGTTATATCATGCGTTATACGAGTATTCATCATTTAGGGAGGGGTTTGGGATGATGTTTGTGGAGACCTTGCTGTGTTCGGTAGGAGGGGTTGATGGGGTCTGCGGTGTTAGCGACGGATGATCTTCGGGGGGCAGGGGGTCTCCTTCGAATGCTTATTTGATTGATGAATTCTCCAGCTCAAACCCAGGAGGGAGGGTGTCCGCTGGTCTGTCCCAGTTTGGACAGCTCTCACCTTCATATGACTGTAGTGTCATTATAATACCTTAAGTGCCATCTGTCAAGGCACAGCAGAATGGTGGAGAGTGATTTAAAATATTCATGAAAAATACATTTATAAGAAATAATTTCCACAACAAGCCAAGTAAAAAAACCATCTGTAACACTAAAATGTGGGTCCCAAAAGGCAAACATATGTTCTATTTTGATATTCACATCATTTAACAGAACTTACGAGACGCCCTTGGAGATGGATCCAATGTGCTTCCTGAATAACGATGCTGAGATCAGTCACACAAGAACATTTCCTCAATGACAGAATGACAGTTTTCTATAGGAGCAGAGTATTTGGGTTAGAGTTTTATTTTGAAAAATGGCAGTGCTCATATATGTACATACAATATATATATTTAAAAGGCAGGGCAAAGCAGGCAGCAAGTGATGTCGATGAATATATAATTGGACAGGATGTATGTACTTCATGCCATGTATAACCTCACCTATATATATCATGTATATCGGTTTCCATGGTGACTTCAAAGGAAGTCACAGGCAGGCATTTAGCCCTTGACCTGAAAACTGACACCACTTCCACTTCCAAGGCCGTCTACAGTTCTCTCTGTCACCTCTCGCGAGTTTCTGTGGAGTCTGTTCTTCTTTACCCTCAGTCATATGGTCAGCAGTGTCGTCGAAAGCCACGAACGACAGGGGACGAGAAACCCACCCTTCAGGCTTTTCGGAACGCAGTAACAGTGATTGCCCTAATATATCAGACAGATAACTTGGAATCAGAATCCTGGAACAGCCGGTGTTTCTAAATTCTAGTGTTACAGTTCTGGGGCTTAAGCATCATCCACGTATCTTACCGCTGGGCTTTTCTGGAAGTTTCCAATAGCATGAGTGAGGTGAGCCTTCTTACATACTAGCACAGTGAAGAATGATCATTGGCCATACAGTTACACAGTGAATTGCCCCACATGACATGCTTCTCAAATGGCTAGCAAACCACTGTGAAATAACAACATAGCCAGACAAGGCTGACAAAGCTACCAAAGTCTGTATCTTCAAATGCCTTGGATCCACAGATTGGCAGAAAGCACGCAAAGAAACAGGCAGTCAGATATTCTCTGGGTTTCAACCGGGGTCCACCCCCCCCCCCCCCTCAGGGGTACATAGAACAGAGGGTCTAAAACTGACAAATTGCAGTGTGGATGTTATCACCCATCTTTCTTTCTTTAACCTCATATAAGTGGTGAGGGCTGTACCTTTGGTCTATTTCATTTGGGGGGGCCCAGGGTTAAGGAAGGCTGAAAACCCTTGATTTAAAGGTATGCAATTTATTGTGCAGATGTTGTCTCTCCTCATATTTTTTATCATTCAACACAATTTGTGTGTCTGGTAAGGAGCCAAAATGTCTTTCATACACAAATGGTTTGATAGTTTTTAGCCATGAGACTCCCCCCACGACCACATTGAAAGGCTCTATTTGGCTGGGTTTCCGGTGTGTGAAAGGCAGCCACTCCTGGAGCTTTGTGGAGAGTCACACCCTTTACCAGAACACAAGGGCATTAATCTTTATCGCCAGCCATGGAAAGCGCCACACGCCTCGGGCGTTGAACCACCACAAAGCAGGCAGTTTGTGACCTCGATGAATATTTCATTGGACAGGATGTGTGGACTTCACTCCTGTGTCTCTGGTGCTTGGGCCAAAGTGACCACATATAAACACAACTTTAAAAAATGCAATCCTGCTGTGAGAGCTGCAGATAGCGTGGTTATTCATGATAACGTCACCCTAGGGGTGATATCTCAACCAAACCGCATCTAATATGACATCGCTGCATTCCTCCCAATAACGATAGCTCCCATTTGTTTCTGGATGGTGCCAAAGAAATGAATTAAACAAAACAGAACTCCACCCCCCCTAACATCTACCTAAATGGAAAAGAAAAGGAAAAGAAGATATAACTAGCTAAGCTTAACCAAACATACACCAGTTGGCACCTGCCCCTTACCTAGTATGTTTATCAGTTTGCTCAGCTACACAAGATTGTATATGCGCGCACATGCTAACCTTGGTTGTCTCCACTCCATGCCTCAACAACTCTCAGGAACAGCATTTCACAACAGTAGCTTCACACTCTTATTACAAGGCACAAAACAGCAGGGCTGAATACCAGCACAGCAACAGCCTTAAAGCAACAGTAGTGCAGGAGTCTCAGAAGTAACAGCAGAGCAGGTTTTTGTAGGCCAAGCCCCTCCCACTTAATAAGGAAGAGGCGGAGCAAAGTTCCAAGCACCCCCCAGCTGGATCCGATCACCTGGCAAAAGAGCACACACTGACACACACACACACACAAAAACCCCAATGTGTGCATGCACGTAACACTCGCACAGCATAGGCACAGATAAACAGGAGGTGTTCTCCAAGTCATTAAGGTGCATATCAACTTTGCACATCCTGACATCTCACCAGTCACATCAAGTGGTCGATGCTTTTCACTGAATTTGTGATCCAGGCGAATCACCTTCTCTGGGTTCCTCCAATTTGGACAGAACTTTATATGGAATCCAGACAAAAATGTCCTAACTTACGGCTAGGAGGATAAGGTCAGAATTTCCAGTAGTAATCCTCCTTGTTCTCCCAAGCATTCAAGCTCCCTCCACTCTGCCTGCTTCACTTTGACCTTTTCTTTCAGTTCCTGTTCATCATGTTTCATCCATCTATTCAATGTATTCCAAATTGCATTAATATTACTAGTATTGCAAATGACCCCTAACCCCAACCCTAACCCTATCCGTATTGCTTGGTGGCCACTGCAGCTCCAAATCAACTTGAGGTTTTGTGGTAGGACCTTGGCAGGCCTGTACTTTTGCTACTTGATTCTTGGCCAAGTCTTGGCGGCTTCCTGGGCAGTGTAATAACCAAGGGGATCTAGTGGCGTGTCGAGGTCCGACCACGGAGCCAATGGGGAGTCCAGGGCAGCGGGCCGCAGATGTGAGGTCTCTCTGGAATGTGAGATCATCCCACCTTCTCATGATTCGCTGAATCTTCATATTTGTGCAGCTCAGCCTGTGGTTTGAGAGTCGTACCACTCACCCATTTTATTTTGATAGCAAAAACACAACCGCCATCTTCCTGCTACTGAGAATGCAGTACAATTATGTGAATTACTGGATTCCTGGGTGTTGTATCATTTTTGGTAACTTAAATGACAGATATGCCTTCGCCTGGCCCCAGCTTGTGTGACTGATTATAGATTCAAAGCAAACATGCCACGTTTCTCTTTGCTTTGTTTAGCTGAAATCTTACAAAAAGATTCTCTTGACATTATATTTAGCATCGTTCTCTCTTTTTACTGTGACATTAAATATAAATGATCCATTATGAGATCAGCATCAGTTACGACACCAGCAGAATGTGTGAAAGCCAAATACCTGCCTTTGAGATACAAAGGATGGGCAAAGGATCATTCTGGAGAAGGACTTTTGAGGAGGATCTTTAGAGTCGCTTCTGGGACTGTCAGTGGTTGGTTGGAATTCTCTCCACATCCCCTCACCCCCCTACCCTCCATAACTAGAGGACACACAATAATTGCTCTTCATGTCAGTGCACTAAAGATAGATTTCAGGATTTGTTATCAGACTGTGATGACGAGCCTAGCTAGAAAAACAGTAACAGTACCATCTGGTTTTTACTGGGGGTGTCATGGGACCCCTGGTCTCCAGCCGGAATCACCCCTCCAGCCCCCGCACACTTCTAGCCTACCCCGATTCAGCTCTGCTCTCCCCAGATCCCTACGTTTGTTTCACTCCCATCCAGTGGGAGACACAATAGCAAACAACTCCACCGGTAGTCAGGTGTTACTGGGCTCACTGACACACAAAAGAAATAAAGGGCTACAGAATAACAACTGACAGCTTCTCAAACTCTCATTGGGTGGTTTATTTATTTCTTTGATATTTATGAATGTGTTGTTTATTTGCCATGTGTAAGAAATACTTTGAGTCATGCACCAGTAACCAGCACATAGTTAATATTTCAGCGACTGCATTTTTTAATTTTCATTTTGTGGTTTCAGATTTCTGGCAGTCATGTGTATGTTTTTCTAATACTCATTAATTTTTTTATGTATGTTTTTATAAATGGTTTCTGTTAAGCCTCATTATGAGGGGCGCTGCCCAGCTCTTGCCACCTGAAACAGATGTGAAGAATTAATCTTCACACTAATAATTCTAAAAATGTGCCACAAAGACCCTAATTTTTCCAGGAGAGGTCTTAATTCTGCTTGGTTCTCACATCTTTCTGGCATTTTCTGTGTGTACTATTGAGAGGCCAGCTCAGTCTCCACGTTCCCCAGCTTACCGTTAATCCGTCATTAACATACCTGCACCCTGCCCCATATCTAGCCAGGTGAAAAATTACAGCAAACCTAATAATTATGTTTCGCTTCTCCTGGGAGGTGGGACATTTCTGTAAAACTGTTATCTGGCAGCTAATGCTGTTCACATTTGGCCTGCAGTTGAATGCACAGAATAGACGTTTCATACATCCTGAGGGAGGTGGTGTGGGGCTCCCCCCATTAAGCCCGGCCTGGTTTCTGGCAGAGACATTTCTCAAAGCACAGCCCAGAGGTGTGGGTGGGTGAATCCAGTCAGTCTGCTCAGAGCAGGAGATGGGAGGTTTACTTGCATGTCCTCTACATTTTAACAGGGTCCACGAGTCGTAAATCCTTTTACTGGCTCCAGAAACTCAACCTGGACCTGTGCAGGATTTATGTATGTTTCTAGTACATTCCGTAGGCACCACGTAGAGTAGCTGTGGTCACCTGATGATTGCTGGGTGATTGCTGTTGCACCCTTGGGCCACTCACTTAACCCGAGTTGTTCCAGCAGAATATCCAGCTGTATAAACAGAATAAAGCTGTAGGTTGTTTAGTTTGGTGGAGGGAGAAGCTGGAGAATTTTATGTCATATTTTTCATTTCTGTCACAGTGAAGGATGTGACAATCTGGGGGTTAATGTGGTCGTTTCAGTTTTAGTATGCAGTTGGTTCTGGGTGCCATTCCCCAGAGGAGGGGGTGGTTAGTCTCATTTCCTGTTGTGGTGCTATTTTGTTAACATTGGGAATCTCTAAAAAATTCACATGAAGATGTATCTTGGCCTTTAACACAGATAGGTTGGACACTCCCATGTGCCATTAATTTACATTACCACAGTCTGCTGGTGACTGCGCTCTGACACCCAACCGGAGATCGAATGCTGGGGCCTCCTGCCAATTTATCTGAGGTCCACAAGCTCTGGAGATCCCCGGACAGGTTTGTCTCTCCCTGACCACGCTCATCGCAGCCCCTGTTGCTATGGTTACACGGCAATTAATGCCATCATCTTCAGGCTGGAGATACCCAAGAGGCCTTGACACCTACAGCTCTCCCAGACAAAATCCCTCTTTTGCACAAATTCAGGAAACTAGAACAAGTTTGTCTGAGAACTGACAAAGATCAAAGCAATCTGCACCCCCCCCCCCACACACTCCAGTAACAAAGCTTAATAGCGTGTTCTGTCCCTTAACTAAAGCATTTATTTTTGCATGTCTGAAGTTTACCACATATGGTTAATGGTTAATGTATAATGTCCCATAATCTTACGATTCTTAAAAATGTAAAAAAAGAAGAAGAAATCTTGAGCTTCCAAAGAAAACATACCTCAGTAGAACACAGCTTGAAATGCCTGTAGAACCACAGGGAACATCGCCGATGATCCAGTTTGGGCTGGTCCAGGTATTGAGTAAACATCCATTTGCAGCAAACCGTGTCTGTTTCTCAACTGCGGTGCAAGCAGTCTCCTCATAACATGGCTGATAATTCTGTCTGCGCAGCTCCTATGTATACATGAGAGCTACATGACATGGTCGGACAGCTCGATCACTGCAGTCTGCTTCTGTATGCCTGGTCCTCACAAACTTTGAAAGTCACGTGACGGAGATTATTAAGGAATGCCCTGTTAGAACAGCTCTAAGAAAAGCTGTGGCTCTGTATCCTCCATTCAAGAGCAGCTTTCCTTGGATCGATGCCCCACTGGCCTGTAGACCCATGTACTGAGATCAGATAGCTTGGTCACAGTAAAGTATGTCCTGAGCTTCAGTAAAAATGCGGAATTCCTAAAGTCTGCCACCAGAACAGCGGAATGTGAATCTGAATGTGGCCAGAATTACAAATTACTTCTTGGAAAACGGGAATCTGCAAACAACGATACTTTTGCTCCATTCCAACTTCTAAATGGACTGGATATCAAAGTATCTGAAGTAAATATTTACAGTTCTGTGCAGCCTTGGGCACTACTCACCTACTGTCTGTCTTTACTGTATCATAAACTGTACACTTGGGGACTTTTATAACGTTATACATTTGTTCAAACTTGATGCCAGGTGCCCCCAGCTGTTAATTTGCTTAACTGTTGTCGTTACAAGTGTACAATATGGAAATCTACACTTAGACAGCAGTGGTCATAAAAAAGGATGAGAGAAAGGAGCCCTATAATGTGGGATCTTGTGTGAAATATCGACACGTTTGTTCAGCATGCATTTGGGACTGAGGTACATTCAAACATCCAGGTATAAGAGCCAATGTATGGTTTCCCTCACTGTGCTTGATTTCACAGGAGAAAGATTCCTTCTTCTCTTATTGCAGTGGTCCTCGGGCCCCACTGCCCTGCTTGTTTTCCAGCTATCCCTGCCCCACACACATGTCCCAGCTGTCTTTCAGCTTCTGATTGACTGAACACACCTGATTCAGGTAATCAGCAGTGTGTAGGGCAGGGAAGGCTAGAAAACAAGCAGGGCAGTGGGGCCTGAGGACCGAGTTTGAGAACACTGTCTTATTGTAAGATTAACTTGAGTTATTGCTATTAGAATATGCTTCAGTCAATGCTCCAAAACCTTTTCCAGAACCCACAGTGGTGTGAAATCAGTGAGCATGATTTTCAGGATGGCCATGGAAGCATATCAATCACCATTCAACCTCTGATGGTGTGCTGGTGGTATGATCTAGACGTCTCTGGCACAACTTCCCAGTGACTGGTCACCAGTGACATGCACCACACCAGGAGATCTTCAGATCCTGAAGTAAAACGTGCAAAATTTTCAAAAAATTCCACCTCCCAGCCCAGTTAGGAGCTAATAAATCTGATAGCACACTGGTCAGAGCTTCAGTTCCACCCAGTCTTCTTGGAGTAATCTTTATTTGCAAAGCCTACAGCAATGTGCAAGTTGTTATCTTCACATTTGTGTCTGATGAGTCATGGAGTCCTGAGCCAATTGGATGACCTCATATGTGAAGATGTTTCCTCTGTTGTCCTGGAGGTGACACAACCGGGTCACGTCTGTGCCATTGAGACAAACATCACGGCAGATGTTTCAATCCCAGTCTTGCGAAAATTTGCAGCTGGATGTTTTTCCCTTAATCTAGAAAATGCTTCACATCTGGCTGAGAGTAGTTGAAGGGATTGATAACTAAAGTTCGAGTCTCTAGTCACATTTACGACACTTTGATGTTATGAGCCAATTTATGTTTAAGTACTGCGTCTAGCATTGTGCAAAACACAGTGGGGCTATTTATTAGAATGGGGAATTAATTTTTATTTGAAATACATTTTCAGTCCAGTTTAAACCCATTTGGTTGCAAGTCAGTTTAGCCTT
Organism: Isichthys henryi; assembly: GCA_026776945.1. Classification (NCBI taxonomy): domain Eukaryota; kingdom Metazoa; phylum Chordata; class Actinopteri; order Osteoglossiformes; family Mormyridae; genus Isichthys; species Isichthys henryi. The sequence goes on from JAODJX010000001.1 coordinate 51,255,684, forward strand.
TCATTCCAGGCTTCTGGTTCTACTGCAACATGGCGGATTACGGCCCAAGTCAAGTTTCTGCTTTGAATTTCTGCCCATAATCTGTGGGGGAGTGAAAGCAAAATTCAGGAGAGTGAGCTGAGAGGGAGCCTAGAATGCTAACTGCCCCGTTGGAGTTGTGCTCACACTAACATGAGCTGCATTTCTGTCTTTTGTGAAACCTCTACTATCATCTGGATACAATTTAGGCTTCTGGCTCTTGGATTGACTCTTCTAAGGACCATGTTGACATTGTGGAGACCAGTCTTTCTGACCAACCTGAATTATTGCTGCGGAGGTTATTTCTTCTGGACCCTAAAGTCATGCACTGCCAACAAGAATGATTATTGGTGAATATCAGCAATTGTTTTATTTCACCTCCATCAAGAGAATGTTAAGTTTCGTGGTGAGGGGGGTAGCGATCGAACAGAGAGCTGGAATTTATCATGTTGGCTCATGACTACTGCAGCTGTAATTTGTGTGATTGGTGTCAGTGGCCAGCTGACCGTGAAATCTTCTCCGTTCTTGAAGAGCGATCATTTAGGAGTCAGTCAGGACCACTCAAAGCCCTGCTTCTCGACTAACGGCCTCCTCTGACACACCAGGATTCACGATTCCGCCCAGCAGCTGTCTGGTGTTTTCCTCGACCTGCAACATGCTTTGATAAATGAGTAGCTGTACCAGGAGTCACTCTTCCTTGAAATTTATGGCTCTGAGATTTACGTTCCGCGTTATCGAGGTGTAAAAGCCTCCTGCTGTTAAAGACGCTGGTGGATCACCTTATGCCTTGTGATGTTTCTCTGTCACCCACCAGTTTCCTAGTGACAAATCTCCCCCAGGGAATAGCCATGACATTGGTGTTTCCCCTCATTTAGCCACGGACAGCAGAGGAAACGCAGTAAAGCCTTTAGCTTGAATGCACCCGAGTCACCTAGTGAGTAGAGTCTGAAGATCGTAGCTAGGTAGCTGGCTAGCAGAACATGAGTAGGGATATCATACATCCAGGTGTCTGGGCATCTGGGCAGTTTTCAAAAATCGGCGGTTTGTCCAGGTTTAGCACTGCAACCAGTATGACCAAATATGTGGTTTTAATGCTGGTAAACACCCCTGCTGAATACACCAAAGCAAAAGTTTTCTCCTTTGTGCAGCAGAAGAGTGCAGATACCTGCAGAAAGTTCTCCTTTATAAAGAGGAAGTTGATTTGCACCATGACAGCTAATCGCACTGATCCTGCGGCACCTTAATGGGAGCTGAAAACCTCCCTGGCTTCTTCCTTGGTTTTAAATCTCCCATTTTGGGCAGAAACATCCCTTACAATGTTTGAAGCTTTCTAAAGATTATTACACTCTTCACATTCGCCTAACAAGACTCACTGGGCTTAAAAAAGATATATCTGAACAGATATATAAAGCATTTCTGCAAAGAGAGGGAAATGTTTTTGTCCTTTAAAGAGCACTGAGGTGCATTAGTAGTGCTACACATGAGTCCTGCCCACCATAACTCTATACTAAAATAGCATCGCTGTTGGGGGATTTTATAGGATAAACTCTGAGACCTCTTACCTGCGTGAAAACGGGAACAGGAGGTGGCTGCAGATTCATCCTGTGAAGGATTTTTCGTCGTGTTAACTGAGGTCCTGTGTTATTTCAAGTGTTGCTTCTCTTTGGAGAGCAAGTCCCTTTAATGAGAAGCCAGCAGGTTAACCTCATTTCCCGTTTCCAGGACAATCGCGGGGGTCCCTGGATGCGTGATAATGTCTCCAGGACCCTCACAAAGGTTCCTGGGCTCTGACGCTGCTGTCAGATTAAGTGCAAGGAGACAACACTTTTTAGTTGAATCTTTTTTTTAATTATTCAGGACATAAGAATTGTTGAGAAGTCGCTAAGTGGGTAGCACTCGTGTCTCACACCCCCAGGGCTGAGGGTTCAAATTCTGGATCGTGTGTGTGTGGCAGTGTATGTGCTCTGTGATGGACGGGAAACCCGAACAGGGTGTTCCTCCTCCTTGTGTCTCATCCTGCCTGATATAGGCTCCAGGCCTCATGTGACCCAGACCTGCAGTTACAATGGATGGATGGATGAACCTAAGAACATTTTAAGTATTTACTCAGATTATTTGCCTTTTATTTGTGGCTGGTAGCGTCTTGTATATATAAAGTGATAGTGTATACAGTATATATATTATACATATAGTTGAATGTGAACGTGTGTATAGTGTGTATTTTGTATATATAGTAGAAAGTGAAAGTGTGTCTCGCAGTTCTGCTCTCCTGCGTTGATTGTTTTATCATGTCCTGGCATTGATGATATGAGCATAACATAAGACAACACAGCCAGCAGCTCTGAATGCAGACGGGGGGAGGGGCGTGGTCACTGCTCCTCTTTGTCTCATGCACTGATGACTGATTAGGGCTGTTTTCTAATTACCATTTATTTAGCATCTCCACAGGCGTAGGGGGATTAATGTGGGACAGTGCTGCAGCTTCTTTGTCAGCTTTCTTTCACTGATAGATTTGTCTCATTGTCAAGCTTGATTTTGGATAGGTGGGCGGGGTCTCCATAGACTGAATCTGCAGGCAAACCCCCAGACAGTGAGTTAACACACTGAATGTTTGGTAGTTGGGTACGGCCAGTGCCAGGATATCAGTCACATCTTCATTGTTATGGTGCCAGTAACTTAAGACTTTACTCTTAAATCATTCAGCACTGTAACCTTTTTAATCATCGTTTGAAATTTTCATAAATTTCATTCTAGGATTTAGACTCAAATGACAGCAAGTAAGGAGTCCATTGTACTTTTGGCACATAGCTGACCTCATCTTCCTTACGTTGTGAATTCTCCTGTTTGTTCATGTTCCTTCATTTGGACACTGTCAGAGGACTTTTGGGTCCATTGTGATGTTTAAACGTGATGATGATGTCTTCATGCGGGTGAAGATGTTCTCCTGGCTTTCAGACCACAGCAGCCGCACTGAGAGATGTCTGGCCTCAGCCAGGGCAACTGAGGTGGGGTGCAGACGGGGTGTGAACTGGGCAGTTTGGCATTGGTGAGCTTCGCCAAGACGGCGGAAGGCTGCAGGTGGAGAGGTGGGAATTTAAGATGGATGTAAGATGTCAAGCTCCTCTCCCAATTGCCCTCCCACTCCATACACAAAACAACACGAATCAATAAGAAGCCTTGAGAACTAAAATAAATAAGTGACTTTAACCCCTTTAACCAGAGAAACGATTCTCTAGAAATGACCAAACAATTCATCACGAAGTAAACTGCTGTGGAGGCTTTTGACATTTTGAGATTCCCGCTACCAGTGCAGATCTGGTTCCGCTGACACTGGTCATTTCATTTCAGCATTTCAGGCCTCTATATCTATCTCCTGTCATGTGGCTTAAATCCGGGCCACACCTTTCTGGTCTTTTCTTTTGTCCCTTCAGCTGTTTGCTTTTGAGTCGCGTTTGACATTACTGCATGCCTGACTCCTGTCCCTCGGAAAGCTGTGAGGCCTCACGTGTTTGTTTGGACAATAAATCCAGCATCTGTGACATCACGGGCATGGCAGCCAGTCGATACCGGCGGGGGCTGGAGCCTTGGGGGAAGGGGGGGTGCAGCTGGTGCTCGTGTTCCTGCTGCGCTCTGCTGTCATCAGATAGCAGCTCATAATCGCTGTCCGTCTCTCAGGGACGAGTCACTCTGTGGCGATACAGACATTATTCACTGCGGATATCCAATTAGGCTCCTGGCCACAGAGAAACTTCGATGGAAGTCCCTCTAATTACCAAGAAAATGAATCACTGTTTACCTTCTCCTTCACCTCGCATCTCTATCATGTCGTTATGAACAGTGCTACTTGGGTCCACATAAAGAGACGAGCGCATAGCACAAAAGAGCCTAATCTGTGTACAGCCCTCTCCTGCTTTCCACGGTTTTGTGTACTTCAGCATGATAAAACTTACGCAGTATACGGATCCCATAAATAGGTCCATAAACCGACCAGTCTTGGGGACAGTGACAGCTTTGCTGTAGACAGAGGGGACACAATGTCCTGCCATTGACACAAGGGGTGCCCTGCATCCATCCATCCATCTATCTATCTATCTATCTATCTATCTATCTATCTATCTATCTATCTATCTATCTATCTATCTATCTATCTATCTAGCAAGATGAGCACTTCTTCTGTCAACCTCTGAGAGTGGGGGGGGGGTCATCTTCCCCTGGGGTTTCCTGAAGGGTAACACAGTGTCCCCAGACCCAGCAAGCCAGCCTGCAACACTTTGATGAATTATCATCCCCACGCTCCTAATCTATCAGCCCACCTTCCGAACATCTGCTTTCAGCCAGAGGGTCGCATAAAGGAACAGGAAGGGGCTCTGGGGAAGGTGAAGGAGGTCATGTGTGTTTCAAATGGATGTGCATGCATGTTATTTTACATATTTGTGGCCAATAGGGAGCCCCCAAACCTCAGGGGCCCCATACAAACATCACTACAGTGGATATACATGCAAGCCCCCCAACCCCACATCAACACACAAATCCTCAGCCCAGACTTTGGGTAGGTTAAGACACCACAAAATTAGGGTCATTATTAAGATTACTGACTGCACGTAGCATGTGGATGGTAACAGGCAGTCCCATGATCTGAGGGATAGGTTTGAGTCTAAAGGCTGACAGCAGACTCTAGTAGGTGAGCATGTCAGGGAGTCCATACAGTGGCTTTTGTAGATGGATGTGAGTCTCTGCGGTTTCCCTCTACATTATTTCGGGAAAATATGAAGCTGCGATCAAACATGCCCCGTTACTGGGATGTTTGTCACTCGCTGACTGCCATTCATCTAAGCAGTCATGTCACTGCATTGCCCAGTGAGTGTTGCGTGTCTGTGATTAATGTGCGAGCTGTGCTTGCTTTCTGCATGCAGGAACCCATAGAAAACTGCTGCATCAGGAGAGACAGCAACTTAATGCTTAATTATAGTGCTTAGAACTTATGGCAAAGGAAGACTCAAACAGCCCTGGTAATAGTGATCCGATGAGGCCAGGTATCTAGTTAGGCATGTGAAAATTCACCTAGGCTTGTGCCCCAAGAGGGTGCTAGTCTACTCGGAAGGGNNNNCCCCCCCCCACAATCGGCATCTAAGAGGTCTTCATTGAAATGGCTGATCTTTTAATCCCTCCTTGAATTCGCCTCACTCTATCTGATGAAAGGCTGAGAGGCCCCAGTGACTGAATCTGACATCTTTTCTTTTCCAGAAACCTGATGCGTTACTCCAGTGGTCCTGGAGCTGCCTCGTCTACAGATATGTGGCTTTGGGGTGTCAGTTACAGGTAAGAGGTGGGGGTTGGGGTGAATGTGGAACACACACATGGACCACCTTCAGACTTACTCTTCAGCTACTTAATCCATGAGCAGCAACCAAGCAGTCACAGTGCGGTCCTGATGATAGGTGAGCATGATGAATTGAATGGCCAGCAGGAGATATGATGAGATGTAGATTTGCAAGCCAGAGGAGTTGCTATTAAATGTGATACAGAAATGAAGGGTCCTGCTTCTGACGAGGCCCAACATATGACCTTAATTAGACATTTCATAATAATAGAGTCGGCATTTCCTCAGAATGTCTCTGGTCAGGTTCCTCTGGATTCCCAAAGTCATCGATGTTGTGATGATTGACTCCATCCAAGTAGTGTATGAATATTCATAAATGCTAATACAAACCACTGTGGACTGCCAGTTCTTCATAAGAACTTCATATGGCCTGAATTATGCCTTAATTTAGAGCTGTTTAATTGTTTTTTCACATTCGTCAGATTGTTTGAGGGATTATAAAAAGAATATCTTGGATATGTGACACCAAATAACTGTGACGTGCTGTCATTTAGACACCGGTCATCTCCAAGGCTTTGGAGATCACACAGTTGTAGAGGAGGCTGGACTTGAAAATTGAATTTGACCCCATTGTTGATCATTTAATTCAGTTGATGTGAAAGCCACAGCAGTTTAATGAAAACGTCAGGAGGCCGGGCTATTCTGCTTACTTGATTGAATGTCATGCCTGATAGAGGCATGATTTACTCTTCCTCTGAATCGCTCCCCTCACCCCCTGCTCAGTGCACCTTATTTCTGCCTGGGGGGGGGCTGCACATTCAACATCCCATCAACACAGGTGACCACAAGTAGAATTGGAAAAGCATCATTCATAAGTGCTGGTGGTCTTCCAAAGCTGTAGCTCAGAAATATCGAATCTGAGACACAGTTCAGGTCAGCCATGTGCTGTCAATGAGCCTCAGCATAAGCTGCACAGTCTGCATGGTCTCATGCAAAGGATGATGGGATTCCTGTTACCATGTCTTTTATATGCAAAGGATGATGGGAATCCTGCTAGCTTATTAGCATAGCAAGCTATAGTCTCAACTGCTTTTCCACGGCATAATTCAGGAGAATCACATATTACTGGCCCTGATGTTTACATTTTCTTTATTTAGTAGACATTGTTAATCAAGCAGCATTTGAAAAAGCACAGCCAACTAGTACCTGAAGCAACTAAGGTTGAGGGTCTTGCTCAAGGGCACCAGTAAAATCGCTTTTCCAGCCCTGCTATTTGAACCAGTAACCTGCCAATCACAGGTATAGCCTCTTAACCCACTGACGCCACAGCAACCCACATGTGCTAATTATGTCACAGTTACATCACATTTGTCCCTGTCCTGCTCTCTGTCCCCATGCCCTGCAGACTGGATTCACAGCTGCACTTGTCGCTAACTGATTTATTCATTTATATCACCTGTCATAATAAAAGGATTCATAATGAGACCTCAGTGTTCATTAGCTATAATAAGGGCAGCAGCAACCAACACAAAGTGAAAAGTGTCACCCCACGATAATTTTGCATGAACTGTGTTTTCTGCTGTGAAAATCCTCAATTTCCTCTGTTGATGAGTACAACCACTTCAAATCCTAGTCTCAAGGGAACATTTCCATCTAATTTTGCTTCTGTGTGGGATATTTAACTTTTTTATAATATACAGGACATCTATCTGTGTGCAATTTATTTCATGTTAGTTCTGGGGAATAGGATTCCCCTGGTGCCTTATCATGAGAGTTAACCAGAGATTACCCTTCCATAACTCCGATGCCACAGAGCAGGTAACCTCATTTGCCAGTGCAGAAATGCTTGTCATGCAGCTGAAAAAGTACGCCTTGTCATTATTTGGTTTCACGCTTCCTCGGCTCATGTACGTGCTGGAAAATTTGATAAGGCAAATTGCCTCCTTCCGTCACAATTAATGCGCCTTTTTTTCCTGCTGTCTCAGTCCTTCTGTAAAATCCTGCATTGACGGCAAGTCTGTAACGTGTGCAGTATCATCCGTAATGAAAGCCTGTTTTTGCTGGAACTGGCAGGATCTGTAACGGGGTGATAAAATACTGTGTTAATTCAGGCAAATTATCACCTCGCAGAATCTCTAAATGCTGCCGCCACATTGCAGTTAATGTTCCTCGAAGATAGAGACGCACAATTACAAGGAGCGATAGGTCTCCACTTCATTACGTTTCCCTTATAATTAATTCTTTACACTGATGATGGCTTTTTTATTCTGGTGAATGGTACTAGGATAAATTGATATTTTTAGGATGTAGCATAATTTATCCCAGCAGCTTGCAGCCATTAGTTTACACTGTCAGCTAAATGATTTACGTATCAGTTCCCTTTGTAACATTTTGCATGTCCCACGACCTGCTGATCTGCAAAGCAACTGGAGTGACAGGCCATCAAACAGCTGGACGGATGGCATGTCAGCCCCGGGACGACATCATCAGCTGCAGCAGTACTTCTGGTGAGGTTGTCTGGAAAAAGAAGATGCATATCCAAGGTGACATTTTCTGTTGGATGTTGCAACACTGTGTCACCGGGGGTTTAAGAAGCACGGAAGAGCTTCAATGACGCGAGCGACAGGCTTGCTGACCGTTCAAGGTCATGCAGAAGTCCAGTGTCCATATGGAAACCTCAGAACGCCAGGTCAGACACTCCTGCACCTGTCCGCTTCTGTATGACCACTGCCGAAGTCTCAGAAGCCAGTTATTACGTTATTGTTACCTTTAAAACACAAGATTTATTTCTTTGGAATTTCCTTTCCGACGTATCGCCGATCTTTCATGAGCGGGCAACCCAATGATTAGCCATGGAGATTCAGGAAAAGCCCAGCCACTAGCCACTAGCCATGGGAGAATATGCTTTATTTCCACACTCCGTGAAAAAACCTAAACCAGAACCCACCCCCCATACACACAGTTTTACAAAATCAAACCAACAAAGACCCAAATGAACCAAACTCAGTGACTGGGAACACTAGCGCTCCACATCCTGGATGACAGATCCGGACTGGGAGGGTCAGCAGTTTATGTAACTCAGACTCTGCTCACATTTTTTGCTCAGGCTGCAAATACCAGAAAGTTACCTGCATCCTTTATTTTTTTTGCTTTCTTTTAAATGATCCCTCTAATCTACCTTGGGAGGGAATAAAAGTCCTGTACAATTATGCCCCCCTCCCCCTGAACTCTAGAGAAGTGCTTTTTTTCATTCATGACCCATTGCTGGTGTAGTGGATGCATGACCCTCGAGTGAACACTTGGGGCGGCGTTTTGACGCTTTCCCTCCGTGGGATTAAGCATAACACATGATTCGCTGTGGCAGTGGAAACCGCTCAAAAGGCATGTACAGGAACCCAGACCCTGTTTCCATTTGCATTGCAGCGAGATTGTGACAGTGAGCCAAGCCGCCACGCCAATCTCTACCTGCACGCCAGGCTGCCAGACAGAGAGAAACGTAAACGGTGAAGAGGAAACTGGCAGCAACCCCCACACACCAGGCCGGCCTGCCCAGTCTGTGGCAACACCTAGTCAAGTCAAGGCAAACATCATTGTTATTATGAGTGGGTGATATAGCAATGATATCAAATCACGAATTTTTTTCAGGCAGGATTACGATCCACGATCTTATAAATCTTTTTCATGTCGATTTTTAAGACTGATTTGCAAGTTATTAAACAGTACAACGAAACTAATTCCGCTATTTAAAAAATGGAACTCGGTATCAACTGGCTGCCAAAAATATATACAATCTCAAATTCTTTTAGGGATCAACTCCACCATGTCATTCATGCCAATATGTTGCCAAATAAAGAAGGTGTTTCATGTTGGGATGAGGGCGCGAAAGCGAGAGAGGGAGAAATCCAAAGCATTACCTATTTATTGCTATTATTAGTTTATTGGTGTGTTGAATGCATGAATTTGACTAACAGAACAACTTTAGATGCATGTTTGAGCCATAAAAATGCAACTGATAGAATGTGCACTGTAGCACGACACTAACAATCTCTCCATAAACATTTAATATTGTCAAATCGGACAAGCCTAACTGTCATTTGACAATATGCAGACATACAGTGATTTGAAATAGCATCTGTGCAAACCTTTAAAAACAGCTTTACACAGAATATGTTGTCAGACGTACACAGACATACGTGGACAGTAATGAATTGATAAATATGCAGTAGAATTTTCAAGTAGGGCTATGCTGTGGGTATGATTCGTAAATGAACAGTGAATATATGGAGTACAATGTAAGACAATTATTCCATTGTTATATGCATGTGATGTAGAAAGTGACCAGTGCAGCTGGTTGGTAAATAAATAGTTATGAAAGCTGTTGAGTGGAATTCAAAACAGGAGTCCTGAGGCGAAGGTGTTTCGAGAAAAGGCTGAATGAAACACTGTAAAACACCCCAGGGTTTAAGTCCTTTCATGCAATACTTTTGTGAAAATTTTTCCTCACCCCCACCCAAGTTGCATCTACGTCGTTGTAGATTGTACCACTACAATCACTCAATTAAAAGCCGTGACAGACTGATAATCTGTTAATCTTTAGCAGTGTTAAGACAACACTGTTTCTTTGCCTGAATTGTCTGTCCGCTGAGCAGTGGTAACTACCTTCAACAGCCTTAAGTCACCTCAGTGCATGTACGCTTATATGGGGTGTTCTGGCTAATTAGCCAATATGGCACTCTGATGCTGAAAAAATTTTAATTCAAATTAAACAAAGTGACCCCACCCCCTCAATCTTGCTGCAATTTAGTAGATGGAAAAAAGGTTATCAATGGATGCTATCATTAAAGGCACAGGCGTCTTGTGTCATGGAGACTGTATTTATACACAGTCAGCAAGTGATGGGATGTTTATCCATTTAGTGAGAGCCCAGCCTGAAATCTTTCAGAAACAGAGATCCACAGGGTACAAATTAAGACCAAGATTTTGTTTCAACCAACCAGTTGAGTTCTCTGAGACTCTTTATACTCAACTGCTTGGTTGAAACAAAATCTTGGTCTGGATTTGTACTCTCTGGACCTGAAATCTCTACCTCTGGCCAGAAATGCAACATACAGAATTACCCGAGTTACTTTTGAAACAGGTTTTTTTGTATCGACCATCCACCTGTCACACTTTGTCGTATGCAGGACACAGACATGTTCCTTTACCGGCGAGTTTATCTAAAGTGCAAGAAATATCAAAGTAAAGCAAACAAACAGATAAACAGGAACAGATCCATCCATCCATCCATCCATTTTCCAAACCGCTTATCCTACTACTGGGTCGCGGGGGGTCCGGAGCCTATCCTGG
>JAODJX010000001.1:51301010-51314263 GCA_026776945.1 Isichthys henryi
GGCCATCTGGTGCCCCCACTGGCGCCCCTTTCCCTCCCAGCCCCACCGAGGGGTAAAGTGACCCGACACCTGCTTTCGCTCCATGTCCCTGACTGGCACTTAGCTCCCCGCCAGCCCTCCTGGGCATCTCTCTCGAGTGCCCGGCTGGCATCACTCCGGGAGCCAAGGGGTCCTCGAAGGCTGCCCTGAGGTGGTGCCAGGTTTTTAATTTATTTTTATTTTGCTCTGAACAGAAATACCAGCCTTTCCAGTAGCCTGAATCTGATACAGAATCTGGGAAGTCTGTGATTATAATGGGCCGTACATATTTACCCTGTTCCAAGGCAGCCTAAGGAGGACTGACCCGCGTCCTGAACCTGCCCTGTCACTGGTGTGCACTCAGGAACCAAGCCCCCCGTTCCCCGCATCCATGAAAAAAAAAGAAAATGATTGTGGTGATGGTCCAGTTGCAGGAACTGAGGATACATCAACACTGATTTTTCATCGGCTGTTTCCGTGGAGACCCAACGCCGACACCTCCCCCTACCTTGATGGCTATTAAAAAAAGCAGCATAGTGGGGCATTAGACCCGGGAGGGGGGCACATTATGCTGAAAGGGCGAGGGGGTGCAGGTGTGATTGACACCTTTGCATCCGACTTCCTTTTCCTTTCTGTGGAGCATGATGGGGAGCAAAGGAGGAATAATTGCATGTCAGACAGCTGACGTGTGTTTCAATCCATGCCAATTACAGCCCTTTCTTTGCCGTGTAAATATTCACCTGGTTCTGTCGATGGGTCAACAGTTATACACAGAAGCTATAAGAAGCTGTCCGCCTGTACAGTAAGCAAACCTGATGTCAACATCGCCAGCCAAAGAGCATGATGATGATTTAGCGTCTTCTCACTAGCACAAACTGCTCTTCAGGAAACTACTTCCATTTGGCAAAATGCTGAAATTTACATGTCATGGTAATTTTTCAAAGCTGTTCTGAAATGCTAAATACCTTCAGGTACAACCTGACATTGTCACATTGTGATTTTTCCCAATTTTCCCAGTTTTACTTACATTTTTTTCATCATCAGTAATATTTCAGAAGTAGTGCTTATTGGCTCCTCATTTATAAACATTAATAAGATTCGTGTCATGTGACAAAATGACTGCGAGAATCCTGTATCTTCATTAGCTGGTCCTAGTTTTCATAACAAGCGTAAGAAAATGATGAATGTGTCTTGCCCTCATATGGATGAGCTCTGCAAACACTCTGGCCGCTGTTACTGTCACTCCCAGGGAGTGATCATCTCTCCTGGATCATCCAGAGTAATCGGAGTCGGTCCTGCCGCCGACCGCGGTGCTCCGTTTCATCAGGATCCCTGGCCGCCGGGCACAGCTGACAGGAGACGGGCCCCCGTTCCGCTCCTCACATTGACAGCCCAAAGTGGGGTCTCACAGAGGACCTCAGGGGACTTCTGAGGAGACGGTCACGCAGCGCGACGATCACGCTCCTCCGGATTAGCATCCCACTGTCAACTAACCTCGTTATCACGGCCGAGTGTCGCCTGCCGGTCCCGTGCCTGGGGGCTAGGCTTACTCTCCATCCCAGCCTTCGGGTCTCACGGAGCCTGTCTACACATATTGCCCCCCCTGTGTTGATGGACAGGGGTTTTAGAAAGGCACTGGCTTATGCAGATGTATGGACCTCCCTCCTGGGAGGGAAAAAATCTCAAGGGACAAAGAGGCCTGAGATATATTCCCTCAGCAAACCCTTAGGGATTTTAATCGGTCCCTCTGGATAACAGGATTCACCATTAATGGGCTTCCAAATTGTGTTGGCGGAGTGGAAGTGAGCCATTAGCGTCTAGTCATGCACCCCCTACCTGCACAGGGCTGGTTAATTTGGCATTCCCATTATGGCCACTGAAGATCTGTATGTTGTGGATCAGGAAGACAACCTCGAGACAAAATGGCTGCAGCAATACCCACATATGAGTCTAAGGAACGGACTGGGGCTCCCATGTCGGACTGCTGCTTTGCCAGCTGGTTCTGTTCGACAGGTCATAAGGTTGGAGAGGAGCTGCCTCAGCCTAATGAGACTAGAGCGGGTTCTGAAGGCTTGTTGGTTTAATTGAGGGTCTGCAGTGTCGAGGGCAGGACGGGGCAGCTGAGAAGATCAAGGCATTTCGTCATTTTTAAGTATGCTGTCATCTTCTCTGGGCGGAGTCAGATCCTCCCCCAGACCCCCCCCCTCCCATATGGCTCTGAAGACAGAGACAATAGCAACACAGCTCCTCTCCAGACAAAGGGCTGGGGGGGTGACACTGCGCTTCACCTCACTGTAGTCACCCAACCCCCACCCCCCCACCACTGAAAATACTAGCTCATGCCATTCACTTCACCCCAAATCTTGTTTCCATTAAGGATTCCTGTAAAACCTTTCAGTTCCGTACTCCCCATTCTCCCCGTGGTTCACACATGCCATGTCTACCATTATGTTGGCTAATTAATACCCAAATTTTAAAAACACTGGGTCCCACTGTTCTGATGGAAGCCAGTTTTATTGGAATTTATCTTCATCAAGTGACAGAGCCATCCATGCTGAAATATTTATGAGACGATGTCAGGGGAAGGCTATCGTTGATTTGCTTGACTTGCCATTCACCTCCCCCCATTTTTGGCGGCTGGTATGCTGGTCACCATGGGAAGATCTCTATTTTCTAGACGAGGCTCACTGGAACCCCAGCTCGAACTGATCTCCCCCCAGTTCTCTTTCATTCATTAGCCAAACACAGAATGACGGCAGAGAGAGCTGGACGGTTTGTCATCACAGACTCCCCTGAGACCTCAGGGCGTTCCGCTGAAAATGCTGTCATTATCCTGTGATGCCCATGGCTGGCGAGATCCGGTAGCCGTCCCAATCAGAAGGGAGGGAGAAGGCGTCACCTCTAGCTTACCTGGGCCATGCCGAAAGTTCTGTGAGACAAGCCTAGACCCTTAGATAAAGAATTCTACCGGGATTTGTGGGATGTCCAGCAAAATATCTGAGTGAAACCAAGGATGGGTATCGGTCCACGGAAGGTCATTCTGAAGCTCCGTGGCTGGGCGGTTAGAGCTGTGATTCACAATCTGGATGTAATCTAACTGGCACAGTTAATGGTGACTCCAGCCATTTTATAGAAACCACCATGAATACCTCTGAATCCGAGTAAGTAACATCTACATCCTCTCGCCTCAGGCTGACCACGATATGATGGCAGGTTTCTGCTCCAAAGGCAACATTGGGTTAGAGAGATTGACTGTTAGACAGACGGATATTGATTAACGACCATTGCAGCATTGTAAGAAGTGCTGTTTGTGGAGGAGGTCATCGCTCGCTGTTTAGGATGTGGTTCCATGTCTGACACGAGAACCACGGACGTGGAGCATGACCCAAAGTAGCAAACCAAGCTCCAAGCACAGCTTTTTGCTTCTGCTTCATGCCATGGAGCTTCCGGAAAGCGTTGGCACCGTGTGGCAGGATCAAATACCTCTCAACAGCATGCTGAAACACTAAAACGTTCCCCTTTGCCACAAACCTCGTTCCTCCATCAGATCTCTGGCTTGATCGGTGTCTTTGAAAGGAATTAAGGCCATTGCTGATCTGTCTTAAATTCCAAACATTAGTTTTTAGCACATATCTTGTGCCATGTGCAATAACTGTAATGAGCTAAACACTGATGCTTTTCTGGGTCTTGTTAGTAAAACAATCCCATACGCGATTTCAGGCCACATCGACGTTATCATTGACAGCTGGTCAACCCGGTGCCATGCAAGAGGCCAATCTTTCCGCAGTCAAAATGCTACCTGTCATTTCCAGCTTTTCCACAGCACAGCTTTCAGTTACCAGGTCCACTTCTTCCTTTCTTTTTTTTTTTTTTTTTGGTGCGACGCAGTTTAATGTAGCAGTAATTTTCCTGATCTTCTCTGATGCCTTAAGGTAATCAGCTTAAAGAGAACCTCAGAATCTGGAGGTATCTAAATGGCGTGTGGTTTAAAGTGGCTCAGAAATACTGTCCGTTTACCAGCTAACGTATTATGGGATGGGAATAAATGGGGATAAATGTGTTGCTGGGGATGAAATATCCCTTTTCCCTTCACGATCTCCTTTTCAGAAATAGGGAACCTTCTAGCATTCGTCAAAATCCAGATGAGGTACATTAAATGCTGCCCTGAGGCGTGGAATTTCATTACGAGGACATTGTCTATCAACTAAACTAGTGTTGCGGGCTGCAGCCTGCAGACCCCCAACCCTGCGGTTTTTTATGACAATGCCAGTGATGGTAAGAATATAAGTGGAACCCCTGGGACAGAGCGTGCAGGTGGTCACCTGAGCAGTGTGCTCAAAGGTCCGAGTTCCTCGAATGGTGTTCGGTGATTGACTATCTTTCTTCATCTGAAATAGCTGTTTCTCTCAGATAAGTCTCAGGCCAGCCCACACTGTGTTCAGGGCACAGCCTCAGGGACCTTCTGTCGCACCTCGTAACATCCCACCACCAGAGTCTTGTTTTTCCACCGTAGTTGTCCCACGGACTTTGAAAATGCAGAGAGAAAGTTACCGGTGCCCTGAAAAATGTTCAGACTGACTATTTTTGGCAAACTAAGCAGGAGAAGCTAAATTCAGTGTGGCGAGTCCTTGCACCGGGACACATCGTTAGTTAATGGCCAGAATTTGCGTCAAGACCTTATTTTCCATGGAAAGACTCCTAACAACATAAAGGCAAAAATAGGATCGGTTTTTAGCATTCATATTTCATTCTGAATGTCATTTTTTTTTCTTTTTATGTGCAAATATTCAGTCTTGAGGTTTGATTCAAATAACAAGAGAATTCCTTATGCCGGATAAGAGCCAACAGATCATGGAAATGGCAGAGAGCAGGACTGGTACTGAATTCTCACCTTAGCCACAAAACTCCCTGAAACCAATTAGAGAAGTTTTGGCGCCATGTGTTAATTTAAAGTTTCCTCAGTGAGAAGGCTAGCATCCACAAGAGAAGATAGGATCTTCTGTTTGAGGAGACATTGATCATCTTGTTGGTCATTGTTTACATGACAGCTTTTAGTGGGAAGCGCCTGACAGAGAAGGTAGGAATGGTTTGTTTAGACTGGAAAATTTATCAAAGTTACCAGATGATGGATGCCGTTCTTTGGTTTCTTTGTTTAGCTCATGCATTTCGTAACCTAGAAATGGGGGAAAAATGCATAACACAAACAAACCGTCAAGCGACCAAGGTCCAGACTTGCCGGTTCCCCTTATTTCAAGGAAGCAGCAGCCTCATGACATCACCTATCATAATCTGATTGGCCAAAATCTTACCAATGACAGGAGGCTTCAAAGCCTCAGATGATAAGGCATGTCTTTGACATAAAGGATTTCAGAAATCTGTCAGGGTGGCAATGATTCATCCAAATCACTGTCTGTTGTACCATAATTGAGTGCCAGGGGTTTACCTCACATTCACATCCCTTCATCCTCCACAAATATGTCTAA
Organism: Isichthys henryi; assembly: GCA_026776945.1. Lineage (NCBI taxonomy): Eukaryota > Metazoa > Chordata > Actinopteri > Osteoglossiformes > Mormyridae > Isichthys > Isichthys henryi. The sequence continues at coordinate 51,306,512 of JAODJX010000001.1, forward strand.
AAACAGCAGCGTCAGCAGCAGACACAGTCCTGAGATCCGCCACCACAAAAAAACCACACGAGAGACAACCAGATTGGAGCAAAAACTCTAAAAATAAAGCGATATGGGGTTATTATCTCCCAGACTCGTGTCTCGGCTGATTGGCCATCACGGTGGAGCCGAGTCAGGGCAGCGGATGAGCCGGGAGCCCGGGAGGTGAGGAGCTCTGCTTAGCGGTCACCCTGCTAGCCGCGGAGCTCGTTAGCGCAGCCTGCAGGATTTGCAGAGCACCCGGGCTCTGTGTCTTCTCTCCCCAGTACCTACGCTATGTAGCCCACTGTCAGAATTTAGACAACGTTTGCCATTTTATATAAGGTGTGACGTCCACTGAGGCGGATTCTACAGAGGCACAATCTTTTCACAACGTTCTTTGCAGTGATTTGTTCTATTTTAAACACGATCAGAGTGGCTGCTGTTAATATGCGTATAAATGTTGATGCAAATATGGAAGACCTCATCCTTCACGTGTATTTGAAAACAGCGTAATATCTCAAAGGAAACAGTTACCCGAATGTATCTTTGTGGATAGTGATGCAGCCCACAAAAGCTCACAGCCTTTTAATCTAATCACTTTACCCAATTAATCTAATTAAATTTACTCCTCTGAGCTGATTAAACTGTAATATCTTATTAGCGTTTCCCACGATGTCATGAAGCTGTAGATCTCGGCCCTGCCTGCTGGGAAGCCGTGTTATAGCCTTATAACATCCAAATTCTGCTGTTTTCAAGTATTTCTGGAAAGGAGAGCAGGTTCGAAGAATGCAAACCCCAACGGTGACAGCTTGTCAAGCAGAGTTACATTATGCTTGTCCTGTTGGTGTGTTTTTTTTTTGTAGATATCTCTGTGCTTATGCAGAAAGTCCTGTTTATAACGAAACAGCATGCTCAACTCCCAAAAATAATAATGGTATACTATTGTGGGATTCTTGCTTAAGGATGAGTCAGTAAAGCATATTAAAAATAAACTCACGTGCACTTTAGATTATCGTATAAGCAGCATTTACAGACAGAATTTTTATGGTGCTGTAAACAGAATAACGGTCTATTATCGCCCTCCCGTGCAGCGAACGTGCAGTATGGTAGCTTTTTGTTGATGCTACCACAGTGCTAAAGTCTGAATATGTTAGCGAGGAATCTCCCAGAGGAGGACCAAGGTCATCCGGCAGCTGATATAGTTTTCAGCCAAGAATTCACCCCCACACACACACACACACATACACACCCAATCTTAATGATGTCATTGGCCTTCATGAACCAATACAAGCTTTTATAGAGCATGTGCTCACAAGATAAGTCACTGGGACAGTGTTAAGGCAGTGTTACACCTTATGTTGAACAAGGGATGAGAGGAGGCCAAGTCACTTTAAAATGATAATCTCCAGAAGAGGTAAATCTGCTAGCAACACAATACTAAAGACATATGACTATGGTTCAGAGTAAGGCAGAGCGTGGTAGCTGGAGTTCATGCAGTCAGTATCATCTTAATGAGCTTCCATCATGATGAATGTTAGCAGGCTTGTTTAGTCTGTTAATGAGGAAGAATGTTTTCGGCAAGGTTACAGTCATTTGCTTAGTGTGAGGTTGCAGGGACGATTGCAAGGAGGTTTGACCACAGGCCACTTGATTGGTTTGCAAGAGACAAAACATTTCCATCCCAGGCCCCGTTCTCAGTGCTGTAGCCCACCAATGCAGCTCTGATGGTGCCGCCAAATGCACTGTACAGGCTCTACGCCCATTAATTCCTCACCGTGTCTCAGGTGCTGCAGGCAGTGGTGAATTGTATTAAAATCCCCAGAGAGTCACCACTGCTGTGCAGCTCAATGCTTAACCTGAACTTCTTTGTTAAATATCTGCCATAAAATTTCTTGCTTTTGAAAACCCAGGCAAATATTACCCAGGCTAACTATACTCTAAAGCCCTCTGTAGGTCTCCTCATTTTAAATGATGAACAGTCAGCACTTATCTTATTAAACACAGCTATCTCTAATCTCCCTACCCCAGTGTGGAGAACCTGAATAGGATGAGTCAGATTGCTGCTCCCTTCCTTCTGACAGTATGGTACGCAAGAATCTGAGGTCACAGGAAGTGATCATCCCCAATCAGTAACCTACAGCCTTATAGCTGTTGATTAGCTTTGCAAAGTTTCCATGGCAGTCACTCTGAGCCAGGCAAATATATGACGTTAAACGGGGTTTTCATAAATCTGCTTCGCTAAGTCTGTTTGGCCACAGTGACTTGGCTCTGTTTCGAGGCTGTGATATCTCGAGCGCCGCAAACATGACCCCGGTGTTGTCCTCACTCACTCGAGCCTGTTAGGACGAGTGTCTGTCTCTTGGGAAGAAGTCCCACCTACTTTGGAAATTTTCTAAGCTCTGTAAATTTAGACGGCCTCCTTCCCTTTCCTCTATCCGTCCCCGGTGTGACCCAGAAACCCCTACCTTGTGGAATCCGAGGAAAATGGCGATATGTATGTGTGTGTGTGGGAGGGTCACACACTTTCTGAAATGCAGAATGTACCCCTGGCATCCCAGGTGTCCTGATCACTGTACACCCCTCTATTTCTGGGAAAAAAAAACGTAATTTCTGCACACCCCTTAATTATTATTTATAGCACTTGCCATCTCTCACACAGAGAAGCCCCCGTAAGCAAGCTGACAGCACGGATCAACCTAATAACGTGTTATTTTTCACTAATCTTTTTTTTTTTTTAAACCATGTTGAGATAAGGAGCTTCTTTGCAGAAGGAAAATACCTCAATGGGATTAAGGCATTTGGTTCGGCAAAAAGGGGGTGGGATCAACCGCATGCTTTTCAGCTCATCTGATTTAAATATCTCATTCATCACCTGAGGAATGTTTAGTGGATTTAGCCTTTAGCAATGATGCTAAGCGGTTTTCACCGAAAGAACCCGGTAATCCACTTTAAACCAGCATGGGAATAAACTGCCTGTTATCTATCTGACCTGTTCATCAGGTCATGCTGTAGATCCAGGTGCCCAGAAGCAACTCGCAGGAAAATATTACAAGAAAAATAAACAAAGCTGGTGGCCTCCTTGGTTCCAGATGGTGAAAACACAGAACAGGGTAGGTTTCAGAACTTATAGAGGAAATAGATTATTTCCCAAACCACTGACAGAGGTTCCTGGCCAAGACCATCTCCGGTCAGTCTGACTGCATTTGTTGTTTTTTTTTGATTTTACTGCAGGTTTTCCAGTACCTTTGAAAGCCTTTCTGAAAACGGCAATCTGAAGCATATCATACAGCTGGTGGCGGGGGGGTGGATTCTTATAAACAAGTATTTGGCATCCAAAGTCGAGTGTTCCTGAGCTGAGGAAGCTGTAAAGTCCTACGCGAGGCCTGGGGAGTTTTGATCTGTTTACCCTTTGATGTGAGTTTTGCTCCTGGGTTTGAGTCATTTCAAAGGATCTGTGTACTGTTTTCCAAATTTATACGCAAAGAGAGGGCAAGGGGCACCTGAAATATCTGCTGGATGTTTCACCAAAACAGAGTAGATGAGCTGTTAGCTGTGAGACTTGAGGGCCAAGGTAGACATGCCACACTGTGATTGACAAGGTGCAAAGAGTCCTGCTAATATTTTCCTTTGAGAAACAAAATGTGGTCTGTAAAGACAGAGCTCACCTCTCATCAATCCCATATGTTACATTTTACGAATTTGTTACAGTTTTGCAGATACATGTATACAGTGCAATTTCCTCTTTTGTTGGGAGAGGGTAGGGTTAGTCAGTCCCTGCCAGCCCTGAGATTTAAGCCAACAACCTTCTGATCATAGCTACAGCAGCCTGAGCCACTAAGCCACACAATGTCAATGGTGTGAGATTAGCATCATCCCACACAGAGTCTATCTGACAGAGATTCCTCATGCTTGATTCTTGTCCCATTACAAACCATTAAAAGACCTTATCTGATCTCCTCCCATTCTTTTTTTGTCATCTAAAAGAAAAAAAAAATAAATGTAATATAAGGCCTTTCAGGGAGAAAGGGCAGCTGTAAACTAAATTTACTTTATTGTATATTAATTTAACAGGAATTTAAATGCTCTTATGGTCACCCTAGTATTGGAGAAGTTTCTTGAGACGGAGAAAACTGCATTCTATATTTTTTCAGTATGTGTAAGGATGGACTGTTGTACTTGGTACATAATTATTAAGGGGTGGTTACTTTTTGAAAATGAGCCTGGCCTGTTTCAGCTCTAAATTCATCACGTTTTAGACTAAAACTATGACGATTAAATCATAAGTATAATAGTTCTAAGTCTGAGGATGAAATTATTAGGTTCTGATGGTGAATCTGTAGTGTAGACCACCAGGTTCGTACACTTACAGGACTCCGCGTGTGAATCAATCAGTTATTCTAAGTGCAGTGCAGGTCAAGTAGCTTCCTTGAGTTGATGAGGTGTTGCTTGAGAGTGCCTGAGAGCGCATCGCAGAGTCAACAGTTTGACATTTCAACCTGGATCCTGACCCTCATTAGGAGAAGGACTTATAGCTTCCTGTTGAGTGTGAAGAGGACTGTACTGGCATTGAACTTCCCATAAAGGTGACACCTCAGGTGTGGTTGGAATGAAACTGGCTGTGTCCTTATTTTATTACAGTAATGCTGACGCAGTCTGGATCTCTAGTTATGTCTGGATATTTTACATCTGTCTTTTTGATTGTTGAGATTTAATTATATTGTTTATATTTTATTTAGCAGACACTTTTATGGAAAGTGACAAACATTTTACTTTTTTCAAGAAAAAACAATTGGGGGTTAAGGGTCATGCTCAAGGGCCTAACTGTGAAATCACCCTACCGACCCCAAGATTTTAACTATCAGGCACGGAATCCTAACCCACTGAGACACACTGCTTCCGGTGGCTCCTCCATGCTGTCTTCTTAAATGCCGTCTAGGGCCTGCAGCCTCTGAACGTTCCAGCACATTACCAGCTTTTGGGAGTTTTAATTTAACAAAAATATCCTGAGAGCAGAAGGAAAAATGATTGGTTCAGATAGATAACCAATCAAATTGTAGAGGAGGTGGGTCCAAGTAACTAGAGGAGGTGGGAACTAGACATCTGATTGGCTGGTCTTGCTTCCTCTAGCTTGGATGCACCTCCTCTTCAATCTGATTGGTTATCTCTCTAAACCAATCATTTTTCCTTCTGCCCTCAGAACATTATTGCACAAATGAATCTCCCATGAGCACATCAAAAACATGGCTGTTACTAGAAACTTCACCTTGAGGAGAAAAGGTCAAGTGAAAGGTTGCTGACACTCTTTTATGAAAATCCCTGACTGTTTTCTGCGGTTTTTGGTTGGAGCTGCAGGATGGCATGATGGTGCATTTCTTACTGATGAGCTACTCCCCTGCTGTCCAGCATTGCAGGCGCAACCTCTGTGGAGCTGCTGAACATTCAGTTGGAGTAAATGTACGTACGCTGCCTGTTGGCCTACCTTCCACATGGTCCCAGAGTAAAATATTCAGCCTCCACTAGGAAACTTGCTGGTTTTTTTCAGGGAAAAAACACCCCCAGCCGTTATATTTATACAACGTGACAAGCAAATTTACGGGGGCCGCTGTGGCCGACATGTTCAGTTGCTGGGGCGAAATTCCACTGCCTCTGAGTTGAAAACGCAACTTTTCTTCAACAAATCACCCTTCTGACATATCTAGGTCTCCCATCTTGGAAAACATCCACATTCCTCAGCCTCAAGCCTGCAGACCATCCCAGTGACGTGGTCCCAAGTTGTCACTGGAAGAGTGCATCCAAATAGCTTCATTCCATTTTCATTTTCATTTATTCACCAAAATGTCAAGTTCAAATTCATCATGTAACATTTTTATGGTACCTGAGGCTGGATGTTTTCTACAAGGTGTGGCACCTCAGACTTGTATACGTGGCACAGCAGTTGATCAGAAGGTCACTGGTTGAAATCCCCGGTTTGGCTGAGTGATGTCACTATCAAGTCCTTGAGCAAGGCCCATAGCCCCCAGTGGCTGCTGGGACTGGCTGACCTTGATTTCTCAGAAATGTATTTAATGAATTGGAAATGCCAGCTTGTTTTTCCCTGTGACCTATCTTATGATAAACAAACTGAAGTTTTGTCCTGACACATGAAATTCTAGTGGTGTGTGTAATAGTTTAGTCCTTGAGCTTTGCCTCTTCAGCCTTGTTTGTTGGGAATTCTAGGAATGGGGCCCGGGATGGATCCTTCCTGTTATTTGCATTACCACAAATCACTTGGAGTGTTGTGAATGTTGAGGATCTGCTTCTTGCACAACCGTCAGCCTTCATCTTGATTGGTTTTGTTGCTTAATTTTTTTTCAAAGACGTTGGATGGATAAAGCAGAACTGAGAGGAAACCTGATGTTCCAAAGCTGGGCTCTGATTAACAAACCTGAAGCATGAACCTCTTTCCCATTGGCAATGTATTGGCATGGGCATGTCCATTGGGGAGGCAATCTCACCTTCTCGCCGGACTCCGTGCCTCAGGAATGACTGCGAGTACTTGTCTATCTTCAGATGAAGCTGTCCAGCTTTTTTTCTCATTTTCTCAGCCTCCCAGGTCTGGGCTCACCATAATCCCACAAGACTATGTCTGGACTCAGATCCGGTGTTTGGAATAATGCAGGGGGGGAGCAGATTAATACTGTCCTCCCCCATTCTCTGGGTTTGCGCCTGGACACAGAACCCTCCCTCCCATGCTTCCCCTACAGCCAAGTTTTGTGCTGCTGGTGAAACTGTCAGCGTGGGAGGGTGTGGCTAGGAGTACTGGGAGGGAGGGACAACCTAGCTGGGGGCACTGGGAAGGAGAGACTAGCTGGGAGGACTGGAAGGGAGGAAAAGCCTAGCTGGGAGGGCTGGGAGAGAAGGAGAGTCTAGTTGGCAGCACTGTAATGGAGGGAGAGCCTAGCTGGTAGGGCTGAAAGTACAGACTGGGAGTGCTCCTACTCAGACTGGGAGTGCAGGATGGTTTATCTCAGCGTGATGAGGGAGACATTTGGAAGCTCGGCTTACCTCATGCTGAGTCTGTCCCAACAGGCTTAGACGAGGTTAAACCCCAAAGTGGCATCTTTCCTTAAATTTTCTCTACCAGAGGCCTGGCTTTCCTCAAACAGCAACATCACAATTCACCTATTCCCCAGTACGCCGAAGAGCTGCTCTGCCGTCTGCTCTGCCGTCTGCCCTGCCGTCTGCCCTGCCGTCCCCTACCGGCCCATATCTCCATGGCCTGACATAAATATTTTCATTTTCACGTGTGAATGCATTTGGGGATTTCAGCCGCGACCACACTCCAAAGAGGTCTGATTTATGATTGTGGACAAACACAGATCGGAGGCATGGCAGGACAGCTGTAAACCATTTCCATTCAAACGTAGCTGTCAGTCGATTAAACATTCTGTATATGAAACCAAACACCACATTTTTCACAGACAAACATTTACCGTGGCCTCAACCCTATTTCCTTTGTCCACATAAACAATGAAATTCGATTTGTTTTGGGCCGGAAGACAGCGGGGTCAAAGGTCGCACAGGGTACAAGTGCGGTTAGGGAAGTACTGCAGCAGGGGCATAACAATAAATTATGGGTGGATCAGAACCAGCACTGTTAGGACAGGTGATCATCATACTAACCAAATCCATCCATCCATTTTCCAAACCGCTTATCCTACTGGGTCGTGGGGGGTCCGGAGCCTATCCCGGAAGCAATGG
>JAODJX010000001.1:51331394-51352919 GCA_026776945.1 Isichthys henryi
GCTACTGCCTTTCCAATTTCCTGCATCTCATGCTCCCAGAGGTGCAGCTGTACCAGTCATTTGCATAAGTAATCTTCCCCATCACCTCTCTAATCTGCCGGCAGTATGACAACAGTCTTAACGGAGGTAGGCTGGTTCTTTGGGAAAGATGAAGCAAACACACCAGTACATAATGACACAGAGCGTCCATGTCACAGCATTTTGATATGTGTGTAGGAGCTTTCTGTATTATTATTTACACAGGCGGTTTCCTTGGTCCTTCGGCCCTGCTGAAAAAGACACATTGTCCCTCAGTGTAGTCACTGTCTGCGGCCAACAGGGGGCCTCCAAACCTCAGGGGACCCATGCAAATGTGTGTTTTTTAGTGGTGGACAACACCACCACTGTTTATTTATGCTATTCCACTGTCACCTTGTTTACAGTTGCGGGGGGGAGGGGGAGCCGGTGCTCCAGTGCAATTCGGCGCTAATGGCTTCTTTATTTTCGAAGTTATTAGCAGAGAATCATTGTTTACTGTGGCACAGCTTGAAGGTCAGGTCACAGAGGCCAGACGACTCTCCTCAGCTTCATTGATTTCATTACAAATACTCAAGCCTGCAATTAGTGATCCTGCGCTTTCAGAGCCCCATTAATGGACTTACCAAATGACCCGGTGACCAGTCACCTCCTAAGGTGCAGCTTACTGTGTATTTTCTTGAACCTACAACATGGAGGAGTTGGTAATGGTAGGGAATTTTCACCAATTCCACAGCCGGTGGCATAAACCTTTCAGCATCGCAGTTCAGTTGGTGTTTATCTTGATTCACCAGGCCGGGTTTGAGACCCGCTTACGGATTTGGCGGTTGGCAGGACCAGCAGCCATAATGGCACCTGATGCGTTGGCCAAACATGACAAACCCTGGGTTGCTGGCACTGCACCATGCCACACATCCTGTCAGACATGCCCAGTCAGATCCTGCTGGCAATGGCTGTGGGTCAGACAGGAAATCAGGTTGTTTTTTTTTTTTTTGCTTTAGGCAGTCCGTGCTGCAGCTGGGTTGTGGCATGGAGAGTGAGGGAAGCAGTGCCTGATGGGTAGGCAGCTGACGTGGATCTTTGGGGATATTCTGTACAGCTGCCTGTCCTCCCAGGTGACGTGTTTCAGGGCCTGTCAGGTTGCCATGTATCTCTGTCTCTGATGCTAAAATGAGCCGCTCCCCTGAAACAGTGCCTACGTTGTCCTAACGACGGTAACCAGACTGATGGGAACTCCACTGAAAGTACGTCCTCTGCTATGTGCCATATTAGCTGCTATAGCATCTGCTGTGCCTAGACACGTATGTTTCTGCATGCGTGTCTGTGATCCCATCCTAACATGCAGTGTGACTCCCTCAGGGGAGTCCCTCCCTGTGGTTCGAGGCCCCCCTGCCCCCACCCGCACCATCGCCCCTCCCTGTGGTCCATTACCTCCGTCTGTGTTCATTCTCTGTAAACGGGGGGCCTGGGGTACTTTTCCGCTTCTCCCACAGAGGGGGTCATCACAGGATGTCCCCCCTCGATTGACACCTATTACCTTCCCCCATGGGCACCAGGCAGCATGAGCCATGATTTACATGTGGGGGTTGGGGGGGGGGATCACTAGACTTTTGTTAATGGAGCCTTAGCTCCTATATTAATGGCTGTGAGCCGGAGACTATGGTCTGCAGCAACAGAGGCGGAAGATGAACCTGGATATTGACTGTCAACAGCACTGGTGGTGGGGGGCAGGTGTGGGCTGGGCTGGCTGCTAGTCTCTTGCCCCTCAGGGCAACTCCGTCAATCGATACTCTCTCAGCATGGTGCTGGGAATCACTGGGGGGGTCGGACACTGTGCTGTCTTGTTGAAGGCTGGTTAATCACCGGCTTGTTTTGTCTGTCAGCTTCTACCAGACATTCCAGTGTAACCAGTGAGTGTTACTCAGCATCTGGGAGAAGATGTGGAGAATGAGATTTTTTCTTTTTTGCCTGATGATTTTTCTCAGGTTAGTTCTGTACACGGTGTTAATTCTGTTTGGTCCTCTCACTCCTAGGTTCAAGCTTAGGTTGTACCCGATACGCTTGGGTGGAGGAGACTGTTATTTCTGAGCTAGAGGTTATGGGTTCAGGAACAGAACTAGCCTACAGGTTTATGGAGGGGACACATGACAAGGCCAGGCAGGGCCTGAGAGTCAGGGGTGTCAAACGACCCCTCCATCTGCCGTGTGAACATGGTCTGTCCGGGAGTTTCATCCCACGCTCGAAGGGACAAGTCGTTCGTCTTTCACCTGCCAGTTTCATGTACCTATGCATCTTTTTCTTCTAATCAGGACACTCATAATTGATCCTTTCACTCTTAGCAGATCAATTAGTGGCTTAAATGTACCATTTGGGGCAAGGGTGACAAAGACTGTGTAAAAGATTGTTGATTACCTGAGCAAGCTGGTTTAGAGAGAGCTGTCCCCAGCAATATCTCGTAGTCACTGGAGCTGGAAATTGCCAGGAAATCATTAAAAGAGGAGCATTCATAAGTATCATTATAAATTAAAACATGGTAGTCCTACTTCCACACTTGGTGCTCCAGCATGAGGTATTAATGCGGTACAATACCGTTAAGGGCCTCAAATTTTGACACAAAATATCAACAGTTCAATGTAAGTTGAACAACTTTCTTATTGTCATTACATTCCCAGATTTAAATACATGCAATATCAGTACTCAACTAAATTGTATTATTTATGTGAGAATAGTTGAAATTCCTTTTGAGGATCTGAGATGTAATAGATTACTCTGACCTTTTGAAGCCCCGACTAATCGATAGCATGATTCCCCTGAGTCACAGAGCATGAATGCCTTGGGTTAGTCCTACCTTTTCATAGTGTGATGCTTGCATTTTGAGTCCCTCTCAGAAGCCTCCACCGTTCTCTGTTTTCACACTGCAGAGATAGCGTTTTCCAGTCATCCAGTCATCATATTTCAGGATTGTGACCATACTGGCTTGGCTTGTCAGGAGAGCTTGACACCATTTGAGTTATGCTTGACTCATGGAGGCTCAGGAACAGATTTCTAACTGGTAATACCAGAGGTGGGCTATTGTTTTTTTTCAGAGGTGGACATTTCAGGTCCAGAAAGTAAAAAATTTTACCAAGATTTTGTTTCAAGCAGGCAGTTGAGTATAAAGAGTCACAGTCACAGAGTCCTCAGCTAATCGATTGAAACAAAATCTCGGTCTGGACTTTTACTTTCTGAACCTGAAATGTCCACTTTTGGTCTTTGTAATTTGCAGCTCTCAGCATCGGGGGTCATTGGTAGGACTCCCATGCTAATGGTGGCTAGCATACTCCATGGGCTGTTTGTGTACAAGGCATCTTTGCAGGTTATGGAGACAGGACAAAGGCCCTGTCGCCATGGTCTTCATAATTCCCTCCCATTAAAGCTCTTAGGATTAGGGGAGATCACAAAGCGATAGATGCATGGTCCGGTCAGAGCCCCTGTAAAATATCAGTACGTAAACCCCATTAACAAACCCTGTGTGTCGCCTGCTTTGTAGCTGAACACAGGCCTACCTGGTAAGCATTGGGACAAAAGTTTTGGTATCAAAGTTGTAACTGTACCCCAGGCCAGAAGAGCAGGTGCACCCCTGCTCTGTTGACAGCTGCTCCCCCCCACTGGAGCTCCCCACTAGTACTGATCACTGCCAGCCCCCAGGGATGGTGCCTCCCACTACATCAGGCTCCCAAAGGCGTAACGTGACACGCCTCATTTGGGTTCCAGTAGTGCCGCATAGCGATATCATCTCTTCCTGTAATGTTAATGAGTCCCAGTGCTGCTCCCTGCTGGCTATTAACCACCCAAATCGCTGCTGCTGAGTCTTGTGGACTAAAATGAGGGATTTAACCTGTGAAGGCCTGATGGCCTGCCGAATTATTCTAGAATTTTCTCTAATGACCACTGTGGATTCGGTCGGTCTCATTAATGCGCCCTCGACATGGAAACGCACTGGCATCTCGCCGGAAGCAAAAGGTTTGAGGTTTATGGCTTGCTGGTACTGACATGGGGGGGACAGCTCATTACCCTCTCCCCTCCCCAGCTAAAAGACGGGTCTCACTATTGACGGAGGCAGGACAAATCAGTCTTTAATTAACCAGAGCGGAATGGCCTCTCTGAATTCGTTTAGGCATAACTTACTTAATCAGGCGCTTCTGTGGTCCATCCCGGATTGAGCTGTGAAACAGCAGTTTAAATTTAGGCTTCTTTAACGACAGATTTCAATGTCTCGATTTAGGAGGAGCTAAAATTATCCTTTACCATAAAAATAGTGCTGGGGAATGTGGTACTGGTGCAGGAACTGATCCGTCATACTGGCCACAACTGCAGATCTGCCTTTGTTGTCTGTTCAGTTTCTTCAATAGCAGGACCTTCACTGCCCTCATGTAGCACAAGACTCACCGATACTAGCAGCGACCTCAGGATGCGTCACACACAAAGAATCTCCTCTTCGGGCTGGAGGTATTAGTAAAGCTGCCAGAGCTTAGCATTGGAGTGTGATCCAGCACGGAGCCTGAAGCGAGCTTCCTCGCCTTTCGCTGTCCACGGTGCCTTTCTGGCTAATGCTGCTAATAAAGCAATTAGGACCCCCCCACACACACAAAAAAAAAACAAAGAAGGGGGGCATCTTCTGTATAAATAGTAGGTTCAGCGTCCTAACAGACATGTGTTTTCTTATTTATGCAAGGATCATTGTTTTTATTCTGTGCAAATCAGCTTGCAGATAAAGGTCTTTAAAGACATTAATGAGAACCACACCCTCACTGTAATTTAGTGAAAAATTTAAATGCATAAAAGCTCCACATTATGTGATTCAGCAACACACCCACAGTCATTGGGAGGGCGGGGTACATACTGTGGTGGTACCTATACCAGCACCACTCCCACCCACCCCAAAAATTCGGAAGAATCTATTGACTCTCAAGTAGCAGGTCAAAATAGGATATTTTCCTCCTAATTGTCACCTACCGCTTCTAATAAAAAGGAATTAATTTGACTTTCATCGTGCTATTTAAATAGTAGCTTTCTTACTGGTTTAAACAGTGCTGGCAGAGATATTGCTCACTATATACCAGGAACCCTCCGCACCACTAAAGGAGATTGCTGGGCTGGAATGGACCTGTTGGGTGGCGTCTTTCCCTATGTGATGATAGTCAAAGGAGATGAAGAACACCTATTAAAGCAGGTTGCTGCTTATATGATCCAAACCACCCCCATGACCCCCCCTGTCCCCCGTGTGGGTGTCCCCCTACCCTCATAGAGCAATTGCTTTTAGCTGTTAGTGCTCGTTATTGCTTAATCAGCCAATAAGCCCAGTAAATCTGCAATTTTTTAGGAATTACCCAGCATACACCAGTGATAACGCTGGAACCCTGACAACAGCATAGCTAGTTTCATGTTATTTCTTAATTGGTTTCCAGTGTTGGAGGAAAGACAGTCTTCTTAGAATATGTACTGATGCCTGACGACCTTTGGATGATAACCTTGTGCAATGCAGCGTTCATATCTCCATCTGGCTTTTTGTGTGGTTGTTTGTGTGCCCCCTCCCCCCACCCATTCCCCACAGACTGCGAGTGACCTGTCTGGGGCTCAATGGGGGTGCTGTCAACCCAAGCACGATTTGGGTGACTGCAGGTTAAACACGAAGAGACAGCCAATGTGAGCACGCCATTACCTGTTAGAGCTTCCCATTCTGTGGTCGTCTCCCACCTTGTCAAGGGGAGGGTCTAGGGGTTGTCTCACGTTCTTCATTCCAGACCGGACCACGTGTCTCTTGGCCTTAATGCATGGCCAAATTACCACGGCGACATAACCAATGTACCATTCATATATGTAGTGCACTTCAGTCTGATCGTCATGGTTACCTGGAGGCGAGATACCATTAAGCAGAAGAGCTACTTTAAGTTCTTTTCATGGCTTAATTAATGCATCCCGTGCAATGACCACCTCCCACACTGAAGTGAAGACTCTAATTAATTACCCATAAGCATCTGCCTAGGCAGACCCTTAATATGTCATAGAAAACTTCCATAAAAAACAGTATTTTAAAAAGATTTACTGTGTGTGTTGTTTTTATTCCTTTGCAGAATGTTCATAACCTATTAATCATCATGCCATTGTAGAGATTGCTGCGATGGTAAACTGCCCTTCCTCCAGCCTCCAAACTCCCCACCCCAGTCCTCCCCCGATGCAGAATATCAGCACCTACTGGAGCGAGGGCCACAAACTGGGGAACAAGATACAGGATTCATCGCTGTTGGGTCCCCAGATCCATGTTTGATACTAGGATAGTGACATGAACTTCTATCTCACCAAATAATCAACTGTAACTACATCACCAGGGAGGGGGTCTACAAACACCAAGGGAGAACTTATTTCAGTAAAGCATCATCCCAGAAATGGCAATACTGATATTGTCTTGAATTGTAAATCTGTTCAGGTAATAACTATAAACAGAGTTTGGTCTAGCATGTTGTTTGCAGACTTTGTGTTGAACTTAACCTTTGAGGAATATATCTTCATTCAGCATGAAGGAAAATGTCTGGCATAATGTCAACGTAAGATATCCTCCAGACTAGTGTCCAACTCACACACCCTTCGTTGCTGGCTGGCTGAGCCTATTACCATTAATTTAGTGGTTACCCAGACCAGTGTCCTTCACAAACCTACCTAAGCCTGTCTGTCTAATGTTGATTTAAAGTCTCCCTTGAAGAGAATAACCTCTGTCCTTCCTTTACCTGATGACATGTCAATGGGCAGATTGTCCGTGACGGTTCCTCAGAGAGTGTTGAGCCCGGGGGAGGGTGATGTTTACCAGCTCTACTGTGCGTGAAGAGTTGAGTGGGCTGTTGGTCGCTGGCATCGCGTGGGAGGTGTTGTGAAACTGTGAGGGACACATACTCACACACATCGACGGACGTTGGTCATATGTGTGATACTCCTTCTCCAGCACCACATTCGGAGTAATTAGCTGTAAACTTGTGTACAGAGACTTCCACAGTCTTCCACAGCTAAACCTGCAGACAGTCATTGTTGGTATTTGTTGAAAAAAATGAGCTATTTTCTTACTAAATTGCTTAAAATGTACCATTTAGGTAGGGTGACGGGTTGCATGATTTGATGACAAATCAGCATCCTTCAATCAGGATCATGACTCTATAGAGGTGACTGCCTAGCCTGTCCTGGTGGGGGGGTGTACCCTGCTTGCCTGCAGTGATATGTCCCTCTGAGATGCCCCGCATGGTACACAGACAGTCTTTATGTACCTGCCTAGACCTGTCCCCGGGGCCTTCTGTCAGAGTGTGGGGCTCGGGGTGTTTGAGAGTGGTCAGGGAGGGGACAGGGGCCTGGTTGGGTGAGGAGGTAGATCAGGGCAGCAGCACAGACGAGGTCTTACACAGACAAAAGAAAGCTGGCTTAACTAATATGATAAAAGGTTCAAATGAAGGATGCTTTGGATCATGCAGAGTGGAACTCGTGATAAATATCTACTTGTCGTTATATCAGCCATGCTGGCCATTCCAAATGGAACCGCCACCTGTCTGATGTAGAAGTTAAAGTCATGTGTCTTGTATTAGGTGAGGCTCATTCATTATCGATACTGAGGTGATACTCCACAAGGTGGGTTCCTTTTGCTTAATTTCTATTGGCTAGCTACGCATCATTTTGTCATCCCGTGCAACCAATGGTAACCTTTCCATTTTCACATGGCCTAACTTCCTAGAGATAATGTCAGGAACCTCCTTGCACATGCACAAGTTAAGATAAAACATATTATGTCGTAAATCACAGGTAAGGATACAAAGGTCCCATCTCTATCTTCTTTGACTATCTGACAATGTGCACTTTCCTAATATTCTTTACTGCAGTTACTTTTTAAATATATACATGTTCGTTTCACTACTTAAACATCATTTGATTTATTCTCTGCTCCCACCCTGAGACATGCATTCTCTCCGGTTCCTTCTGTAAGCCTCAACTAAAGCTGTCTTCATACAGTCCAGCCAACTCGGGGCTTCCTTGAGATTTCCAAAGTGGGCATCAAATTGGAATTAATCAGACAATTATGCCTATTTTGCTGACAGTTCCAGACCATCCTAGCTCCTATGGAAATGGCTGTCTGTCAGCCAGCCCCCTAGGGCGTCTGTAATGGTAATCTCGACCCATTGTGGCAGTTTGGATGGTGCCAGGAAGAGATTTTGACACCCATCTAAGATGTGATTTCCTCTTCGATTATCATTTTATTTGGATTTTAGAGAGATGTAGATTTTTTTTTAGGTTGCACCCATTATGTTATGTGAACAGATGAGATACATTTTTTGCAATAATTTTGGTTGGTTCCTTTGTTATAAAGGATGGAATTTGTTAATGTGTTGAGGATGAATCACTGATATCTATGGCATGAAGTCTGCAGAGTGGTAAGTAAGGATTCTAACAGTCAATAGTAATTAATATTAAAAGGTACTAGTGGTTTAATGCAGCCAGGAGGCTCGTAGAGAATATTTACAGGGTGCTGAAAGTGTTTTGCATTTTATTAAACAATAATGAATACCAGTGAGCAATGATCAGGTAAGAGATAACAGAAGGTTGGGGTTTTATGGGTTTGTTCCTTGTTCAGTCCGTGGTATGTTTAGTGGAGTGTGGTTTTCAAAGGGACACAGCAGATCCTCCTTGAAGCCTGTGAATATTCTGTCTCACCCCATACGCCCCCTTATGGAGAGAAACCCCGACGCAGGCCACATTCATCTTTTGTTTGTTTCTTCAGCCAGTCTCATTCAGTGAATGTTTATGCCCTCCCCCCACCCATCCTTGGGGGAGGAGTCAGAATCTATGCAATCCCCCACCCCACAACCTGTCCCCTGGCCATTAGAAATTCTCCGCCACAGCGACTGTGGCTCGTGGTGGAGCTCCGGGCAAGGCTGGGGAACAAAGGGGTGTGGAGTCAAAGTGAAGCAGGCTCCCCCTCCACCTCCTCAGCTTTGGGTGGACATGGGCCCCAGGGGCTGCTGGGAAGCCTGCCAGCAGAACCCGGCGCCGATGAAATCTGAACCCGCAGAGTCCATCTGGCGTGGTGGTAGGACCCTGCCGCGCAGCGGTTATATGTGCAGTGACTGAAGCATTGGGCTCCGGACCCTGGACCCCGAACCATGTGGTGGGAACCCCACAAGCCTGTGGCTTTGCATGGTGGGCGTGGTCATCTTAAAACTGCAGAATGTTACAAACACCACTGCTCCCTTTGTTTCCAAATGGACCCCCAATCACAGGAAATATCTGAATGCCTGCTGATTGGTTGCCGATATTTCAAATAACATACCTAACATGTCACTGCTTAGGAAACACATTCAGTGCAACATGTTCATATATTGGTCCATGCGCTACACACATAATGTATGTTTGTATATGTTTTGTACATGTGCGTTTGTTACCAGAACACATTCTTGATTTTGGTACATATGTCATGTGACAGGCTCTATGTGAGTTGCCAACAGTAATCAAATTAAGGCTTTGTCTGGAACGTATAATGTATTTTGTTTGTGTTCATTTTGATCTGTAATCGATCACTTTCAATGGGTTATGAAACATCTGAAGGTTCTGGTTGGTCTCCGTGGAGGTTTGGGGTTGTGTGATTCCACCTTCTGTTACATCTTAGTGAAAACAGCGTGTTTATATGTGACGTTTTCAAACTAAAGGCTGCAAAGGAGAATGGGGTGGCCACCCATCGACCTGCCAATTTCAGAACCCCTTCGAATACTGATGTCTACTGGGGCTCATAGAAATCTTTCCACCTTCAGTCATACCGCTTGGAGCTGTATGGCCCACCAGACAGTTGCGGGAATTTGCGTGGGGCCTCAGACATTTGGGGCCCCTCTGTTGGCCACAAATAGTCACCACACGAAAAATTAAACAAATATGTTCCTGGGAGACGCTGAGGCATCGAGAACATGGGAGATGCTGGAGCGGTATCTTCGGCTAACCAACTCGCTTACTCTTCTGAATCTTCTTGCTGGCTATTTCCTTTGTTTCTAAAACATGTTGGGGGAGTGCAAATTTACTTTTTGAGTGTGGACCCAGAAACAATAAACACAAGGGGGAAACGTCAGGCCTGTAGCAGATGGTCTCAGCCGAGAACAGGAGACCAATTTACACAGATGTTGGGAGACAGAATGTAAAATGTGGGCCCATCACACCTGGAGCAGGGGCAGGGGATAGGAAAGGAGCTCTAGCTCCCAGCAGTCATTAATATCGACAGTTACAGAGAAGGTGCCTCCCTGACTTCTCAAACCACCACCATAAGTATCATTCTTGTCTGCTGTTGAGTGAGGATGTCCATGTTACACACTTTCAGGGATCTCCCAAGGCATTCTGGGTAATATCTTTCTACAGGAAGTGAAAGAAGTCAATGGCAGGTTTCCTCGTGTCAAGTGACGATGTGCACTGAATACCCAACAGATGCTCTTTAAAGGAGAACAAAGTGGCTGTTAGGAGAAATGCTGACTCATCAAAGAAGTCATATCTTCTCCTCGCAGCGTCAACAGTAGAAGCTCCGTGAGGTTAACTCCTTTGTCCCTCATCTCGGTGCCACCAGGCCGGAAACCAGCTGACATTTTGAGATTTTGGCAAAAACCGCATGTGTGTAACAGTCTTGTGTCAGTCAGGTCTAATTTTTATGGCTGAGCCTCATAACATGGTCATATTACAGTATTATATAAGAAGGGTATCCTTTTAAATGTAAAATCTTACACTGAATCTTGAAAAAAATAATAAACCTCATTCTGTGTGGAAAAGTCAGAGATACAGCCAGCTTTCCATCAAGGTGGGAGATGGCAGGGAGTCACATTCTCAGATATAAATACCTACAGTAAAATACCTTCTGGATCCTTCCATCGTCCTGGTGCCATCTGTCCACAGAGTCTGTCAGGCTTTCTGGGTCCGTCCCTGCGGGTGGCACTATAAAGCCAGGCTTTGTAAAGGTCAGTGGGTGACCCACCGGTGCCCATGCATGGCTCTCACAGAGCCCATTAGCGAGCACCCTGTGGTGCCCGAGGAAGTGCCACCCAGGGGGGTGGGGCAGGTGGGATGCCTGCGTCTGGAGGCCGCCAGCGAGCTGCTTGGGGAAGGAGATCAAGTCAGCTGTGAATATCGACTTCAAACAAGTTAGGGAATTAGCATTCCATCCACGTGGCGTCAAGAAGGATGCCCTCAACTCGTGTGCGGTGAAGAAAGGCCACAAGGCAGCTCCTAGGCCCCCCACCACCACTGCCCCACCTCTCCCCCGCAACATTTATCCATAGCACAAGAGGCTGAAACATCGGCACGTCAGCCTCAGTCCAAAAACACATTAAGCAACCGCATCAGGAACAAAGAAATAAGGTGGAATGTTTAGGATGAATAATATCCGGTGCAATCACCATTACGATGATGAAAACATTCATCAGTAATGATAGCTAATTGTGACTAATTAATAGCCATCACATTCATAAAACGCAGCCATTACAATAATACCACAATAATGAGGAGTTCAGGGAAGTGCACAATTAGCAGCCATTAGCGGCAAATTCCTTTCACCGCCACTGCTGAGACGGCCAGCGTGAGTAGCTAGGAGTTGCTGGGGGCCAATAGCACTGCTGATAGTGGGGTTTCACTCCCCAGAGAGCAGATGACTGACAGCGGGGGATTCTCATTTTTGATTGGCACTTTACCTTGAAGGTAGACACATGGTTGCCAGTATTTTTAGCATCATCGTTTCACTGTTTGTGTTTACAACACAAACTCGGATGTTAGTGTTTGTGACACATAGAGCTGTGCTGCACACTGCTGTACCCCTGTGCCTGCCTCCCTCCCCCTGCCCCCCAGTGTGGGGCTCTGGCAGGCCAGCAGGGCCAGATGGCTCCCTGTTCCACTACAGCTGCATGCAAGAACCTTCCAGCCGCTATGGGGGGTGGGGCACATCCCCTTCTGATCCACTCAGAGGAAGAGCCACTCAGCCCCTTGGCATCTCTGGGGGGTTCTTCACCTCCTCCTGCCCCGACCTTGACATGGATGCCCCCCCTGCAGGCCCCCAATGCTGTCACCACACGGGACGTTGGCACAATGCTGCTGTCAACGCGTGTCGATAGTGGTGGGGGTGGGGGGGTACACCCAGGGGGTCTAGAGGAACAGCTCCAGGCACCCCCCCCCCCTCCGCCCCAATCCATGCCCACCGACAGGGACCATGAACCACCGTCTTTGCTCTCTCAATTTCAATTTTAATGGATCTTTTTTTGCTTGAGAATTAACAATTTTATTACCAAAACATTTTCAAATAGCATAAAGATAAACAATAAATGCAATTATAATATGGTGTGGGAGTACATATATAATATGCAGTAGGCCTATATACAGTACGTGTACCAATATGCTAATGTGTTAATAGAGCAAGTAATAATCCCCGGTCTCTCTCCCCCCTAGGCGCGCATGATGTAGCAGCTGAGCAATTAACTGGGAACCAGTGTGGCGTCCCGTAAAACTATAAATCCGCAGCTGCGCTTCCTGGAGCTCTGATATTAAGGTAAAGCCGATTCTTATTATCAGTAAGAACACGCAGGTTCGGACCAATAGGAGAATCGAGCCGGTATCACTCTAATCACCTTTATGACACAAGTGTCCGCGTCGTGTTACGCTATTCTGACATTTCTACCGGACTAAATTAGAACCGCTGACATTTTTAATACATGCAAATACATTCTGGCGCAGTTATTAAATGTCCTCCCACTTCATTAGTAGTTCTGCGGTGAATAAGAGCTGAAATGTGCTGTAATAATAACGCAAAACAAAGACAGAGTTGTGAAAGCGTTCACAGTAGGGGAACAGACGGATTAAATAATGATTAAGAGTTGCCCTTTCCCGGACTTCTCACTAGTTTTATATTGCATAATAAACTTCTAATGCCAGATATGATAACTAATCCCAGTTCACACACATGGGCGCAATTGTTCATCCATTTTCGAATAAACCGAAATCAAAAAACAATTGCATTAAGAAAGATGAGTGGAACTGCAGGAAACAGGAAGGAATTACAAATGCATACAATTTTCACTCTCATGCGTGCAAAACATATTTCCTTTTCAATATATTCAAAGGCACCTACATATACCTACAATCCAAAATCACACGTTCAATTCCTTACGGACTTGCATTCACCGATGGGTGATAATGGAGATTTTGTGACACCTAGTGGAGTCACATTGTCTATGGGAAACCAAATGGTCCATACGAACACCAATTTTCATATTACTCCAAAATCGGATTATGATTAAATATTTCTTTTTTTAAATCTAGAATTTAAATAATATATGATAAATTAAACATTCAATTGTAATATACATATATTTTGGATTATGTGATATGAAATAAAGTGTCAGAGGTATATTGTCCAATGGTACTTTCCGTAGTGACGCAAAAAGTGAGCGACGCAAAGTGAGTTGTCGGTGAAACCATTTGGATAGGTCAAAACAAGAAGCTTAGGTGAGACAAGTGCGGAAAACCCATGGGTTTAGTCAAGAACCGGATTTTTACATAAATGGATGCATTTGCGCGAGAGTTAAGGAAAATGTCACTGTTTGCCAGATATGTTTTAGAATGGATATGGGCAGTAGCAAATTGAAACACCAACCTAAAAAGCTAGCTCGTAGATTTTTATAGACCTTTCTTACTTAGTGGTGGGTATTGTGAATCAGTGGGGTCGTGTGGGTATTCATATTTGAAACAGGCTGCTGTCATGCAGCGGTGCTAGTTGTGTTTTTACGAAAAGGACAAAATGATGAATCCTCCGCTTTTTATTACATTAGACTACTGGTATTACTATTGCATAAAAAGCAATGTTACTAAAGTAATGTGTTAAGTTTAAAGCGCATTAAAAGTAAGCAGTAAATATAGATTCGAGCGATAGTGTGCTGTGATTTTTGATGAGGGCTTTTCCGGGGTGACCTGCTTGGTGATATGTGGTTTAGTCATTAACGAAATAAACCGAAAAGTAAACTTGTACTTACTGGAAGCCTAAACTGCGAAACCAACATCTAACACACCTAGACTAAGTGTGTGTCCTTAAACGCTGTTTACTTTCTTTGCTTTAGCCAGTAGCTACAAAACGCTGTACAAATGTATGGTGACACGTTGCGCAGTGTTTTCTTAGGCTAGCTGGGAATTGGTCAGTGTTCACACTATGTGGTCCTGCAACAGGATTTAGCAATTGATTTACTCAGACTCCAGTCCCCAAGCTTCTCTGCTGTACTTTATGGATGTTGTGGTTTTATTTTCTGTCTTATTGCAGGTGGACAGCAGTACAGAGGGACCCAGCAGGATGGCCGGTGTAAGCGTTCTCTTCTGCCTTGTACAGATCTGTTCTCATCGTTGGTCTGTAGCTGCTGATGTCTGTGGCGTTTCTCTGTCTCTCAGGTGCTATGCAGTCGGGCCAGACTGGTGTCCTACCTGCCTGAGCTTCAGGTCCTCGTTCGTAGGCTGACGGTCTCCAGGGCATTCTCCTCCTCGGGCTCTGATGAGGCACATGCTCCAGTCACACCCCCCGACATGGGTATGCCTGTTTACACACTGTCACGCTGCCATCTCTCATGAAGCAGCAGGGAACACGTCTGACCCAAATTTCTGTGCCCAGGGCCTGGGACAGTATGGCCGGATGAGGACATGGGTCCTTTCGGCCCGCAGGACCAGCGCTTCCAGCTGCCGGGCAACGTAGGTTTTGACTACCATCTGCAGGGTAGGGTCCCTCCCCATAGGGCTGTGCCAGACGTGCTGTCTGCTCCCACCAGTAGCGAGAGGCATGCGATTGCGCTGGCTCAGTTTGTCAGCGAGTTCCAGGTGAGCTGGTGTGTTGTGCGTGCCAGTGATACATGACCAAACACTGACCTGAGTGTGAGTGCCCTTTCCACGTAACCCACCAACCTGTCTTCTTGCCTTCCTTTCACAGGGAAACAGGGCCCCCATCTCACCCCAGAGCATCAGCAAAATGGAGGAGTATTTCGAAACCTCTGCTGTGGAGTGTGCTGTGCAACCCTGCCCTGAGCTCCTGAGGAGAGGTGCCTGGCTCCCACACACATTACTGTCGAAATTGCTGCTAAGCTTATGATTTCCGCTGGGGAATTTAAGTTGCAGTTTTAATAATGTCCAGTAGGGGGATCTGTTAGTGGATTTCTTCTTCGGCTGCAGGAACTTTCCCTTCAGTTCAACTCTGGCTAGCATTAATGGAGGTGGCTTTTTAAGGGCCGAGTGGTGGCTCTGAGGCTTGGGATCTGTGCCTGCAATCGGAAGGTTGCTGGTTAGAATCCTGAGAATTCCAGCAGTGATCCTACTCTGTTGGGCCCTTGAGCATGACAATTGCTTCGTCCTGGGTATAATGTTAATCTATACCCAGCCCTTTAAGGAGGTCCACCAAATTACAGGGAAATTTTGGGGTTGGTGGCAGATTTGGCACTGCAGCCACTGGAAAAATTCAGGACTAGTGTGGTGCTGAGGTATCACCCACTGCACGGCTGCACTCAGGTTCTCATCCCTGAGGTGGTTCGTCGTGTGGTAGGTGCTGCAATGCACTGTAATCAGCACGCACCCCTTACCTTTTACCCCTTTTTAAAGGATATCCTTCTCTCTGACAGATTTTGAGTCCATGTTTCCTGAGGCCCCATCTAGCTGTTTGACCGTCGTTACAGTGACTCAGAAAACTCAGAACGACATGACGGCGTGGTGTGAGGAGGTGGACCAGGAGAGGGAGGAGCTTCTGGATAAGGTGAGCAAGCTGCTTGTTGACCAGTAGCTAAGGTTTGTCCCCTAACACTCTGGCAGGCTGAGCCATAACCCTGCCTCAGGGCAGCAATCCTGGAGCCCTGCCTCTTACTTCAGGATGATGCCATTTACTGTGTGCCACTCTCTCCCTCCAGTTTGTTAGTGGCGCCAAAGAGATCTGCTTTGCGCTCCGCACTGCGGGGTTCTGGGCCGACTTCATAGACCCCAGCTCCGGACTGGCGGTAAGCAGCGTGGTCTGTGAGGCACAGTGTTTAATTTTGTTGCCAAAAATGACGATGAAAATTATTCACCAAAGATTTTTAATTGACAAAAATGAGACTATAATAAAAAGTTCATTTATGATGGTAGGTATTAAGAAAATGTACAGATACTTTTGTCAGCGAATAAAAATAAGACAAAAATTTTAAGAAGCGTCTAAAAACCACACGTTCAAACCTAATGTTATTCCATAATAACAGATTTTCATATGTTTACTTCCGGAATCTAGAGGGGTTAGAGATAGACCAATCTGTGTGTGTGTGTGTGTGTGTGTGTGTCTGTACGTACAGAAAATTACATTTCAAAGAAATGTGAAAATTGTGTAATGGACTATGACTAAATCTGTTTCATTGACTGCATGTACTTTTACATTTAGTTGACTAAATGTCATAATTTTCGACTAAAGCTAAAAAAGAAAAATCAGATGAAATATGACTAAAACTAAATGGGATTTTCGTCAAAAGACTAAAACTAAGTAGTCATTCCATATCAAATTACCCAGTTTGAAAAGACAAAAAAAATCCCATGTCACCCTCTCAGATTTCCATGAAAAAATTCACAAGTCTATACCAAACTATTGGGGAAATCCCACATATTAGGTAGGCATCTCTAATGGTTTTGAAACTACAGCCCTTTAATTTTATGGATTTTGCCGATTGAACCCTTTGGTCTAACTTCTGACATTTCTAGCTCCATTGATATGGCGTGTACAGCTGGTAGAGCTGGACATTCTTCAAAATCTTTAGATACCAGAACGATACCCTGATGTCGATGCCATTTCCTGAACAATAATTTTTTCGACACCAAGGTCTTTTAAAGTCAGTTTCAACAACAAAAATACATTAAACGTTACAATACTATGGAAGCCCATTTCCGTCAGTAAGAGAAAAAAAAATTAAATAGTCGAAATTACGAAATAAAAAGTCATAATTACGAGATAAAAAGCTGAAATTATGCATAAGTTGTATGCTTTTACACACCAGTCTGTCTTGGGTGACCAAAACCTTCATGACGTGTGTGGGTGCCCTCATGTGCCCATTGATTCCAACATCGGGCGACTGTGACATCTGAATGCCTCACATGTCAGGGAATTGCACAAGTCGACCACCCGGCTTCATGCAAACCCACAATGTGACTCCTATCAAACTCCCGGTAATGTGCTGGTAATGCTGTCTAATGCGCTTACGAGGCACCCTTTGTGTCTGACGACTAGACCTGCCAGCTCCTTGCAAATAGAATCATTTACATACCCATCATTGGTCTGCACGTGTACCAAATCACATCCAAATCGGACCATTACTTCTGGGTGCTTAACTTTTTTTTCCCCACTGAGTATGTATGGTTACTGCTTACACATGGCCTAAAATGTCATAAATAACTGGGGGGGAGGGGAAGTCAGGGCTTTATCTCACAAAAGAGATGTCATTTTGAATTTTTGGCCATTTTCACAGCCTCGTAGGAGAAAAAGTACACAAGATGCAGCTGATCTGGTTACATTTATGAATTCTGCAGGTAAAGTTGGCCCTAGTCACAAACTTACCAAGCTGAATATGTCATATTTAAGGAGCTATTAATATGGGAATTTGGACCAAGAGGCTCGTTCGGCAGAACTCGCATTTCAAAGGGCTGTAGTTTCAAAACTAGGGATACAGACCTAATATTTGGGATTTCACCTTAAGTTTACTATAGAAGCACCTGTGCATGTTTTTTCAGCGAAAAAGGGTGACATGGGAACCTTTGGGTGATTTGATATGAAATGACCCTAAATATGTTGCGAAAATTAACACTGCTTAGGCATGTACAGTACTGTGCAAAAGTACAAGAAATGTTTAATGCTATTTATCTGGGTAGTAAGTGCACATTTTCTTAGAACAAAAAAATATAATTTAACATAACATATGAAAATTACGAGTAACACAATAAAAACTAGTAAAAATGTCTTCTGTTCTCCAAAAAGTTACTGATATCTACTTGGATGGCTAGATGAACACCACTTCAGTTCCCAAACTTCTCCTCGGTGGCACCCGAACCATTCTATGTATTTATCAAATTTCACCAGCAGCTCGCTTGATGAATGAACTTAGTTTAAAAAAGTGAATGAGATATTGATTAGATATATGAGGTGGGTTAGTGGTCACGTCAAAAAATACACGGGTGCATCGTATGGTTGGTGGAAATAATAGGGTTATTTTAGCAGAGGTTTTGAAAGGGCTAAGCTGACACACTTTGCTAGACGTAACAGCATAGTTTTACACCATCATGACAGTTATTGAAACATAATTTTTTTTGGCTGCCTAAGAATTTTGCTCAGTACTGTAGGTGTTTGGGAACTGGTTTAAATGATGGAGCTCACTTAGCAGTGCAGTTAGCAGTATGGATGACCGGGTTCTCTGGCTCATTGGGGGAGATGTGTAGCTGAGTAGGTTGGGATGCTGTGCCCATGATCGGGAGGTTGTCGGTTCTATCCCAGGGTCGGCAAAGTGATGTCACCGTTGGGCCCCTAAGCGAGGCCCTTTTACACCCAGTTGCTTCAGGAACTGACTGACCCTGCTCTCTCAAATGTGTCACTTTGGATAAAAGCATCGCATAAGTAACGTGAATGTTTTCCTGCATGTGGATTTGATTGCAGTGAATGCTGCTTTTGTAATCTGGTAAAGACTCCCCAGGCATGTCAGTCATGACATTGCCGTGAACCTTTTCTTTGTCTTTTATTTTGGGACAGTACTTTGGCTTGTACACAAACAACACACTATTTGAGACCGACGAGCGTTATCGCCACCTGGGCTTCCAGATCGAGGACCTGGGCTGCTGCAAGGTCATTCGGCACAGCCTGTGGGGGACGCGCGTCTTTGTGGGCACCGTGTTCACCAGCGCCCCCCCCGACAGTGCCATCATCAGGAGGCTGCAGGGCTGCTAGCTCCGTGCTCACGTGGGACTCGCTCAGTGACCGTTGGAAAATATGTACAGGACGGTCGCCTAGTTTTAAAATGAATCAAGACTGAAGCTTTTGCTCTGTAGATTTAGCTGTGGTGCAATAGGTAGAAAATACCCTCACTTGACCCCTGGGATGAGTGAGAGGACTTTGAAGGTAAGGCTGCCCCCTGTCTGAGATGCAGCTGTATCACTCATCTTCAGGATATGGCCAGTTCCGCTGAGGTCAGTCGGGGGGGATTCCTGTCTTCTGACTTGTCAAGTGTTAGAACTGTTAAAGATGTACCATACCAGTAAAACGTAATAAACCAAAAATGTTTAACCTCAGAAATTAGACCCCAGTTTTTTTAAGACTGTGAAACACTGGATCTCACAAACTGTTACAGCTTGTTTATTGATTAAATAAAGGTCAGAAAAGATGTTTTTGTTAGATTTCTCTTTTGTGATGGTGATGCTCCCCTGTCTGTGGTTCTTTCTCAGTGTTTCGGTGAGTAGTGGTGGTCGAGGATGCCAGCTGGCTCTCAGGTGTGTGTCAGTTTCACCAGTCGCATTTTTCTACAGTCTTGCTCAGCAAAGCAGGCTGTCATAGTAACGGCTCAGTCTTCCATTCTCCCAGTCACGCTTACGCCAATCAGCGACTTGTCACGTTTTCAGTGTACAACCTTCCAGAAGGTTCCAGAGCTGTGCTACTGAGTCTGACTTCTTTAAGAGGTTTAGATGTTTTTCAAAAGGGCAGGCTGTTAGCATTGTATTTCAGGATGCCTAAGAGCAGGCCGTCCAGGAGGGATGTTTAAAGGGATGCCAACCACCCAGAGATTCAACGTCGATGTAGACGTCTAATCAGTGAGTTTGATGGCCCTGTCCAAGACAAACACGCCAGCGGCCCTCCGCAAGCAGCTCTGCGTCACCTTAAGGCCATTTGGGCTCTCAGAGCCTGGAGAGCGGGTTGGGGGTTAGAGGGGGTCAGGAGGGGCCTGGTGTCTGTAAATAGGAGCTGGGTGTGTGTCTCACATGACCTGTATGCCCCATGCTGTCAGAGGCTTTCCTGTTTGTGATGGAGGGCCCGCCATCGTGGCTCGTAGGTTGGGCCACGGTGCACCGTATTATTTTTGGAAGCTGCCGGTGTCAGCCTGTCTCCTACCGCTTTTCCACTCCTAACCCCCTTCCCACACCCTGCCTGGCTCATTTCCTGCGTAGCGGCAGTCATCTGTGCACAGGATCCACGGAGTGTGTCCCCGCTGATTGCGATTCATCCCAGGATGCATGTTGCTCCCCCAGATGAAGGCGGGAATCCCTGCTCTGACTCCCAGCACTCTGGGAGTATGAAGATAAACAGACTCTCCTCATCACCTGACGGTCTGTGCTGTTGTACCCTTGAGCAGGTCTCCAGTGAAAGTCATGTTGCGTCTGTAGTCTGTAAAATGATGCACCAGTTTTTAATTGTTGTCACAAATGTACAGAATGTAACAATTATTGTGGCTTTTACCCTCCAGTCAGCTTGGGCTGGGTCTTTATGACCTTCTGCATGTACTGAGTACCGTGTTCAGTGTAGAGTCTAGTACAGTATCCAAAAAAGTGATTATTTTTTTGGTGTTTTTTGTATCCATAACTGTAGCTATGATGTTTCTGCTTAGGATCACAGTATATGTTAAGAATCTCATAATTACTGTGAATGGGTGCATTTAACAGGGTAAACAGTGTTTCATTGTCACATTAATTCGGTTATTAGCATTTTCTGTCATGCTCTCGCTGGTTTGTGCCAGACTACACCCTGTTTTCCTCCTTTCATTGAGCTGTCACTCGCCTTCCTCTCCGTAAGCATTTAGCACTTTCGTCATCCTCTTGGTATCAGCCAGCTTATAGGTGGTAGCTGCTGTCTTGGTGCTCCCACAATCCTTTGCTTTCATTGGTGACACTCTTGCCCCTGTTTGTGAAGTCATTATTTCAACACAAAACACCAGACTGTGCTTAATAGCTACAATTATTCAAACTGTGAAATGCAGAGAGTGAGGTAATTATTGTCCCAAGGGCACATTTTAATAGCGGTGAGTGAAAAATGGTGCATGGCCTCAGTACTTTAATCGCCGTGGTAACAGTGAGTAGGGTGCCGTGAGGGTTCTTGGACACCATGCAGTGTTACTCAGCATTCTGAGGAAAAATGTCTGCTATCCTGACAGTCCTCAGCAGCTTTCTGTTCCTGGGCATGCTAGGCACCAGCATTGACAAGCAGTGTTTTTTCTCCATCATCCTCAAAGCTGCAGGGATTTTAGGAACTGCAGCAGCTTGGATCGAAAACTGGTTAACTGACAGGAAGCAGCGGGTAGTTATTAGAGGCACAATGTCGCAGTGAGTCTGCGTTCATAGTGGGGTACCGCAGGGTTCAATTTTAAGACCACTACTGTTCCTAATTTTCATTAATGATATCGACACCAATACATACAGTAAACTGGTTAAATTTGCAGACGACACCAAGGTGGGTGATGTAGCAGATACTGATCTAGC
>JAODJX010000001.1:51410192-51424081 GCA_026776945.1 Isichthys henryi
CCCCCCCCCCCCCCCCCCCCCCCCCCCCACCCCCCCCCCCCCCCCCCCCCCCCCGCCCCCCCCCGCGCGGCCCCCGGGCCGGGGGGGGGGGGGGCCACCTTGGTGTCACTGGTGCTGATGATGGGGATGTGTCTGGGACATGTGGAGGGAGGGGCTCACCTTGGTGTCACTGGTGCTGATGATCAGGGCATAAAGTGGGGAGGGGCTCACCTTGGTGTCACTGGTGCTGATGATAGCTCCAATCTCGCTCAGATCTCTGAGCAGTAGGCTGAGGACCTCAGCGCTCCGCTTCCTGTGATGGGAGCTGACATCCTGCAGCTGGGTCAGCTCCCTCTGCATGGTTGCCAGGGATGCCTGTGAACACCGATGAAGAGCACACAGTCAGCTCAAACCCCACACCCCAGCCAATTACCCCTCTCCCACCCCCCAACTCTGGAGGTCTCTCTAACAGCTTGTATCCCCCCGAACCCAACACCCACCGTCTTCTGTGCCACCTCCTCCGCCAGTTGCTCGTTGGCCCGCGCCTTGTCCTCCACCTCCTGGCTCTTCTGGTCGTAGTTCACCGCCAGCTCCTCCAGGGCCTGCAGCACCTCCTTCACCTCCTCTTTGGCTGCCTCGTTCTCTGTCTGCAGCCTCGACAGCTCCTCCTGGATCTTGTCGTAGTCGCGCCGAGTCGACGCCAGAACCTGCAGGAGACGCGGTTGTTTGCACACCATGATTTCACAATAAACATTATTACACTGTAAGCCACCATATTCTACTGCAATGTCCCTTAAATGAATGCAGGGCAGATTAATGACATGCATGCTAAAGAGAACCATTAACTTCCGTCCATACTGCTGCTGTTTAATGAGGATTAAGTTCTTTTATACCAATTACACCCACCAGATGGCATGAGTGTTTTTGAACTGACCGTACAGAGACCAGATTACTGAGCTCAGAATCAGTGATAATCACTCAGCTTCCATTGTTTCCAAATTTATTTAATCTGATTTTAATGACATCATTTACATGAAAATGAAAAGTTCTGATTAAGAAAACATTCATTTAAAGCAAGATACAATTTAATCACATTTTTAAATAATTTTGTGTCTTTTCTGGAACATTCTGCTGTTTGCGTCTCCCCTATTCTGGCCCCCTCCCCACATGACTGCCATGTAAAGAATAAAAAGGCACCTCATCCTGGTCCAGCATTTGCTGCATCAGTTTCTCGGCCATCTGACTGTGCTGGTTGATCTCGTCGTCCTGGGGAGTGTTTGCACACGTCAGACCCACAGGGCATCTGCTCATCGTTCACAAAACATCATTTTCTGGGAAAGTGGGATTTCGTGCATATCACAGCAGCAAAAGGCGTGCTGATCCTCTCGGGGGTCTTAGCATGGCAAGCGAAACATTTATTTCTACTGAATTGTGATAATAATAAAATAAACTTACATATATATGGGGGATTGACATAAAAGAGGACTGAAAATTTTGTGGAAAAAGGTCTGACAATCAGCACTTTGATATGCGACTTTTCAAAATCACATGGGGCAACTAACAGGTTTCCAAAGAGTCAGTAGCAAATAACAACGATATTATTGGGCATGTCAAAAAATCATGACATCATCCACCAACGATGGACAAACTGCCTAACCCCCCTCTGCCCCACCTTGTCATCCAGCTGCTTGTAAAGCTCAGCAATGTCTTCTTCATACTTCGTCCTCTCATCAGCAGACAGCAGGTTCTTGGGGGGACCCAGAGCGCTGATGACAGGTGTGTTTTCTCCAAGGTCTAAGCTCTTCTGGTCCTTGGCATTCAGCTGCTCCTCCTTGGGCACAGACTCACCTGCAGGGGGCAGTAGGTAGCGCCTGCCTGGGCTCCATTCATACCTCTGTTCCATTCATTCCCCTTGCCACAGAGAGAGCTTCCGTCTGAGCATGACCCTAAATCTCACGGCCGTAAGATGCAAATATGGCACCCTTGCTGGATTATATTACAGCAGATAAATTAAAGAATTACGGAAAGTGACACAGTAAAACTCTGCTGCTGTGTGGGCAGAGTGAGATAAGACAGGGTGCTTATCGCCTAAATACTCCATCAACAACAACAGAGACTCAGTAGTGCAGATAATGACACCTGCCATCATACACCGGAGCAGCGGGGGAGGCGGCTGCATGGGGGAGGGGTGTCTGGTGGCATTTAAACCTGAGCATGTGACCGGACAGATAGAGGTAGAGACGCCACCTGCTACACCGTGTGACTCCTCATCGTCTCTTTGTGGTTCTGAGCTGCCGTGCATCAGATTGAGATAAAAAGTTGATCCACTAAATCCCATAGAAATTGGGCAGCACCGCCACAGGGGTTGGTGGCCAAAGGCCCCCCACACACCCCCTCCCCAATAGGAAAGTGGTGGACCTGTCTGCTCTTTGTAGCTGAAGCTAATCCCCTCCCCACCCTTTGTTAACGGGGCCGACGCCAGAACCTAGCACTGGGAGAGGGACAGGCATGCAGGTGGAGGCACGGCATGTTGTCAGCAGGTTATCTGTCCCGATCCTTTCCCGATCTGTCCTGGTCCAGACGTGGCCCCTGTTCTGTGACTGCTGCTAACTCAGCTCTCCAAACTCACCAAACTTTACCAATTCACCAAGTCAATTGACCCCCCTCCTAAATCAGTCGCCCAAGCTTACATATATCTATAGTTACACAACCGAACCAACTGTCCTACTGCTTTTACCTTTAAGTAGCTTCTAAACATAGATATTTAATTAAGAATTTCTTGCTGAATGGTTCACCAGCAGTTTCCCTGCACAGTGCTGCGAATGTGATCCAACTGCTGGTACCAAAACAAAATTCAAACCAACTGCATATTTCTATGGTGACTCTGACCGCAGGTACTGTGGTGTAACAGGGTTTAGGTGCCTTCTTTTCAAAGACAATCCAATGCTAGTGCAGATATGATTCGCTACATCTTTTAGGCTCGCGCTTCCTGTTCATTCGGATGAGGAAATGACCCAGCGATAAGCACCCGACAGACTGCAGAAACGTGCCTTTAATGCAGAAGGCTGCCCTGGCAATGGCTGCGGTTCTGTTTAATAAGGTCATTAACCCTTTATCTATGCTTGGTTTTCATGTCCTCGTGTTCCTCAGATCTTCAAGGATCCTGTAAATGTCATATACTCTTACTCAGAGGATTATTGCTAGTCTGATACCTTCTACATGAGAAACTGACATTCCCAAGTCAAAAACTGTAAAGACATGGAAGCAACAAGAGTTCAAAAAGAAATGTAAAAGCTAATGGATATATTGATCTTCGCTAGATGAGGTAGCTCTCTCCTGTGTACAACTACAGGACCCCCTTCCCAGAATTTGTCCAGTTCTTTAACCACTGCACCGCAAGCTGGCCACTCTCGGTTCTCGCCTCAATGCTTCGTTCCCAGCCCTTCGCTCACCTTTCCTCCAGCGCAGCAGCTCTATCTCTAGCCGCTGGATGATGAGCTTCAGGCCACGATTCTTCTCCTTCTCTTTCTCGTACTTCCTCTTCCACTCTTCGGCCGTCAGCTCCTGGTTGACAGACACTGTGTTCTTGATGGTCTTGGCTCTACAGAGGAATGAAGGGGCAGAGACCTTCATCAGCGCTAAAATGAGGACTTAGACTTTAGAACTCGATAAACTTTACTGTGAGGTGTAATTACTCCAAGCCATTAAAGAAGTTACAGAGCTCCATAACACAAGACAAATGATACTAGTTTTAGATGGAACAGAAAGTACAGTACCAGTTAAAGGTCTGGACACACCTGCTTTTAGTACATTTGTCGGTATTGTAGCTCTTGTTCACCTTACAGTAAAAGGCATTGAGACAAAGAAGTAACACATATCACATATTGCAACAACCAAGAGAAATGTTCAATTTTAGATTTTAGACCAAGGATGGGGAACTTGTTCCATGGAATCGGTGTGCGTGGTTTTGGGATGACCTCTCTATCAGCTAATAATAAAACACTGGTTCTCAACTCCCCCAGGTTCAAGTCTCCTCCTGGGTCACATGTGTGTGGAGTTTGCATGTTCTCCCCATGTCGTACTCCAGTTTCCCCCCACAGTCCAAAGATATGTTGAGGCTAATTGGAGTTACTAAATTGCCCGTAGGTGTGCATGTGTGAGTGAATGGTGTGTGAGTGTGCCCTGCGATGGGCTGGCCCGCCATCCTGGGTTGTTCCCTGCCTCATGCCCATTGCTTCCGGCATAGGCTCCGGACCCTCCGCAACCCAGAAGAATAAGCGGTTTGGATAATGGATGGATGGTTCTCAACTCCAGTCCTGGACACCCACTGTTAATGGCTGATTGAGAGGCCATGCACCCACACCGGCCCTCCATAGAACAGGTTCCAAAACTGTGGACTCTTGGCCACCTGGAATACTTCTCCAAATGTCCTGATGGAGCTTCCATAATGCCTGTTGCCTACCTGGCTCTACTCTTTGATCAAGCTCATCTTAAACCAGCTCAATACAGTTTAGGTCAAGGGATTGTGGGGGGCCAGGTCACCTGCATCTATTTACTTGTTCACATGATAATACTTACTACATAACTTTACTACATACTTACTACTGTACGCTTATGATTTTCAGTAGGTATGCCCAGACGTTTGACTGTTACTGTAAATAGAGGTTGGTAACATCAGGTGCTTCAGAATTCTTATTGGAAGGTTTGTGGGTTTCCTTTAGAATGTTAGCGTGTTGCGCCCTCTGTTTTTCGACAGCAGTGGTACTCACCTCTGCCCAAACATCAGCGTGGACTTGGTCTCAGCCTCGTTGAAGATGGAGGGGGAACAGCAGATGATGATGGTGGTCCTGCAGTTCCCACCCAGTGAATCCTGCAGGATGCGGGTCATCTTGCTATCCCTATATGGCACGTGGGTTTTCTGAGCATGGGGAGACATTGCTGTCACTGATCAGACCCCTTCTGGAACATTCTGATCCTTGTTCAGTTCACTGGAACCACCACACATACATTTTGGAAACATGAAGAATATCCTCTGCCTGTAATATTTAAAAAAATGAACTTGGCTGATGTGCAGATATTAGCAGCCCCCTTAAAAGTACATTTCCAGATTAATGCCATGGCCAATGGCTCCAAATCAGTCCAGGTCACATACCCACTGCATCATTTTCATCTAGTCTGGATCCTCGACCCATTCAAAGGTCACGTATGGAAACCCACACAGACAAGTGGAGCCATTACCTTCCATCCTAGTGTAGAACAACATGCATGGGTGCAGATGCTGACCATGCTAATCAACCTGCTAATCAGGAGGAGGAATGGACGCTCCTCTTGGGCCAAATCAGAGAGACCCAAAGGAGCTTCAACCCTCAGGCCATCGGGTTTCTCAGCACATGCTCTATGACTTGTTTATAAATGTATGTTAATTATTATTCCCACTTCACTGCAGCTTATGTCAGCATTCCACATCATTGTTCACTTTCATATCTGTATATAATGTCATTTGCACATATTTGCCTCTTTAAATAGTATTTTTACACATAGCCTTCTGTGTACCTTCTATTTAGCCTTTGCTTTTAGCATATTAACCCCTCCCTTAATATTTTAGTTATTTAATTTGATGTAACTTTTATCTATACTCTATTTTAGCTCAGTCGCAGCAGTGAGCCAGATTTACATTTCACTGCAAGTTGGACCAGTGTAACTATGCATGTGTCAAATATGGTCTTGATCCTTGGGGAAGGCAGGACGAGAGAGAAAGAGAGAGAGGGGGAGTGAGAGAGAGAGTGGGAGAGAGAGAGAGAGAGAGAGAGGGAGAGAGAAAGCAGGAGGAGGGAGAGAGAGAGGACTGCTTACAGTTCCCTCAGCCAGGGCAGAGATGACATTCCCCAGGGCTGAGAGAGACTTGTTGATATTTTTGGCCTCATCCAGCACAGCTCCCTCTGCCCCCGTCTTGCTGACCTGAAAATGCCAGAGAATGAGAGAGGAGGCATCATATCAGCAGTGGAGTTTCTTAGACCCCCCCCCCCACACCCCACCCAGCCACCCTAACAGAGATTCAAACTACCCCTCCTGGCCACCAAATGGTCAAAATTGGCAAAGCCAGGTGGACCATCCTCACCTTCTCGCTACCAGCCAGGTCCACCAGGTAGAGCTTCCCGGACAGCTTCTTCTCAGTCTCTACGTTCTGCTGCTTGATGTTGATCAGGAAGATGCTGTGACTTCTCGAACTGTGCTCATTCATGTCTGAAGGAAACACAAGGTGTATGATCTGGGAACATCTAGCATGGTCACCACAGATACGAAATGATTGAGTAACCTACAAACATCACTGCTAATTTATGTTCATTAAAGCCTCCAAGTCGTTGTATACATAGATACAGGCTGACGTTGCTATGGGGAATGCAGGCTCTACAACTGGCTTGATCTTCCCAGCAATCATCCTCGAATGCAAAGGAGCTTCCTCTGGCAAGATGAGGACTGGAGGTGTCTACATGGAAGTCGGGGCAGTGAGAATCTGTCATGTGCCTGTGGGGTCAACATACTTGTCACAGCAACGTGTCGGTTGGCTTTTCCCTCATCGATGACGTCCATCACCTCCTCAGGGCTGGAGACGAACCTTTCCGTGCAGCCCTGTATCAATGATACACTTAACCACCTTCTTAAATGTATTTACTAGTCATCACATAGTCTTTAATGAAATCTGACCCTCAATTAGACTGATATGCTGTCATTTGACATCTTGTTTTGAACTTATGGAATTAAGAGCGTCCAGGTGAGCACCATGTTAACATGGCACCTAATGCTCCCAAGATTGTGCTAATTTGGAAACTGTGAGATGCATTTGCTTTCAGGTGTTCTCCTACCTTGACGTAGGGAACTCTGTTATTGTCTTCATGTACGGCGAGATTGGTCTTGGACACTTAGGAAGAAGAAAAAGTTGGGTCAATACCTGTCGTTCTTCCAAACTGTCGTTATTCCTCCAAACACCAGCGTGAGAAGCATTGCCACTTACCGTCCAACAAATCTCTTATTTTGTCCAGATAAATCTCAAAGTATGAAACCTGTGCAAAGACATGTGAAAAATATAATTTCTAAATGAACGGCAGAGCCACAGGATGAACATTCAGTGACCTCAGCGCGTACCTTGATGTGGAACTCCAGGTTCTCGTCCATGGAGTAGATGTGGTCAAAGATGTCATGGGCGATACGGGGAATGATGCCCATCTGCTCGGGGTCATGGAGCTTACCCTGGGGTGGGGACGGAGGGAATGATCTACATTTTGCTGTCTGGAGAAAGCTCTGCTTTACGCGTAAGGGCAGGACACAAGCAGGGTAACCAATAGCTTCCTCATCTCCATCAGAAAGCCCCCAGATATTGGGCTGTGCTGCTGCCTGTCACATTGAGCCAGCCTGGTGCCATCACAGAACAGGGACTAGTCATATTTCAGGTCAGACATGACAGCAAGATCTGATAAGGCCTGTTAAGGGCATGTATCCCAATCACTGCTCCGAGCAGCGTCAAATAACACCCAGTTATTTCCATGGTACAGTAGGACATAAGCAATTAATATTATGATGCAAAATGAACTCCACAATGGTTCCTCCAGCTTCCATAGACTCCTGAGTGCACAAAACCCCAATAAGAGTCCTCCTTGCAGAGAGGCGTCCATGTACAGGCACTGAATTCCCATTAGTGGCATATTTGATGTCTGGTTCGTATACACGGCTGACCTATTTTCAGGCAGACTGGCTTGTCATCCCCATGGCGATCTCCACAGATCTGATGGAAGGGATAATTACCTTTTTTTGCAATGTCTGTTGGGAGTTTTGGCCCGGCCACCATCATTGGCACCATGGAAATCTGGCGTTGCTGGGAAACGCGGCACCACAACCCCCCACTCTGCCTTTGGTCCTGATACACCAAAGCACCACGAGAATACCTGCTGGGAGTCGCTCTACTGGAAGAGTACCCAGAGAGGCTCTTCGGCACGCTCTATTTTTAAAATGCAAAGAACAGACGATGCATCGTGGAGCGGCGGTGGAGATGAACCAGTGTGGGACTGAACGTTTATCGGGTTTCGCTTTTTGTTTTTTCGAATGATCGATGCGTTCATCCATATAGGAAGGAGGAATGTTCATAACACATGCATAACAGGCTTAATAAATGCCACAGTGCGCACTCTGAGTTCACCACCAAGGGTTTCCCCAGAATGACAGAAGAACAAGCGGCTATAGAGTTTCACAGACTGGCTGGGGGTTGGTTTCACACTGTGGTCAGTGCTTTAATGAACCTGCTTAGGCAACCCACATCTACCAAGTAACCACAGAATTACTAGCTTTTTATAAAATATAATACTTCTTAGAGCCAAAGGCTACATCTGCTATACTGTGTTCAGAAACTACGCTGCTTACAGCCCTGATAAGGTGAGGTTAGGATCTGCTTTTAATCCGTCTTTAAAGCCAATGTGATTTAACAACCAGATTAATACAATATTACCAGTGTTTTGTGCTTCATGATGTGACTTCCCCGAGCATAATTCAACTTATAGCAACTCCCTAGTCATAAATAAAAAATGTTTGTAATTACATTACAAAACAGAGCCATGAATCAGTCATTCTGTTAGTGTGTATGTTGGCGTGTGTGTGTATGTGTGTCTCTTTATGTATCTCTGTGTGTATCTGTGTCTGGGTTTGTATTTCCCGCATTGTGGTGAAACTTGATACCTCATAGCTTGTGGGGACACTTTTCAGGTCCCCACAATAAAAATCACAATTTTACAAAGATCTGTAAATTCAATCTAAAAACCAAAAATGCCTGAAGTCTTGTATTTATTTTTGGTTACTTATGGTTAAGGTTAGGGCTGGGTGGGGGTTAGGGCTATCATAGGTATGATTATGGTTATGCCCATAGAAATGAATGGAGAGTACTCACAATCACAGGAATACATGAACTGTGTGTGTGACTTCTAACCAGGGTTTATAATGAACCAGAGCTGAGGGGGCCACACACACCTACCTCCATGGTGTGAGTTTTCCCTGAAGACGTCTGTCCGTAAGCGAAGATTGTGCCATTGTATCCTTCCAGAACATCTGGAATGACCAAGTCATATTGTGAAGCATAGAAAATACAACCAGCTGGCACCTAAACGGGTGGTATACTCTACACACGACCAGCTGGTCGAAAAACATTGTCTCACACATCAGGAGTCACTCAAGCTCTTCAACCAGGATGCAAAACAACATTCAAAATGGTGGAAATTCTTCAAAGGGCTGCCACTCCTCACTGATCAAATTCTACCCAATTTTAACCCACCATTTTACAAGTGCCTCCAATTATGATGTTGTTTCAGAGGTACAGCAGCAATTGGCTCTGGCTGTAGACAGTCAAAGAAGAATAACCAATCAAATAACAGGAGAGGGGGTACCTTTGACGATCTGTTTGGCACAGGTGCTGTAGACTTGGTCCTGGGTGGTGTTTTGGGGTAGGACTCTGTCGAAAACATATGACTTGCTCTGTAGGAAGGACAGAGTTACTCAGGCGATGTATGTGCATCTAAGATACTCAACCGAAATCCATACAAACCCCTGTCTAGTTCTTATGCCTCACCTAACTGCTGGCCCAGATATTATGGGGGAAGATTTGTACAGATCCCAAAACTTTGTTCCAGAACAATTAAATTAATGTTATTTGAAGTCACACAGGCTGATTATGGGATGAATGGAGAAGATGGCAGGTGACAGCATTTGTGAAACAGCATTTACGGGACTCAAAGATGACTCTAGTGAAGGCACTCAAACAGCCAAACCAATTACTGTGCATCTTACAAAAAAATGTATAAACAGAAGGCATGTAATGACACAGCGATTCCTCCCTTGCATTTAATATGTGTGGGAGGTCTCTTGAATCTCGGATCGATTCCCACCATATCTCATCTTCCTAAAGCTTCAGCGTTGGCAGGTGAGCCCACAACAGACGCTGGTGCCTATGAGTCACCCTGATGCCAAGCCAACCAGCGACCACTTACAATCACACAGCCTGGCACTCACCAATGAGAATCTGTGAGGAGGAGCCTCAAGAGGAGTGGGATTTAAGTGGCTGCAACCTGAAATGAACACAGCTCCATGTTGCTGAGAATACAGATGACCGTAAAATGACTGGATGAATACAGAATAATTGGAAAACACTGAGAAGAAACCAAGAGCTGGAGACAGTATTAAAGAAAATAATTAGAGCAACAACCTTAAATTTTACTGTGAAGTTTATTAGTCATTTAGGATCATAACTGATTAGGAACCATCAACCACAAAAGTGATACAGATAGTGATTAAACAGTAATGCACTAAAATGTAAAAATTTAATGCTCCAATTAAGCTTTGACATATTTGTTGCTTTTGTTCTTGTGAGTACTGAAGACCTGGCAATCCTTTTCAATCCTGCTTTCAGAAGATGCAACACTAATGCAGTTCTCTCCACTCTGAATCTATCGGGACTGGAAATGCAATAAGCAGACACCCTGTGGACTCCTTGAAGGTCACTGGGTTTGGGTGACCTGCTGGGTTGAACAGGTCCTAATTCAACCCAGAACCAGCATCCACAGATGCTGTGCTCCAAAGTGGCAATCAGCTCAGGACTAATAATACGGACAATTAGCCACAGACTAAGAGCATCAACCCAGTAGGTAACCAGTATGT
This sequence comes from Isichthys henryi, assembly GCA_026776945.1. Taxonomy (NCBI): domain Eukaryota; kingdom Metazoa; phylum Chordata; class Actinopteri; order Osteoglossiformes; family Mormyridae; genus Isichthys; species Isichthys henryi. Next base: position 51,420,864 of record JAODJX010000001.1, read on the forward strand.
GCAACACAATAGTCCCATCGCAGGATATGTGATCTACATCTGCAGGAATTCCATACACGTCCTGCTGGTACATAGGAATGTGCAGTGAGCACGCATGCATGCATTCAGCAGTGCTGTCTTCAGTGTTGCCCTCCTAAATTGTTTTGTAATTCTGTGCCATGCAATAGAAATAGAGCAGGTCATATTAGCCCGGAGGCTGGAGATAATCAGTGTATCTAAAGTAAACAATCACAGGTGAGCAACAACATCAGTAAAGGGGGAATTAATCAGCCACTACAACAGAGAGACTAAGGGGGTTGGGGGTTGGTCATCTCACATCTTCAGAGGAGATGTTTTAGCTCCTGAATCTGTGTCAGAGCCCCCCGCTCCCACCTCAAATGTCTGGTTTTGGGTTGGCTATGGTAACAAAGTTTAGTCACACAACCCAAACCTGTTCAGATGTTTCATTACTCCAGTTTGACATGCAGTTCCAGCATTATTATACATCCTGTGGGACTGAAAACATGGTCTGAATTTTGCAGACCCCACATGAGTAAATGTGTTATTCAAAATATTCCTGATGGATCACCACCGAGAAGCTCTATTTAAAGCCTGAAGCATGATATATCCTAAAACAACAGACTCCTGTGGGAAATTATTGTTAAATGTCTGCCCTCCCCAAACAAAACAATAACTTCTCTCTTTTTCAATGTTTTATTATTCTGCTAGAGGTCATACCATCGCAGCAAAAAAAAAAAAAACGCGTTGCCATAGGAACCGTATCCCACAAGGAGAAGCCACTCTGACTACTCTAAGTATCCCACGGCAACTTAGCAAGGACACGGAAATGGTCACGTGCACAAAGAATGAAAGCTCTCCATCTACCCAGTAAAACCTCAACCACCTTTGACTATCATACCCTGTAGAACACCACGTATGGTCTAAGTGCAACAGCATTCCTCAAAAAGTAAAACAGGGTTGACATGCATCACACATCATGCAGGACAGATCATAGCTCATGGCTGCCTCATGATGGCTACTGAATACCAGGGCGAATGAAGCTTAGCGCTGCTATGCTCATCATCTCCATAGTGATGGATCCCTACAGGGAACAGAGATCACAGGGGAACAGCTGGTCTCACAAAACAAGCTTAAAGTAACGCCTAATAACATGGGTTACTTAGACCTATTCATAATCCATTCATCCATCCATTTTACAAACCACTTATCCTACTGGGTCGCGGGGGGTCCGGAGCCTATCCTGGAAGCAATGGGGATGAGGCAGGGAACAACCCAGGATGGGGGGCCAGCTCATCGCAGGGCACACTCACACACCATTCACTCACACATGCACTCCTACGGGCAATTTAGCAAGTCCAATTAGCCTCAGCATGTTTTTGGACTGTGGGGGGAAACCGGAGTACCTGGAGGAAACCCCAGGACGACATGGGGAGAACATGCAAACTCCACACACATGTGACTCGAACCTGGGTCCCAGAGGCGTGAGGCAACAGTGCTAACCACTGCACCACCATGCCGCCCCCTATTCATAATCTAAACGAGGATATTGTATATGGCCCCCTAGATGTTCTATAGATGTCTGTGGATATTCTCTGTTATCTCTGGTGTGAAATCAATTTACCGAATGGTTTAGCACAATTACGTGAGTCAGTCTCTTGAAATAATCAGCGAATTCAGAGTCGATGGCAGACACATTCAGAGGTGAAGACAATCACTCTGGATCATGTCTGGGCACAATTCAGACACTGTGCCAACTACCTCCGTGAACATAAATATTCACCCAAGGTCCCGCAATCAAACCTAATGACAATGTGTTGCCATTGCCATGGAGACGAGCATCACATTGGAGGTCCCAGAAGGAATAAAACCACCTCCAGTCACAGCACTCTCCCCCCCCTCCGTTTTTTTTTGATGAATTCCACTGAAGGGCTTTGAAAATCATCACAGTCAGAAAGATCAAACAAGGCATTTGCACTAGAGGCTTAGCCTTTGTCAGTTTTTTCTCCACAAGTCATTTTCAAAAAGTCAATTCTGAGCGTCCACCTTCGACTGAGAAAAAAAAAATCACCAACGGCAACTGAAACAGCTTTTTTGTACTCAAATCAGGAGCATAACACCCATTTGCAGAGATGTTAGATGGTGTTCTGATACACTGTAATTTGCTGCAATTTAGATTTCAACTGAATACAGACATTTTTTGTGCAACCTCTTCCTCTGCATCAAATCACTTCAGTATCTCTACATGACAGATGCAGACATATATATATATATATTAAACAAACAAAAAAACGCAAAAATTACTCCTATGTATTTGTCCTTTCGCCAAACTGGACATTAACTGAAACCAAACTTTTCAAGCCAAATCATCTTCATATGTAGTAAATAGTCAAATAATCACTGCAATTATACTATGTCTGTGTACCTTGGAGACTCCGTTCAATATTATCATTACTGTTCCTGTCTGAAACCATAATAGAAGTATTTTCTTTCAATATTTTAAAAGTTCTCATGCCCCCTAATCATTAATCCAAACAGCCATGAAATGTTTTGGACAACAGACCATTTGTGACCCTTCTTTTGTTCATTAAAACATCCTGGCTCAGACATAGCTAAAGAACAAAGGATTACAGTAACATAGAAATACACAAAATGACCTAATCAATAACACTACATTATGGCATGGAGAACAACCCATTTCTGGAACATTCCACTTCCTGACAATCCCATTATTCAGCCCAGTGCAGCTCTGCCTCTTTTCAAATGAGGCCAATGCATCACCAGTTAAAATTTTATGAACAAATATTTTAAATAAAGATATTGAACCTTGTCACTCCCAAGGTCACACTGAATGCAAGAGAGTAAATTAATTATGAAAACGGAACTTCTGGACACTCCGCCAGCTAAGTGGGCACAGACAGCTTTTGGGAATGAAGAGCCAATCCCAGAATGCAGCGGGCATATGGCCCAGAACCCGGCAAACAGGATGTCGATCCATATGATGGAACACCCACACACAAGGACAGGCGCAGAATGGGCGGTTCACCTGCGACATGCATCCGAGGAAACCCGCACACAGAAGGAGAGGTCACGTAAAGTCCACGGCCGTGCCCAAACGGGCAATCCCAGCAACAGTGGTACCGCACAGCAAGCGACACATGCCCGAGTGCTACAGGGGTGCCCCGGTGCTGCCATTGTCATGGCGGCTTAAGCCTGGGGGG
>JAODJX010000001.1:51424181-51453438 GCA_026776945.1 Isichthys henryi
CCCCCGCCCGCGCCCCCCGCCCCGCCGCCCCCCCCCCCCCCGCCCCCCCCCCCCGCCCCCCCCCCCCCCCCCCCCCCCCCCGCGGGTCATCGTGAGGGAACAGGTGCTCGGCTGGAAGGGGCTCGCAGCACGCCAACATGTCAAACATCCTCTCTCTCTCTCTCTCCTGTGCTGTCCATCCGTTTTAAGATGGTGTGAAGATGACTGGATGGGCTTCCCAAAATAAACGCCATCTCAGACCAATGGCACACACAGGTCTTTGCATTCAGTGCATGTGATTGGAAGGTCACCGATTCGAATCCCAGGGCTGGCAGACTGATGCCGCTGTTGGGCCCGTGAGCAAGACCCTTAACCACCATTTGCTCCAGGGGGCTACCCCCCAGGCTTGCTATCAGCGGTGTGTCTCATGGGGAACATGGGCAGGAGGACATGCCCATGGCATGGGGACCATCACAGCCAGTTCCCGTCTCAGTTCTCCATTAAAGGAAACACGGTTGGTGTTTTATTCTTTGCTGTGAAACAATTTCTGGCATTTCCCAGGCCCTCTATTCCCAAAGGTGTCAGATATCAGACTGAATCAGCCAGATGAGAGTCAGTGCTTTAACAATTTAGCCCCTGACTGAGTCTTCGGTTCGTCCTCAGGGTCTCCTTCGTGAGAATCCCACAAGCTGAGGGTGAACCAGGGCAAACACGAGGTTTGGGTTATTTGTGTTTCCATGGTGACTGATCGCCAACCCACAGGCACCTCAGTTCATAAACCATGCTGTTCCTGATTGGACTAATCGACTTATTAGGGTTTTAAATTGGCTCTGCTGGGCACATGTGCGTGCAGAGCTGATGTGAAGACTGTAAGGTAAATAGCTTCTACAGCATACTCAGTAACATGAGATTAGATGGGTTTTGCGATGACAATTCTGCCTTTAATCTATAATGCATCCTTCAACTTCAGTACTGCCTAATCCATATAACACACCCAGAAACCTTTCAAACCTGCCTTAAATTCAGCAACATCAGCAATAGGAATCTAATTAAAATGAGAGTCCATTTTTCTCCTGTCATGTGTGAGTCATCACTAAAATAAAAGCTTAATTGACTTGCCTCCATTATTTAAGCATTTTAGGAAGCAGGTTAGTGGTGAAGTGTTATTTTATCTGTGATAGTTTTCCACCTCCAGACCCTGACAATGTCATCTGGGGAGAGTAGCTCATTTCCAAGGAGAATCATATTGTCAGAGGAAGACCTTCTCCCCTCTTTCTTAGCAATCGATTTATACCTGGAGAACCTGGTGAACTCAGACACTCTCCTAATAAGAGTTTCCCTAAAACAGAGCCGAGCTGAGAGAAAACCAACAGCCTGCAGCCCTTGGTGGATCCAGATTCTCCACTGTTGATCTGAAAGCTTCTCCTCCCTCCAGCCTCATTGTCCCAAACCCTTTAAGCCCTTGTTTTCTCCTTGTCCAGACAAAGGCATGATGTGTCAGGGGATGAGGGGGAAGGTCACCTTGCTGTCCTCCCACTATTACTGAAGGAGCACCTTCTCATTAGTGCCCCCTAGCCTGAACTGTGCATCTGGAACCTGACTGTGTGCCATGTTACCTCTGATGCTTACCAGCAGGCCTCAGACAAGATCCACACATGTGGGGCAGAAACACACAGAAACAGACTACACAGACTACCCGAATACACACAGGTCAGACAAACAGAGTAACTGCACTGTAATGTCACTGGAAAGCCTTTCATAGTACAACCAGTGGGTTAAGAAGAAGAAAAGGTATGAATCAAGTTAAATAAAATATACATTTACAGTCCAAACAATTTACTGCATTGACTTTCATTCATGCTTAACCACCCCCCAAATATGAAATTATATTTATCAGGGTAGTGCCCTCCTAATACTGATGGATAGTGTGCTTACTGAATTTAGAAATGGTATTTTATGCTATTTTGGCTATTTTACAGAAATTATTTATTATTATTATTGTTATTATTATTATCATCATCATCAAATGTTTTCTGTAATTAATAACTTATTTGTCAAAGGGAGTTTGGTGCTCTACTTTCTACTTTCTTTTGATAGGCACTGTTGACTACCACTATTAAAGTTTAGTCATTTCTGAGGTATAGCTGATATATGCAACTGTTCCACTGTCACATTGCTTTTAAACAATAAGCCTACAGTACTAGAAATGCTGGAAATGTTACTTTTAATACTTGACATACTTGACGACTAAAGAGTTATACTGACATGTATAATAACACAGTGGAGATGTCAACAGCACACACACACACACACACTGATGAACACATAACCTAGAAAGAAAACGGCTTTTTCCGTGTAATTTAAAATGTAATTTAAAAGTGGAAAAAGTCGCACCAACATAACGAGCGATAAGACCTGAATTAAATCAAGATGTTTTCAGGATCATTTCATCCTTCCGGATGTTCTTGTTCGGATTAAATGTCAGAGCCTGGAACAAAACTGCAATGGCAGGCAAAGAAAAACGTCCTGGAAGGCAAATGCCCACGTTCCTGATTTGAGTAAATTTGTCATCGTGTTTGCATTCATTCATTCATTCTTCTTTTTCCAGAGGCATGGAAGGTGTCAGCCCAAAGAACTGTGTCAACATGGCCACATTGTGGTCCACTATGACGAATATTATCCACATTAATCTGCGACGTTAAACATGAAAGATTACAAATGTGTGTATTTGGTAACTTGGTAGTTTGTTTTATAAGCTTAATGTATAAAATTTGATTTCGATCATTCTTTGTTTTACGTTTGAGAAAAAAATATAGATGTATAGAAAAATAGATAGACAAATAGATTTATATAAACACCGTATTCATGCGTATATTACAAGTTTTGTATATTCGTACACTATAGACAGGTCTGAATAAAGCACCTTATCGCGCTTTGTCCGTTCAGATCCAAATTAAAGCGCATACAAAGCTCAACTGAGGAAGACAAACAAAATCACAACATTTTTACCTAATATTTTGCGAACAAATGCTGTTATTTTACCTTTCAAAGTGATGTATAAGTTAAAAAGCAATCCCCGACGGATACCTGCGGAATGATTTCGTCTAAAAAGTGCCTACACATGTTGCGCAATGCTTGGCTTAAGCGCACCGCTGCGCTTTGCTGGGACTGAACCTTTCCGTCCGTCCGCTTTTTGAACCACAATTCATTTTTATCACCTAAACTACAAAAGCGCTCATTACGTCCATGATGATCTACAGTACAGGAAAAAGCGAAAATTGTTACTGGAACTTACCGCTACGGACACGGTATCTTCGCCCTTGAATTTAGGAATGTACGCGTCTCCCCTGGAGATTTCTGATTGATTCAGTGGCCTGAAACGGCACATTACTTTCACACCGCATTCGGCTGCATCCGCCATCTCTTTCTATCCAGGCAGGTCAAATTAACCAGAATTAATGTGCAGACAATTCAGAAAAAACATGTATGCAGAACCATCATATATGGAAATAGAAAAAAAATTGCCGCCGCACACCAGTGCCGTCCTGCGAAAATCAATTGCAGTATATTCCAATTGGATCTTTTTGGACCAATTCGGTATTTAATAATAGTACGATATGAATTAAACACTTTTTGAAAAGAGGAAATCTACTTTTAAGAAACAAGAAAGTTGCAATAATGTCGTTATTGAGCGAGAATACGACAAGCGCTAAAGACTTCAAAATCCGCATCCCAGTGAAAGCGATGCCATCCTTCCTCAGCACAAGGAGCTGTCCCCAGGTCCGTCTACCTCGCATCGCACCTCCAGCACGGCTTGCATCTCTTTGGATTACGTCAGTCGGCCAGGACGCATGCGTATTTATTAAAGTCTAAGGGATTATGGGGCTTGTAGTGCAACGAACTACAGTAAGGGTTTCTGTGCACAAAGCAAAATACCATTATCTATCCGATTTTAATACTCTGCAGCATTATTTACATATTTTTTTAAGAAATGTAAGCATGACATAAAAATGAATTTGCTTTGAAAAAATGGTATGATTAGTAATATGATCTTTAACACAAGAGCGTAAGATTGGTTTCAACGTTGGTAGGGACCAAAGCAGCTCTGAAAACCCCACCCTCCTAGACAAACACGGTTGTACCACGATTTGGTAGAGACCGTATATTGGCCAAATCTACACCCGTGTTTTAACAAGCTACTGTAGGAATAATGCAGAAGAATAATCACAATTTCACAGGAAAAGGTATTTCGATGTGCCTCACGTCCCTAGACTAAATCTCACGAATACTTTATTTAAAAAAACTAATGATACGTGGACATATATTATATTTTCAAATTATTTTCTTCGTATGAAAGACTTCAACACATTTGTGAATGAAACTCACGTTTCAAGTGCGGTACTGAAATTTCCTACACTAAAACACCAGTGTCGCACTAATAACGGGAAGGTAACGCCATCTAGCGCTTGATAAAAAAAAAAATAAAAATCCACCGGAAAATGTCTAATCCGAAATGACCGATCGACAAAAACACAGCGTGAAATCTCCTGGTCTTAGAAAAATTCAGCACACACCAATGTGTACTTTAACGTTATTTTAATAATGAAAATTGTGTTCCGTCAAATGAGGAAGAGAGACATTCATACAACATCCCATTATATATGTATATGTATTTAATCCCCCTGCATCCCCCCAAGTACAAGTAACAGGGAAAAGGTTTGTCTGAAGTGGCACATAAATTAATATGTTCAAAACATGTCCCTAAGGGTTTTTACAGGAATTCACGAAATCACCGGCACTGTAATGAAACCAGTTGATGAGCAAGACATTACCCCCTACTCTGTTACTTGCATTGTGGGCAAAATAATTTCAATGCATATGCCAAGCCCTTAGGGTTTGGGTTTAGCAATCAAAAAATATGATTAGCAGGATTACACCAGATAAACGACAGATACAACTATCCATACTTGTGTAATATTTATTGGCTTAACCCATATGTTTAAAAAGGCAAATATATTAAAAAATTTTTTTTTTCTTTTTACATTTGCAGACTGTGAATGTATGACGCAAATCTGTTTCTTTAAAAACGTTAAATAAATAGGTCCCTATGGATACAACAGCTCATCTTTACATCAGAGGATGTGTTACAGATTCCTACATTGAAATGAAACAAAGTAAAAAAGTAATAAAACAGCTGAAACAGCCCCGTTACCCCATTGAAAAGAAATATAGAAAATACTTCATGAAAATGCCACTGAACAAGATATTCAATTATTCAATTTGTGAAACCAAATTAATCAGACGTATAGTACTTTGTCTTCAGAAAAAAAGTACAACTTTTATGCTAACTACGTCAATGTTTCATAGACACAAAAAATCCGATTTGTACAAAATGTAAACATCACAAAATAAATAGTTAAAACAAGTGACGAAAGATACGCTTTCATGCTTGCGATCCCCAAAATGAACGCCTGCACATTTTATCCCCTCCATTCAGTTGCATTTTCAAGTGCAAAAGCATGATGACAAATACCTAGAATTCAAGTAACAAGAAATGATGTACTAATGATACAAAGAAACTATTTTACAAAGTAGTGATATTCCACATTTTACAAAAATGTACAATAATATATAGACATGTTTTCTTGATATTCTGATATGCTGCGATTTAGGACAGGGCCGTGTGAGAGCAAGCCCATGTTTTGGGCAGAGATCCTGCTAGGTGTGGTTACACAGGGCCACTCGGAACGGTCATGCGACTCCCGTCCAGACAGCTATGTCACCTCCATTGCCACCGTGGTCTCAGATATCCCATTGAGAGCGAGGCGTTCTGGCTCGTTGTTCTCCCTGCGAACAGAGACAGGAAATGAGACTTAATTTCAGAAAGCAGAATCAGATAGTCCCTGAAGCAGTTGGGGGTTAAGGGTCTTGCTCAGGGTAAAAATGACGACACCACTTTGGTGACCCTGGGATTTGAACTGGCAACCTTCTTATCAGGTACTAACCTAATAAGCCACATTCCACCCCCTTATACCACAGGGTGGGGTAGAAGTAAAAGTCCCAGTAGTCTCTGCTGTTGTACCCTAGAGAGCGGTGCTTAACCTCCTGGAGCTGACTAAGGCGCTGGTGCCTTAACTTAGAAAATGTTTTTAAATGTGTGAAACAAACGTCATCTCCATCAGTGCTTGTTGCATTTGCTCGAAAAATACGCAATCAGAAACCTTGATATGTTTATTTTACACTACGTTATTTCCCAAATAATACAATAAATCAGCTTTTTCATAACATACATACAGATCACGTTTTTATTTTTTTCCTCTCAAGGCAGATTTTAGAACCTAAATTTATGTCAGAAACATTTAAAAAAAAAATCATTACAAACTTTAAGGTTCTCTTCCAAATACGGCCACTCACAGCTTACACATTTCATTCATTGCATCTTACTTCTTGTAGTGGCTACACCAACTATGAATGGCATGTCACTCGAAATCAGGCGGTTTGTGTTTGTCATTTTCACAACAGCACGCGTTTTTCCGCCAGAGAAAATCTGCAACAAGTTCAATCACTTCTTGACAGCGTCGATTAAATTAACTCGTCCTCCAATGAAAACCGTGACCGTGATGAGCATTGTTCTAAAGACTGGCACAAAACAAGCTGATTATTCTTAATCATGCTAAAACAGTTCTTGACGTTCCCATTCTGCCATACTTCTGATCCCTATTGCTTTCAACAAACAGGAAAAACTACAAAAGATATACGTTTTTGTCTCCTTTCGCCCTGACATTCAGCACATGATACACCCACTGGCAGACTGATTTGGGTATGGGGTGTTCCCCAGGTGAATCTCATTCATATTGATGACCTCAACTGTTTGCCTAGGTAGACACAATTGAACAGATACAGTGAAACTTAAGCACTAGCTTTCTATTTAATAAATTGAAAGGAATTTGTAAATTACTAATACATTTACATAGCTAAGAATTGTGCCTACAACGGTCTGCTTTCCAAAAAAGTGTACTGGATATTGAGAAATTTGTGATTTTTGACATTCTAGAATGTCTTGAAAATCAGTTTTTTTCAAAATGTTTCTTTAACAGAAGGGTTAAATCACCGATAGCATAGTCAGCATTAACGAGAGCGCAGCCTGACCTTGCCATGCTGCTGACGGCGCTTCCGGGTGTGACCTTGGGCACCCGGTCCAGGGTGGTGGCGACAGTGGCAAGCTTTAAGGCAGACGGAGACGAGGCGGGGGCTCGGGCACTGAGGGGCTGGTTGACAGGAGACACCACAGTGACGCTATTGAGGTGGGCGGCGCCTGCCCCGGGGAGGGACTGGGGGCTGTTGGTGTACAGTGTGGGCAGCAGCTGGCTGGAGGCGCCATTGGGAACAGTCCGTAACAGCTGGACAGGGGCACATGGCAGGGGGTCGCTGCTCAGTGACATGCTGGTGGAATGGGGAGGTTTTGAAGTCCCTGGAGGACAGAAGTAGGGAGGGAGAGAAAGCGAAAGAAAGAGATCCATTTTATCCTCAAAATCATGGTACTGAAGACGAAACAAATGACAGTTGGACATTCATCAGGAGGAACAACTTCAGAACAACTTCGAGTAAGTGTACAGATGAACCAGAACTTGTTGGTGGACCAAACGGAACAGCAGACTCCCACCACGATGACGCACCTGACGTATGGAAGAGTCCGTTCATGCTGCCGGTGTGATGCGTGCCTTCTTTCCTGGCCTCGCTGCCTGCCGCACTGGGTGATGAAATCACGGCCGATGCAGCAAACTGGGCACTGGCGGAATCAAGGGTCTTTGACGTGTAGTCAGATGCGCCAGATACCTGGGGTGGAACAGAAACTGCAGATGAGCCTGTGATGATCCTCTCTAAAGCATCACTGGCATGAGGGGAAATACTGAGGGGAAATTGCTCACTCAAATGATTGATGCCATGCACAGACATCATTATTATAATTCACTCATGACCACTTAACATTTCCAAATTACACCCAAGGTAACAATTAAACCCCTTAAGGATTTATATGGTAAACTTCCCTACAAGTCTGTGGAAGTGGGGGGAGGGGTGGGTTGTCCTCTGTTAGTAGCCTACGCCTACTGGACTAATGACTGCGTACAAAAATAAAAACTCAGTTATAAAAGGTATTTGAAAACAATACTGGGGCCCTTGAAGCCTAGCGGTGGCAGCAGTGCAGTACCTGTGTGTTGCGGCGCTGGAGCTGTGACGGTGCTGGGGACAGTGCTTTCTGTTGTAGCTGTGCTAGCTGCTGCTTCTGCATCTGCGCCAGCTGCTGCTGATGTGTTTGGAACTGCTCTTCCGTTATGCTGCCTGTTACTATGGGAACACAAATGCTGTGAGACAGTGCCACCTATACATCAGCTAACATCTTGGGGGTGCAGGACCATAATGCTCCGCAGCCACGAGATAGTGCCATCACACACTGTTCATTCACATGTACACACATTAAAAACTCCACTGGCCAAAATGACCTCTCAGGTCCTGCAGTAGTCCTACCGATGTACGCATGACAGTACAACTTAGCCTCTTTGTATTTTAATGTAAAATTTAAGACAACCCTAAACTAAAACATTTCATATTTCTATTAATATAGTAAAAGTGGAATTTTCCATTCTGCAACTTGGAAACACTGACTAAAAATCACTGGCAATTTCCTTTAGTTACGCAGTAACATAACCCAAGGCTATGCTGCACATCACTGTCATGCAGAAAACATGACGTCTGCACTGGACATTAAGACAGAGGCATCCACACCCTAGTCTGACAGGCCCGTGTGTGGTCAAGACAATCTAGTATTCAGGGTGCAGAGAGAGGAATGAGTCAATAATAAAGGAGTAGCAGAAAATGGGCCTACTGAGGGGAAAAACCCTCAGGTACAACACAAAAGAAGCCACCGAAGAGAAAGAACTTCCAGGCTGCTGCCGCTGGTCAACGACAAACCATAACAGATGTTGGCGAGACAACAGAGTGGCAAAACAAACATTATTAAGGATATATTATTCCCATGGCACAGCATAAATACCATGGAAATTTTATTCTACTCATTTTGAATTCAGGTCAGCTTAATTGGCCCAAATGCTTTCAGACATATCAGCGGTATACATATGCGCCGATGACTAGTGTGCCATTGTGACAGACTGCACAACACCCTCCGCAATCACAATTTCACACACTTCGCCTGGAGCTACACAAGAGCTGGCTGCAAGTCCATGCATTCTCCACGGGTAATAACAGTGCAGCTCTGCTCCAGTGATCCAGAGGTCGGTGCACTTTCTCCAGTATGGAGCTTCACAGCCAATGCTGATTATTAAGCCTGAAAAAAGCAAACATCAGTCTTCTGCAGGTTTGAGATGTTTTGCGGGGGCAACTCGTTGGCACGATCGTGGCCACTTGGCAGATTCAGCTTATAATAAAAGTCTGAAACTAGGTGCCAATGCTGAGTAGCATGTTTGTTCAAAAGTTTGACTTCATTACAAGATTAGCAAGTTAGCAACCGAAGCTGACTGCGCAATACATACCCCAAAAGGACAGACATCAAGACAAAAATCTGGGAAAGGGACAAAGCACTATGGACATAAACTAAGGCCTAGTGCATCGATCCACTACAGACCCAGATCAGAGAGATCTACTAGTAGTTCGCAGTAAACACAACCATGAAAGGAGGGAATCTCGCCTATGCAGTAATAAAAAAATGGAAAAAAACGACAGGCCTGTCTGATGCAGCACTTAACAGCAGACCTGACCGTGGGTCAGAAGTAGCCTAGGTAAGTCAGACCCTTGGAGGGACCTTGTGCAGGAGCGATGCTCTCTGCTGGACAGGATGAGGCCAGTCTGGCTAATTGGCTGGCTGACAGACTAATACACTTTTCATATTCATACTTAAAGCTGTTTCATACTTCACACAGATGTGGCAATGTCACATCGTCACAGTAGATGCGGAGAATGAAAGTTATCATCATAGGGGCCGACCTTGGACACCGCAGAGACAAGCCAATAGAGGCTGAGCAACATTTGAAAATTTGTACAAGGGAGGCTCCGCTAAGTGATGTATGCTATGGTTTCATTAGTTTTGATTTTTAAGATCTAGTTTACATTTTAAGTTCTTGAAATCTTATTTCTAGGATAGACGGAAGGTTGTAGGAATTTGCTAATTTGAATATTTTTGTATTTTGTTTTATTTCAGTTTATGGAAATATTCTCATGAACAATAGTATACGCCATGCCTGACTTGCATACTGTAAGTTCATAGTGCACGGTTAGTTTTTAGTAAAATTCTTATTTATTCTAATAACATCCATACCGCATCTCATAAATGTGACTTGTAAGAGCAGCTTTGCTCTGCAGTTTAACCCCAGGTCTAATGTCAAAGTACGCAGCTGCCTGGCGAATTCATGCAAGAAGAACGAACATTCAGGACTGCAGAGGGGCCAGCACTACAGCATGCCTACTTCCGCGTAAAATATGAACTATCATATGGATAACTGAATACCTCTGTAGTCAAACTCAAACCCTTCCATGCTCAGCAACAACAAATAAAGCCATCAGCTGCCTACCTGAAGCACCTTTTCTGGAAGTACTGAGAGCAGTGGGAGAGGCTCCTGACGCCCTGCTGCTCTCATTCAAGCTCACTTTCGTCCTGCTGCTGTCCTTGTGCTGTGCTGACTGGGGCCGGAAGCACCGCAAGCGACATGCTTTAATATTGCTTAGTATGTCCACAAGTGAGCCGTCCTGCCCAGGAAGTGTTCTGGAAGCATTTGTCCATGTAGATGGGTCCACAAAGTGGGAGGCTGCACTATCGGGACTGGAGGTAAACACTTCAGGGTCCAGCGGCTTCAGGATCTGATCATATTCTGATGATGTCCGGTCCAGAATAACCCTGAGAATGGATGGAACAAGTTTCCTGTGACTTCAACCACAAACCAAAAAAGGGAAAACCCAGCACCGCATGCATGATTTCAAATGTGCAAATGTTCCATGAAGCAGGGGTCGGCATACCGGCCACCGCGGCCCACCCTGCGCCGGGCCAGACCCAGACAGCGCCAGGGGACGGACAGGACCACGTGGGAGTGCCTGAAGGGCAGCGGCGACATCCCAGCCAGCTCAGGGTGATCCCATAACAGGTTGCTGCTTTGCTCCAGGGTCTGCAGGGGGTCAGGTGGTGGGGCAGTTACACAACTTGCCAAACTGGTAGCTGAACTATTCTGTTTGTTACTAGTTTTTATCATCCACATGACACATGCAACAAGACAGATTTGGCTGCATGAAACATCATTCATCTACCAGATTGTCCATCCATCCATTTTTCAAACAGCTTATCCTACTGGGTCGCGGGGTCTACCAGATTGTAAAGGTTACTATTTTATATATTTTTTTAAACAGGACAAAGTAACTCACAGCGTGATACTGGCATCCAGCTTTTCTTCTGAATGCGAAAAGCCCATCAGGGTCATTCTCCTCATCTGGTTCAGATGCAGGAGACTGGACCTGTGTGAAAATATAGCACAACTTAGGCATGCTACAATGTGTAGGGGACAAACAGTAAGGTTAAGCTCTGCAGAAAAATGACACAATAGCTGAAAGCACCAACTATTAACGTGGAAAATGGAGATGACGCACAAATGGCAGAGTGCTCACTTGTGGGTCGTCCTCGTCCCCGGAACTGTGAAAGTCATACTGCTTGATGTCACACTTGCTGATTGTGGATTGATCAGTCCGGGGCTGCCGGAAGGTGTCGAGTTTAGCTTTTTTAATGTGATGTTTCTTCTTTGGTCGAACCTCAAAATACGAGTCATCCCTAACTGAGATGTGGGGTTGATGCTGCAAAAGGAAAATAGTGAACAACACCTATTCTACTCAACACTGCAATACAATCTGTAACTATGGTTATCTAGGTCTAGGCATTACTGCTATGTATCCATATGATAAAGCCGGGACTCAAATAACAATTGAAAGAATTACCTTTATTTTATTTTCTATTTTGTAGTGGTTTCCATTTGAAAGAGACGGAATACTATAAACAGGTTTCTCTGTCAGCGGAACAGCCACTTCATTAAGAATTTCCCCTCCAAAATCCCCAAGCTGATACCTAGAAACACACAAAAGTGGACAAAAAGGGTTTTTCAACTAACTTTCTTTACAGCACAACTGGACCTTGAAGCTGCTTACAGACACACACCACAACAGGCACAGAAGTGGACTAGCAGAGAAACACTGAGAGCCTCTCACCTTTTCTCTACCACCTCCAGGGTCAGATGCAGAAGCTCCCGTTTGGACTTCTCTCGCCTTTTGATCATTTCTAAGATGGTCACCGTCCGGCTAAATTCCCTCCTCAGCTTCAGCATTTTCTCATATGAGGCCTCGTCATTCTTACGATTCTAGCAGGGGGTGAACAATATAAACAATGAATAATGCGCAGTGGAATGTGACAGGAGCCGAGTGATTTTGGGATAACATGGCTCTCACCTTCCTCGTCTGCATCTTTTCCGTTCTCCGTCGGAAGGCCACATACGGGTCATTGTTGGTGGAACCGTCCCTCTTCTCCTGCTTGACCTGAGGAATGAGTGAAGGTCCTCGGCAGTTCTTCCGTTTCCGCACCCAGTAGTCATACACCGACTTCAGAAGATAGTCGTCCTCATTTAGCAACAGTTTGGCTTCTTGAAAACTGACAAGCTGCAGAAAGATTGGAAAGTTCTTTAGAAAACACAGGTTGGTCAGCCAGGACTCCGCAGAGGTAAATGCAAAGAGTGTTACCTTCACACAACCGTGCGCGCACAGTACCTGGTTTGTGCTAGCCTTCTCTAGCCTGTCCACCATGTTTTCAAACTGGACTTGCTTTATCTCCATCTTTCGATTAAGTCTGTTGAGGAGTGTTTCATCCTCAGAGTCCATGTCATAATCAGGCTGCTCGTGGTCCAGGCTGAATGCTGGAGGAGGAATAGACAAGCACTGATTATACCTTTGTGCATGATGGAGCGTAGAGGAGCACTAATCTTCACCACTCCTTATCCCATCTGTTAGAGATCCCATGATGAAAATACAGCACTTCTATAAATGAGACCAGACTGACTTACAACAGAGCAGTAAAATATCCAGGTAAAATAGAATCTGTTTTGTGGAGCAATGAAGCCTCTTCCAGGTCAAAGGCCACTCACGCTGAATGTGGATGAGCTGCTTAGGGATCCTGAACTCCCCCTTGTACAGACGGTCATAATAGGTGATGTTGCTCTGAGCTTCGGGCACTGGAATGACCATAGTCTCCTTCTTCTCCCTGAAGACTTGCTGTGCCGAAATGGCTCTCTGCAGATGGTGTTCCTAGGAGACACAGCGCAATGGCTTCTTATCCAGCCTCCCCACAAACCCCTGTGCTACTGCTCCCAAGATACAGGGTAGAACTGATGAAATCAGCTGAAATACTGTCTACGCAGTAGCACAGACATGCGCACACACTTCAACTCTACACATCACTCTTCGCTGATTAATAAGACCCATCCAAGGTTTTGTGCTAAAAATAAAATGAAAACACCATTTTCTAATATGTTCACCATGACCATTAAAATCAATTAAAAATATCCATCAACAGGTAAAACTCTTACAGCTTTCCACTGGTTATCCAAGAGAAAAGACAGGGGTATAGCCTGAACTGGATGCCAGTTTATGAAAGAGCACATATGTATACACACTCTCACAGTCTCTCGCACGCAATGCGCACGCACACAATAAGCTATGATGCACTGATTTTACAAACTGCATGTCTGAATACTGTGGGAGAAAACACACATCACATGTAAACTTCACACATGAAAAAAAATTGGGATTCTAACCCTCCCACCCCCGCCAAAAAAAATCCCGCAGCTGTAAAGCAATAGTGCTACTGCCTAAGAAACCAAGCCACGGTAAGCATTGTGTAACTTATTTAAGGTACTAGAAGAAGAATCTTTGTGGGAATGGAGAAAATAAAAAACCTTCAGATTCAAGTTCATACCCATAAGTACTACTCTACCTACTGCTCCCATACGTTACATTGCATAGTCGTCATGTTCAGTCGAGTTTAATATGAAGCACAAAACTTATAGACAAGGGTGGAATGCAACAAAGATATGAGATACATGTGGAATTTTGTGAAGGAATGCAACCTTTTCTACAAGATAAAATGATATATTTTTTTAAATCAAGGAAATCACAACACTCAGTAAACCATACCCACTGGCAAATTCATGCAGGTATATTCAAAAAGCCTTGTGATACAAAACAAGTCGGAGAAAATGTTTGTTGAAAGAGTAACCCATTCAATTGTTGGATCTTAAAAATAGGTTTGTTCAAGTTTCAACAGTTTAATCATTCTCCCAACAAATGTAACATGTAAATCACTTTGAATATAATGAAACATGCAAATCTGACTGGTTCACAATTTCAGGTGAGTGTCACCACTGCTACACGTACTGGCAGTGACTTGAAAGAACATGATGCTTTAATGAAATGAAAAATAACGCCGTAACCGTACTACATGTCAGAAATGTCTAATAGCTAGCTGCATGGGAGACATTCGGTTTTATTAAGAGGGTGTCCAGTTTGTAAACAGCCCTGAAGGCTGAACATCCCTACCACTACACGTCGGACAGACAAATCAGCCGACATTATAAGGTTTTGGGGGACAGACAGCGTCAGCAACAGTTAATCGGGAGAGTTAGTCTGTTTTAGCTTACACTTTTCATTAACAGACATGCACGAAAGCACCACCGAACTGCACTGGTTATCGCTTTTGCGCAAATCACGGCACACAAAAATGAACATAAGCCGCCGGCTACAACTAATCACTACACGAAGCGGTGCCGGGCATTCACGAACGCATTTACGCACACATATATTGCGTCACATCCGGATTTACCGCTACCCTACGCAAGATACTTTCTCTACGGCAAAAACGTAAAAATGTACCCTCGTACTGGAATAATATACGCCATGTACGTAAACTGCGCTGACTCTTGCATATCCAAATCAACTTTTGCGCCAATATCGTTGCGTAAACACATGAAGAATACCGATACCCTGCTTACTCGGGGCGTAACAACAAAATAATATAAAACATTTTCTCCCTACCAACTCCTCTTCTTTCTCCATCCCAGTTGGCATCTGAGGCACGGCTCGGTTGATAGAGACGCAGTCGTTGAGGTCCGGAAGGTCTCTGCTTCGGTATACGGGGAGAGGTTTGGCGGCGTCTAGCGCCCGCGCTCGGAAGGATAGTTTACTCATCGTTTTCGTCTATCTCAACAACGTAAACGTGAAGGAAACATGTATCCCGTCAGAATCCGCATAAAATTTCGGTCGAAAGGGACCGAGGGACCCGACACGTTTCACTGCGGTCGAACTAACAGGTTCCCGATGGCAGGTGATCCAGTCTGAGAAGCCATTTTTGGTTAAGTTTAACTGGATTTAAAGCCCTTTTTCTCTCGTTCGATCCGCTCCCTGCGCCATGAAAAACATGGCGGACATTTCCACAAAGCGGCAAGGCGATCCCGGCAGCCAGCGCGAGACGCCCGACGGCCGACGCGCGCGGGCCGCGGCGTCGCGCTGCGCGCGCAACTCACACTGCACACTTGCACGTGCATGTAACGTATAACATGTGGGACACAAGAGCTGTATTGGATACGAGAACTTATGTGTTCGATGGGGTTCTGTCAGATTTGTCCCGTCTTTGAATGAATCATATCTGCACAATTAGTCCAAGCCACATGGAAAGTTGTCATGTTAATTGCAGTTATTCAGTCAAATTGTTCAATCTTAAGTACACAAAAGTAATTGGTAGTAACTAGTTTTTGTCTATGTTTTCTTTTTAATGACGTAGCCAGTATTAAAAGCGGAATGAAAAAATCGGATCATCTTATGTGTGTGTGTATGTGTGTGTGTATATATATATACACACACACATTCCGCTGATATATGGAAGGTGGAATGATTATTTCTTAATGTCTTTGTTTTAAATACTTAATACTGCTTCGTTTAAATACAAATTTATGGAACCGAGTTTTTTTCCGTATCATATGTACGCATCTTGAAATGATATATTCTTGAAAGACTTTTACTTATCCATTTTCCACATCCCCTTTCTTGAATAGCAAGAAGAGTTTGCAGGAGACATACCTTTCCTGAAACAGGCCTGTTCCCTGTTAGGCTTTTCTATTTGGTCCTCGGGGTTTCAGATACATTATTGTACGTTTCACAAAGAACACCTGCTTGTAAAAATGACAGGTTAAGTGGGTTACAACAGGTTTGACAGTGAGACATCAGCAATGCTTGTAATTTAACTGACAGTCTGTTCTAATCATGTTCAAGTACTGACAGTGACCAAGATTTGTTTTCTGTTGCATCTATAGGTCTTACAAGAAGTATGTTTAGGTAAGCGATACTGGACACATTTACACTGAAAATCTGGATTCTGCTGGATCCAAAGTCAGTTTGTGGCACTAGGCTCCTGCATAGCTGGGGTGCTGAACTGAAGGCCCCACCACCACCTGCGCCGCTGATTACGTGGTTGGTTCCCATATACATAAGATATGATTGACTGACAGCTCAGCTAATCCCACTTACTGAGGGTCTATTTCTCCCCATCAATACTAGCAGGTCGATTCATACAGCTGTAATTATACATGCCATATGCTTGGTTTTCAGAGTACTTGGATAAGAAGCAGTTTTTAAGCCTCAGTTTAGATAAAGCTGAATGTGGTTTGCTTTGAGGTACATTTCAAAACCTTATGCAGGCAACACCATCTCATTACTAGTCATGGGATAACATGACCTTGAAAGGAACAGGCATGTACATGGTAACCAGAAGCGGTCACATGTACTGTGCACAGACCATGTGGTTGTTAGTGTGCCAGGGGGCAAAACCAAGCACTTTTTTTTGTACTGTACTGCATTGGCTCCATGGTTGTGTGGAATAGCATCTGCTGAGCAGCTTGATTCCTCATCCGTTACTTACCAGAACTTCCATCCCTCTCTCTACATTGTGAGCTGTCTAAATGCATGCAAAGCCATAGTTATGATTTGATGAAAATGTTAAAGCAAACAAATAGCATGGAAATAGTATATACTCAGTACAGCATCATTTTATTGCAACTGAATGCAATGTATACCTTTTGTAAATCCCTTTGGAAATGCTAAACACAGCACACCAAGATTTTAGACAAATGTGGCCACCTTTGATCATCTGTATTTTAAAATATAGCTTTCTAAACTAAAACTAGTCCTGCTTTAGAAAGATAAAAAAAAGAGTAGTTCTGAAATGCAAATAATCTCCTTTAAATATTTATAACGAGCAATATAAACCAAGATATGCCAACAAATTTAAGTATGAATGACCATTTTGAAATTTTAACGTGGTGTAACGTTGCTGAAACTGTTACATTGGTGCACCGACTGCATTTCTCACATGTATTTACATTACAATTCTGCTTACATAAAACAGAAATTAAAACCAATGATCATCTTCCAAAAAAATATATTTCTAGCACCCACGCCAACACTATCTGCAAAAACAAACTCAAGTGCTTAAATATACTTTACAAATTCAAGTGTTGACACAATTATATAAAACAAAAATGTTTTGGTCATACTAAATACAGTTTTTAAAGGTGGGGGGGGTGCAAATACTATATATAAACACTCACAGGCACACTATCAAAGAAAAACCACAAAACAATAGAAGAACAACTCAGGGGAAAATATATATAAAAATATATTTTGAAAGGGAACACATCAAGGTTTAGACAATGAAAACAGTGGGATGTTGAATGACAGATCTGACACGTGGGATTCAGTTGTGGTGGATCTCCAAGCCATTGCACAAGAGGCAGAATGAACTTTACCAATGGGGCTGATGTCTCTCTTTCCTGGCATCAGTCATGTGACTTTTACACAGGCTTTCAATGCATCGTGATACATAATTCAAAGCACTGCCTGACTGTAGCCTTCATTGGACAAGGAGGCTATTTCATCCATTTTTGATGGTTAAAAATTCAAAGCGAAGCTTTGGACTAATGATTCCTGGGTAAAACACTGTAAAAATGTGACCATGCAGGAGCACGAACAGGTCTGCCTGTTAAAATACAAGTGGACAATTAGACACACTTACGGCAGAATAAACACAAGCAATCTGTAACTATGGCAACATGCTGTCCAGCCCCTTGGGTGCATAAATACTGAACTAGGTATGGATCCATCTGTTCGAGAAGCTTGAAGTGGTCCCTCCACACACAGTTATAAAGCAGGTGGTGCTGGTCCATTCACTGAATTATTGGTGTCTCCCACAGCTCCTGTCCCCTAAAAAGGCAATCCCAACGCTGAGGGACACTGGAAACAGCATCCCAGACCAGTAGCTGTCCTGCTCTTTGCGCTCTGGGGGAAGGTTTATCCTCGATGAAGTAAGAGGAGTGACCGCCCTCCAGGGAGGAGTTGAAAAACACTGCAAACACTGTAGAAGGAACCCTACATGAAGCTCCAATGGACATCCACCGAATACTGCCAGCAGGGACCATTCTGCTTCAGCCCTCCCACTTGATTATTGCATCTGAACTGTCATATCCTAATCAATTAAAGACTAATCAAATCTTCTCAGTGTGGTGCTTATAAAAATAAGTAGTGTCTACTTGCAGAAGTCTGTACCCTAAGAAACAGCACTGTCTTCCTGAGTCATCTGTACTCTATTAAATTACCCAGTACCCAACCTAGCCATGTAACACAGACTAAAAGCAACGATGTAGGTACTGTGTGTATACACACAAACACAAAAACACACACAAATATTTATTAAATAAAAAAATATATTTATGTTAACTGCTAACGCTAATATTCTGTCCCTCCTGTACAAGAAAAAAATATATAATATGTACACACTAAGGCGCGTCAGTTTACAACTTCAGTATTATTGCCAACTATTATTTTGACTTCAAATAAATATGGTATACATTAATAATTTAAAAGCAAGAACAAAGATTAAGCCCGCTGTTTAAAAAAATAAAACGCAAAGCAGAGAGCAGTCCAGTCTCTAGCAGTTGATTTCAGGTCACAAAGACTGTGTGGCTTATTTGGATAAACTGCAGCTGCAGTGTTAAAAGGGAAGGACAAAGTGACCCATGTGTCTTGATGTTTCCTTGATAAACTAGACCATTCCCAGCACGCTTTATGTAGCGTAACAAATGCATATTGCAGTGCAGTGGCCAGACAGATGCATATCCTGGTTTTCCTTGAGTTACTATTTCCCTTTGTCAAACTATAATCATGCCATATCTATTTTTACTTGCTTTACTCACACAACTCTCATATTTACTCAAATGTCCACCTGCGGGGTTGCAGCATCAATAATATTAAAGGAAAACTGCCGATTTACTATTAATGGATGAACAATTGATTATAAACCAAGGACTTTCATACAAATCTTCCCCATGATACCAATAGCAACGAATCAGTCATCAGTAAGGAGTAACAGAAAGGGCCTGAACTCACTTCAACAACAGGCTATTGGCTAGACTAGAGGGGGCGGGGCTAGTGCGTCACTGCTGCTGTCCCGCTCCTTTTCCACGGGCAGCTAGAAGTACTTCTGGCTGGTAAAGTTCATTCTGTTCAGACAAATGTATAGGATCACTTTTCAGGCGTGAAGTGTACATCATTACCCAAGGATTACATAAACCACACCAGAAATCCTGCCATCCAGTACAAAACAGCAGGCTTCCATGTGATCATAGGAAAGGTTTAGGCTGCATTTTACCATCTTCATTATTATTAATAATAATCCTGGAAACACTATGTTGTATTGACTGTACTGAATAAAAACCAGAGTTTTGCACACATTTTCTGCTTTTTTTTTGTACAATAAAAGATAATGTGCATCAGGTATACTTGTACATGACAATATAATACAATATATACAGCTTTTCTAAATATCACCAAGAGATTTCTGAATTGTCTATGTACATACTGAAAATGTATCAGAAATATTTGGACTGAATTTTTTCATATGTATGCGTGTTCTTTTTCCATTTAGTTCTTTCAGTATTTTAGAAAAAAATAGTTCTTCAGCACGCTGCAGGCGAATTGCATCTGCCGCTGTACAGTCTCTGATTGGCTAATCCAGCACCTTCATGGTCAGTCTGTGTGTTGAGGCAGAAAGGGAGGAGACATACTGTACCACTGCTTGACCATAGCACCTGGGGATGGGGTGGGGTCGGTGGGTGTCACTGAAATGTTAAGACATTGTATGTACACAGTTCCATGGTTGGGCACTGGACCGATGGCTAACATTCAGTGTTATCTGGAGATCTTCCTCCGTTTGAGTTTGGGTGGCTTGACTTGTCTGTCTCGTGGTGGCATCTGGTGGACCTGAGGGTAACAGACAGAGGGCGCTGTAAGAACCATCCATCTATCTTCTTTAACTGCTTAACCTATTCAGGGTCGCAATGGGTCTGGAAGCTATGGGTGCAAGACAGGGAATAACCCGAGACTAGATGGCAATCCATCACAGTGCACACATGTATATGTATACCTATGGGCAATTTGTTAACTCCAAATAACCTCAGCATGTTTTTGGGCTGTGGAAACCAGAATACCTGGAAGAAACCCCACAAGGACATAGGGAAAACATGCAAACTCCACACACATGGGACCATGGCAGAGACTTGATCCCTGGTCCCAGAAGAGTGAGGTAACAATGTGAACCATTGGTGCTCCTAACAGGGAGAGGATTTCATCGGTCTCTGTTCTCCTCTCCATCCATCACAGAGTTATGTCAGGAGGCCATTTCTGCAGTGAAAGATCTCTCAAGGCTGCCTCTATACCATCTCCAGTTTCCTTTATTGCATCTATTTGCTGCACTTTCTAAGAGAACCCTTTACAGAATTGTTGTGGCACAGGGCAGGCCAGCAGTTACCGAAACTCTCAATGATCACTCGGAACTAGGTTCTTTGTTCACATTCCTCTCTTTCATTGGCAGCTTAGACGTCATGCCAGAATAGAGGGAATCCTGATACCATCACTATCCAGAGTGACCAATCAGTATGAGACCACTCCACATTTCAAGAATGAAAAACCACTTTTTATATTTTATTTGCCTTGGTTTCACTGTAAATGCAATCCCTGCATACACTTGGCAGAGAAGGTCAATTAATGACAGAAGAGCAGCGAGGCCAGTGCAGAGATACTCACACTTCCCGTCATGCTGTCCAGCCCGCTCATCGCCTCCTGTATAGCAGCCTCTAGATGATCATTTAGCTTCCCACCTCTGTCAGGAAAGGAGACATGATGCCAGGGGTCCCTAATCAAGCACATCCAGATGTGTGTGTATACACAGCACAGTATACAGCACCATATGCATATATGAATAGGGAACACAGGATCTGCACATGCAGGTTCTCTCTAGCTGGAAAAGGAATGAGAGATGTGACTAAGCTCTGAAGGGAGGCTGTGGGTCAGAAAGGTATCACACCCCTCCCACAATGAGGTCATTCAGACTGTCAGGCTGGGAAGCCACGCGGCATGTGGGGGAGGGGCACACTTTAATAATACAAAGATCCAATGGGAGGAGGGCTTTCGTCTTTGACAGGGGCAGCATAGTGAAAGGACAGAGAGAAGAGCTACACAGATTTGACCCTCAACGCTGCAGGGCCACACTGGATGCAAGAGAACCAGCCTGAATGGCCTGTGAGGGATCCCATGGCAGGAAAACACTGAAGCCAGCACATGGCTGGCCCGACTGCCCCTCTCCGGAGAACCAGCACCGAGACTATCGTTGGATACAGCTCCTAGACCCACATAACTATTCATTTACATAAAAACTATAATTAACAAAAGTGTGGCACATGACGGATGGCTTATGGAACGAGGATTACTCTCACATCAGCACAATGCGTGGAGAAAAACCAATGGAAAAGCTACATATACTGTATGAGCTGCTGAATGTGAATGGGGGACAGGTTGCTTACAAGCATATGTCTGCTTGATATGGTCTTCACATACATGTCACTTACTTCCCGTTCCTCTTCGTAGCCCTGCTGAGCGCTTCCAGGTCCTCTGTTAGTGTCTTCAATTTCTCTGGTTCCACCTGGGTGAAGAAACGAGCAGGCAGATGCATCAAGAAGGCACCAGGGACGCCTGGGGTTAGTGGCAGCGTCTCATCTGGAGCAACGCAACCTTCTTTGAATGCTATGGTCAGATCAACAAAGGTGGTGAGTGTGGGATTGAGGTAATGGGTGACATGGCGGGTTTGGGGAGCATCCCACCTTTCCCTGCCGGCTGTCCTGCACCCCAGGGTGGTGCATTTGCTCGGCCGTGCCCAGTTTGCCGGCCCATGGGGGAAAGCCCTTGATCTGGCCCCACAGCAGGTCACCCACGTTGAACATGCGGGGCCGGTAGTGCAGGAGCTCACTGGAGCAGGGCGAGTCAGGGTTTCGCAGCTCCTCCTCACTGCTCAGGCTCTTGGTGTCAGAAGGACTGGGTGCACAGCCGTTGTGGTAGCCGTTATAGAGTCCATAGTCCTTAGCAAGTGGGCCCTCCAGGCTGGTGGAGGAGCCCGGGGAGCCATCGTCGGCCAGCAGCTCTGGCCTGGGATGGCCCAGCACGTCCTTGTAGCTGCAAGTCAGTGGCAGGCCGCCATTCACCTGGCTGCGGCGCTCCACTGTCTGCTCCAGCCGCTCCCTGAAGTTGGCTGCGGCTCGCTGGCAGCTGCTGAAGTGAGGACTATCCTCGGGCTGAGTATTGCGGACGTGGGGGGGCTCAGGACGAGGGCTGTCCCGGACACGGGCAGAGCACTCGAGGTACTCGTCGCCGTGCCATGGGGGAGGGCCATCCGAGCATGGCGTGGCATCATGCTCCCATTGTCCCCGAGGAGCACCGCGTCCTGGGGAGCAGAAGCGATCATGGTCTTCTGTGCCCTCGGGGTTGCCCTTCACACGCTCAGAGTCCCTGCAGGGCTGGCACCCCGCGTGGGGGCGGGGCTGCGTCCCTGTCTCCTGGCAAGACCGACGCTGGCCGTGGGCAACAGAACTGACAACATGAGGGAGGCCAACAAGCTCCCTGGTGGAGGCGGTGAAGGCACTCATGGCGCTCGGAGCCGAAGCAGAGGCGGGGCCGGCCTGGGCCATGACTTCCGCCGGCATGCCCTTGCTCGCCGACTCTGCCACCGTCCTGTAGATGGCGTCCACAGACTCACCCCGGTCCCCCTCGGAATGGGGTGCACAGGGGCCCTCCAGGAATGGTGGTGGAAACGGTGGTGTCACTGGGTGCTCAGGAAGTGACATCATGTCAGAACGAGTGCTCATCTGCCTGTTGGGCATCGAAAGGCCCTCTGCCATACCCGTCTAGAACAAAGTCATGTAAAAACAACCAGACATCATCATCAACATCATAATACCTCATGAATGAATTTCACAAAGAAATTAGTGCACCAAGGCACAATCTGTAGTCTAGTTCATTTTCCTCCATGGCTCACCTGGAAGCTCTGGAAGAGGCAGGCCATGGGGTTGGAAGGGGTACTGACAGAAACGGGACCTTCTGGAAATGGGTGCGGGCTCTGGAATGTCGGGCCCCTTTGTGCCCCCTGCGGAACTCTGTTAGGCTGGGGGTGCACAAGTCCGTTAAGGACAAGTGTCTGTAGACCACCCAGGTGCTGATTACGTAGGCCACAGTTCAGCAAATCGCTACCTGCAGGAGCCCAAAGAGAATGCAACAGGTGGTCAAAGTCGAATTTCTCAAGGTTATTTTTAAACTTAACCAGTGCATTTCATTCAGTGTCGTTAAAGAACTTATGCACAGAATATTTTTGTGCACCAATATACAAGATATCCATGGCATTACAGTTTGCTCACTTTTATGAACTCTATCATTATGAGTCATGAAATTCTTTATGAATTATTAATGTTTTAAAAGTCCTTTCACAGTGCACAAACTGCATTTACTCAGGCAGAACCTTTGGTAATGTTTAAAACTGATTTAGAGTATGGTGTATTCCAGGTATAAAGAATATTTATAAAGAATGTTTTACTCTGATCTTTAGCACATTCCTACATTGGAGTAGGGGCGCATTATCCCAGCGCAAGAAAACATTATTCACCTTTCACAGATTTGTTGCAAATTCCCCTAATTAGCCAATAGAGGGAGCTCTAAGTGTTGCCTTCAGAAAACAAGCTAATTGGCTTCCTCCCTTGCAAAAGGCCTCTGGGTCATACAGTGAAGGGAAGCTGCAGTCTGTGGGCTTTCATATAGCAAAGGGGGGGGGGGATGCCATAACTGATTTTCAGAAACATGCCTACATACAAGAGGCAAAGCCACAATGGAAGAGGGTTTATGGGGTGGCTTTGAAGTTTACTGTCTGTAGAGCCACAGGGGATGTCAACCTGTCAGCCGCTCCCCCAGAACACAGACCTGCAGGCTAAAAACAACCTGAATGCCAGACACTCCAAGGGTTAGTTCCTGTGAACATCCAGAACCTCACACTTAACAATGACAACCTCCGTTTACATGAGACAGACCATGACTATCCAGATGAATGAACTGCATAAGGGGCACTTCAGCCAATGTGAAAAATACCAGTTTTATTTTTGCCTTTCAGAAGTATGGATCCTAGAGGAAGAAAAGTGAAACACCACTGTCTGTTGAGTAGAACTTAAAAAAATTGTGAGTACATAACCCATTTCAGGAGGGCAGCTGCAATCTTTATTCCTGTACCCTGTGTTCATCAACGTACAGTAAAATATCTAAGGTGATGATGAAAAACAACAAAAATGACCAATCAGATTAGCCTAGTTAATGTGGCGACTATATACAGCAGGTCACTTCACAGGGAGAGAGAGGAATACAGATGGGATAAACTAAGTCGGGTCCTTATTCCATCACACATGTGACATCTCTTTATGTGACGTTTCCATTTTCTCGCACTATACCATCTCCAGCTAAAGGAAACTGGGCCTGCCTTTCTGGTGGCTACAAGGGCCTCAGAGCCTCTGCAAAGGGACTATGTCGGTTCAGGAGGAGGGCCAGGCCAGGTTCACAGAGAAGCAGAACTGGGGAGGGGCAGGGAAACGATGCTGCAGCTCCCACTGTCACTGACGGCATGTACCATCTCTGTGAAAGTGATGATGCAGCAGCTGGGGAAACTTTGCCATGGTAACTAGCAGCTGGCTGGGGTGGGGGGGGGCATCTGCGCTTGGGTTCTGGGGGATCCCATGCTGCCGGGAGTCAAGGGAACGGGAGCAGGAAACGGTCAACATGCCAACCAGAAGAGAGCAGTAATACATCACACCCAACTTCCACCAATCACTGACTATTATCCTGTCCAGAAATTAAAAATGACCAAGACCAACAACCTCTGTGGCTTTTGAGTTCTCATTTCACGAGAAACAGTTTTCCAACAGGGAGCCAAATTAAAACATTTTAACGCCCAGACTAACAGTCGGGCTACACTTTATTCTAAAAAGAGAGGTGAGCTGCTAATAGGCAGCCAGAATGACGAATGTGGCAGAGGGGCAGTTCTGTACGATGCCCAAAATAAATACATTCAGTAAAAACTCAGGTCAACTGCTGCATATTTGCAGAGTAATGGGCACTTATGAGGACGACTTTTGGCTATAGTGGAAATACAATGATGTATATTGATCACCTATTTGTGGAAATTAAGCAACAGACACCCCGTGACCTGAGTGTCATGTGAACGATGGTATAGTCAAGAACACACACAGAGCACGCCTTAAAACACAGCTAGCTCGCATGCAACCTGCCATCAGTGGAACCTCCTTCTGATCAATAAAGGGTGTATGAGAGCTGAATACGATCGGTTTACAGCATCTGCCAGATCATAAGTGTACCGCCACAGTCCAGACGCTGCACCCAAACATTACGCTGCTGGACTTAGTGTAGAAATCTCCAAATGTGCTCACAGCAAGTGAGCCGGAACCAATCTTTTTCCAGCTTCCTTAGCAAACGTTTAGCATAGCTTGAGGCACAAGGTCACCCCATTGCATGAAAGGGACGAAACTCATTCATACACAGATATAGGAGCATCTTCAGCTGGTCACAAATCCACATTGGACATACCTTGCTCCGAGATGGACTGCATGCAGACTTCCCCATTGACTGCAGATGTAGCAGTCTGTTCCCTGGAGTGAGGGTGGCCATGCGTCAGGATATGGTGTTGGTGGTGTTGCTGCAGGTGGGGATTGGAGTGAGCCAATGACAGGTGGCTTCCCGATGAGTTCAGAAGACGGATGCCTGGAGCGCGTGGCCCACAGCCCACCATCGCCAAACCCTGGACCTGGCTAGGCAGCCCCAGTAACGGACCCTGGAGACCGTGGGCCCGCCCATGCATAGGCCTGCCATCCATGCCAGTGCAAAGCTGCCCTTCTCCAGTGGCGTGGAGCCGTGTCGGTACCTGCGGACTTTGCAGGCTGGGTTCCCCAAAGTGTAGCTGGCCAGCCACACTGTTCCCGGCACTCAGGGAGCTCTGGCAGCTCATGGATTGGAGTAGCTGTGCCATGGAGGTGCTAGGGTGAAGGCCAGCGTGCCGCGTTGCCTTCCTGGCATGCTCCGGGGGCCCCATGGGGGCTGTGGGCTCTGCCTCGGGCTGCTTGCGCTTCCTCAGCGAATCCTTCTGCTGAGCCATGAGCTTGTCCCGCAGCGCAGCTCGGCCACTCTGACCCTCGCTGGTGGCCGCTGCTGTGACACTTGGTGGGAACGCTGGGGGCAAGGGGCCGTGACTGTCCGCGCTTGTCGGGCGAACCCCGTTAGTGTCACTGCCGACTCCGCCCGTCAGTTTGTTTTGATTGGCTAGCTGTGCTTTGGCTGCTGCTGACAGGAGGCTGCTGGCTGGGAAGGAGGCGGCGTTATGCTGATTGAGGATCTGGTTGAAAGGCATGCCCAGTAACCCGGGGTGGGTTTTCTGGGGCATGGCGCTGCCTGAGGCTGGCGGGAACAAAGCACCGTGCTGACTGCTGTGGGTGCTATTCATGCCCACTGGCAGCTGCTCCTTGTATAGGTGGTGCGTATCGGGTTTTGTGGAGGGACTAGAAGGCATGGAAGGCCGTGGCGAACCCATGGAGGACCTGGGGGATCTGGGAGGGGCTTTAAAGCCACCGCAGGTTGCTTGGGCGCCCCCTGGTGGCAAGGTGAAGCTCCCATGTTCAGAGGAGGAGGAGGAGGAGCGAGACCTCTGGGGTGAGGCCTCGACTCGACACATGGTGGAGGGCGCCAAGTGTACCGGCGAGGTGACTGGCGGAGACGACACAGATGTTGGGGCAGCGTGCTGAAGTCTTGGCGGGTGTCCACCATGGCTGACAGGTGCGGGCTTGACCGTCGGCAAGGGGAGGTTGCTCGGCAACGGAACAATGGCCGGGGGGATGTTTACATTCATCACTGGTACCTGAGAGTGGACACTGGGTTGGAAGCCAGGTGGATTCATCACCAAGGGGCCCTGGGTGAGTGGTTTGCTAGGGATGGGGTCCAGGATGCCAAGGGGGTCCTTCTCGGAGGTCACCTGCTTCTTCTGCAGGACACAGGGTGGGGGTGGCAGAGGTGGTGGTGGCGGCGGCTTGTGGTGAAATCCGGTGCGGGAGGCATCCATGCCTGGGGCAAAGCCGCATGGGGGCTTCTTCATGATGGGGCTTTTGGCAGCGAGGGTGGGAGAGAGGGGCACGCTAGCTCTTCCCGCCATGGTGCACGATAACTGAGAGACAGGGGAGCCACGGAGCAGAGTGTTGGGCGTGGTTCTGACAAAGGCATCTGGGCTCCCCAGAGGGTCTGTCCTGGGGGATGGGGAGCCATCGCCATAGACTAACGAGCCTGAGGAGCTGGGACTCAGCAAGCCGCCGTGCACGGCACGGTACGGAGACCTTCGGTCCTGCTCGCCGCTGGCCAGCCTTAGCCGGGGCCGCCCGGCATATGGGTCAGTCTGCGTTGCCATGCCCAAGTCCTGCTGGTATGGCCGCTGTCCCGGAATTAGGGCCTTGAAGGGGTTCTGGCAGTCAGCAGCCAGGGAGTTGGGCGGCCTGTCGTGAAGTTTGCTTCTTATTGCTCGGGGAGTCGACGAGCGAGCGATGGCTGGCAGCGTGGTGTCTGTGGCAGAAACAGCTACGGTGTAATACTAGTTTATACACATTACACTGTATCATTCCGAGTACCACAGTCCTTGCAATAAATGAAGAAACCCAAGTTTAAAATGAAGACTGACCTCTCAGACTGAGTAACTGCAGAAGATCAAGTGGGCATGATGGACACTGCTAACTGTGACACCATCCGAAACACACTAGTTACTCACAAGTTACTGAGGGCAGCCAGAGCCTCTGAGCTGACCTGGATGATGGGGCCACCAAACCTTCACTCTAGACCCTCAACTCAAAAAATTGGGATTCATTTAAATGGCTGATACAGGAATCGGGCTAAGGTTGTTGTACTAACCTGTGACCCCCCTCGGACTGGGTAGAGCCGAACCAAGAGAGGGATTCGGAGTCTCCATGCTCTTGTGCAGTGTTGCCACGGCGATGATCTTCCTCTTGTGGATGCAGAGTTTGGTGACGTCTTCATCGACCTTGGCATCCTCCGCCGTCCTCTGCCTGACGGCTGCTCTGGGATCAAAGTTGAACACCTAGGAGGGGTGGAAGTTTGCGTTTCTGTACCACCCAATGGTATCATGTCTAAAACCCAAAAAGAACCACGCTGAACCAGCTTCAGATACTGCGATGATCTGGCTTGATAATACTTGGCCAGCTCTAGGCTGGATCTAACTCACCTTGGGCAGGATGAGGGGACATTCCAGGCCACACTTGCAGGTGCCATCAGTCAGCAGGTAAGTCTTTACCTGCTCCAGGCAAGAAAGCATGGAGCCACTGGGACTAAGGAAGTCAGAGGGAATCAGACGGAAGGAGTTACAAACAGACACTGTCAAGGCATATGAATGAGCGCCTGCATAATGTTGCAACCCAGAGGCTAGAAAAGGTATCACAGCTCACATTTTGCTGCTCAATTTGCTGGGTGGCAACGTCATTCATCTAAACGATGCTTGGCTGGCTTATGAGGCACTAAGTGACTATGGGCTATGCAAGAGGGTGGGAATAGAGATGGTGACAGCAAGTAGAGGTCAGCTGACAGGGTACCCTGGTGGGCTTAGAAATGTCCGACATAGAAATGGAGACTGCTAATATCTGGGTTACTAAAAAATGGGGGGGGGGGGGGAAAAGGAAAAGCAACAAAGAAACACCACAAACATAAACTTGCCAAG
>JAODJX010000001.1:51453448-51458448 GCA_026776945.1 Isichthys henryi
CCCCCCCCCCCCCCCCCCCCCCCCCCCCCCCCCCCGCCCCCCCCCCCCCCAAAGGCCCAGCATCAAAGCACCACCAGATCCATTATCGTGCCAAGTGGGGAGGAGGGGAGGCCTCCAACAGCGCCTGCCAGTGTCAGGCTGTAGCCATGGACACGACGACGCCAGATTATCAATCTACTCATACAGGCACATCACAAGTCTCACTGCCACTTCAAATATGCTTGACAGGACATTGGGAACATTTCTCAATCTCCTCCATGATGGCTGTTTGTGGATTCTGCCCCATGTTGGGAACCTTCTGTGTTTCAGGTTGTGTCTCTTATGAACCTGCCCATCAGGCACTGGGTGGGAAAGCAGGCAGTCGATCTAATGCATCACCACCATGTGCCAGCCATCAGGTTTGCAAACACCTCCTCCACCACCTCGTTAAGGATGACATTACCTGACCTCAACACAGCAGACCATGAAACCGGTGCCCGTAACATTTCTGTTTTGGAAATTGTAATATTTCATGTCCATTTATACAGCTGATAAACCTGCCTGATTAGAAAGTCTGACATCAGGTCCATCTCGTTCACAGAGTTCGCTCCCCCTCAACTGAAAAGGGCTGCCAACCCCTCTAAGTTGTCACCTGTCTAGTGCCCTGTGATTTTTGCAATAAGCCTCAGACTCACCATGACCATGCACCGGATGAGCAGTTATGAAATGAAATAACTGGGTTGATGCACATGACTCAGTCCTTACCTTATGTACACCACTCCGCCAGGTCCCGCCTCCCGGCGCCAACCAATGGGCACCTGCACAGCGAAGGGCGGTCCTTCCCTGTCCGCTCCATAACACTCTTTTCCTCCATTCATGGTACAAGTTCCTTTGGAGATATCACACGTCCATGAGTGTCCACAGGCTACCTGCCATCCTGGGTCATTCGAAGGGGGGAGAGGCTGTGCGCCACAACCTGGCACTCAGAACCGTCTGCTACGGAATCGGAGGTGGGTGAAGGGGAAGGGGTGAGGAGGCACAGGCCGGGTCCAGGCCTCGGCTCTCCTTCAAGCTCTGACGAGAATCTCCATCATGGCGTTGGTGTCACTGGGAGGGGAAGGGACCTGAGCTGAGGTTGGAGGGCACGGTGGGACAGTGGTTTTAGGCCCTACATAGAGCAGGTCAGGGAGGCAGCCTTTTGCACAAGCACATGGCTTATACTTCCGTGGTTTGGGTTGGGGGGGTTAGAGGACCCTTCCCGTCACAGAGGAGGGCGGTGCCCAAGGAGGCAGGGCTGCTCTTGACTGGCTCGGAGCACGCTCATCTCTAATGATGCGAGTACATCCCGGTGACTGCCGGTGTCCTGCCTGCGGTGCCTCTCATCGCCGGCGGATAGTCAATTCAGCTGTGTGATGAGCCGTCTCACGTCTCCTCTCATGGTGTCCGACCTGGGGACCGGGGACAGGATGGCGTGAGATCTTCAGAGGGTAAGCATGTTCTGAGAAACAAAGAAGTGCACCTCTGTCTATTCTGGTGAGGAAAAAGTACCGTTACAAAAAACATCAGTATCTGAAATAAGCATTTTTAAAATGGGGTAAATTACTAAGTATTTACAGGTGCGATGAGACAGATTTGGAAACACCACCACTTTTAAACCCATGCCTGATAAAGGAACTTCATCAGGAGGAAAATAAATTGAGCTATAAAATAAGTATCATGCCATCCCTGTTCCCGATGAACCTTCAGAGTAGATGCATTTTGTAGTCAGAACACCGGCAAGAGAGAGACCAGGCAGAAAACAGGTCTGGCTGCACACGTGTCCAGCCAGGCATGACGAAGCTTAGGGAATCAAAAGCAGGGGCGGCACTCAAGCTTGGGGATGGAGACAGCCCCCAACTCCATCTCGGTTTATTGCGAAAGACACGGACCAGGAGCAGCAGAAGCATACTTAACAGCTGAGAGCCAATGAACGGGGCTTGGTGAGTCACAGTGATGTCGACCCAAAGCGACAAGGAAGGGGGATTCCGCTCAATGCTAATTATAGCCGCAACAGCCTCTCCCTCTCTCACAGGTAACAGTGAGATTAACAGCAGTATTTAAAAAAATATATAAAATCCCACCTTCAGGGTGAATCACATGTGCATGTGATAAGCTATCATGGTGGGGGGGGGGGGGTATAAATAAAAAAATATTCCTGCTCTTGATCAGCAACTAATTCTGTGGAAGGCAGTAATAAAGATGAGGGGGAGGTAGGGGTGACCTCATCATAATGTGCCACTGAGGAGTCCGATTAAAAACAAAAAAAAAACAGGACGAACAGACAGGAGGGGCGACTGTGGGTATGACTGAGCTACGCTGCGACACGTGAGGAATCAGAACCCCTCAGTGCTGGACCTCTCTGACACAGGGGCCCCAGCCTGCGACAGTCAACCCTTTCATTCACCGGCAGACCCCAGGCCATATCCATTCAGAGTTCTTTTTAAATTGGCTTTAGTGCAATTACAGGCTGCGATGCGCAACCTCGCATCGCACCGTGTGACGTTTTCCGCCGTCGCCGTCCATCAGGCGTGCAGCCCACGGCCCAAGCAGGGAGGAGGAGCCCAGGTGTCACATTACATCACGGATGCTCTCGCCAAGCATGAATCACGCTCACAAAGTGCATTTCCTGTCGCCAGTGACTAATGCTGGGCATCACGTGCACAAAAAAACCCTTGAAATTAGATTGAACGTGAGCAGAGGCACAGAGATGTACCTCCCAGGCACTCAGCACAGGCCAGACGTTTGCCTAAAGCGAGGAAGTCTGCTCTTTCCCTTCGAGGCAAACCTGCCAAAATGCTGGCTTCATCTTAATCTGCATAGGTCCTGCAGTGTAACACTTAATAGCAATATTGAGTTTACATTATTTGTTTTTAAATTAAGTTTAATGTTAGTGACAGAGAAGAATCAGGGAAACAGACTTTTCTGACAGACAGGCAGGCCCCATTAAGGCTGAGCGGATGCATCAAATGCAGGACACACGCCGTGGTCACAACACTTTCCAGGAAAGAGGAACCAAAATTTAGGCCAGACCACCTTCTGACCAGTGAAAGGTAGCACTCAGAAATTATTGCTGTGTGTGTGTGTGTGTGTTTTAGTAACTATCCATTCTGACTGAAGGGAATAATTTGCAAATAGCATTACTGCGCCCTGGTGGACTACTTTTGAGACCAAAAATGTGACAAATCATTAAAACCTAACCATAACCCCTTGAATACCTTTCCCCATATCCATGGAACACCTTCAATTCTCTTTATAAAAAGCCTATTAATCATAAGAGACAACAAAATTTTTGTAAAGCCCTCCATACTGACAACATACACCTGCAGTACACACTTTTCAATATAAATGCACACATTCCTCTTACTGGAACTCATATAGTGAGAGCAGTAAAATGTTCGCCATCCAAGCCACAATCTCACAACATACATTATAGTAATTGTTGTCTGCAACAGGACTGTTATATTCATTCACTGAAAATGAAACAGATCATTGGGAGAGAAAAAAAAATTAAAACCCCCACAGAAGCTGCACTAAACAATGATACATGGGACTACATTAAAAACTATGGCGGGTCACCACGTAACCTAAGCCAATATCCAATTCCCACAATTCCTGAATAATTGATTTTTTTTTTTTTAATACAAATTAACCCTCGGCAGAACTGAAATTAAAGAGGCCCACAATAATCTGTGAGGAGAGACCGTGTGCTATTTGAACTCAATATTCTCGACTGTCAATAAATAACCTGGAATGTTTACAGCCCGGGGGCCGCCCTTAGTGGATTATGCTCATATACGCCCTGCCAGGAACCTGCACCATGCTTCGTTTAAAGAAAACCCGCATGCATACAACACTGGTGGGGGGGGGGGGGTAGATGACAGCCTCTGAATGAGCCATGCCCAACACCCTGTTTGGTTTTAGTGCCAACGGTACCAAGCCTTTCCTATTTGCCAGACATCATGCATCCGTCAATGGCTCAGGTCCGTGTAACACTTGAGACAAACCACAGGATGTTTTTTTAAACTCATGTCAATGTGTTAGTAGGTCCACAACAAGGCAGGAGAGAGACGGGGGTTTGAGGCAACGGTTTGATTGGCGGTTCCTGATGCCAAAGCAGCTCAACACCATACTGCAGAGAAAAGCAGTTACCAGGACATAGGTTTTAAATGTCCACAAACCATAGGCTTCATTCCGAATTTGCTCCCAGTGTAAAGAATTTAACAGCCAAACAAATATGCATCACAGTAGCCTGATTTGTTGGTGTGCGGCTCATGCCAGATCCAGCAATGCAGCGCATGGCTCAGCGTGAACCAAACACGTTTTAAGCAGAAGAAGGATCACTATCCAAACATGAAGTAGAAGAGGAAATGTTAAATCCCAATTTCTTTAACAGCCAGCCTGCATCAGGAGGTGACACTGCACTTACAGAAGTGTTAGATTTTATTTTTAACCAAGAGCTGTTTTGTTTTTAGCAGTTTTGCTCGATGTTAGAGGTTCTTTTGAATGTGACCATATGTTTTATCAACTGGAGTTCTACACATCATCTCATCACCCTTCAGTCGTCTTCATCAGGAGGCTGACCAGGACTCCCTGGGTACATCTTTATCAGTCTTAACAAACCTCTAAGCATCTCTGAAGGCTATAGCACCAATCCTGAAAAAAGAACCGGAAGATAAAAAAAGGAGGCCCTGTTTGTCTGTCCACATGACCAGGACAGCAGGCCCTGAGATAAACATCACCCTCTGCATCCTCAGACAGACATCACACCCCCCTGGGCCCTGTGCTCTGCCTGATAGGAGGAGAGATATTTGAATTTAAATGTGACTCAGAGGGAACACTTTGGTTTGATGCCCTCCGTGACATTTCCTGCTCCTGGCTTAACAACATGAAATGCAGTAGGTGACGCGTCAAGGAAGCAGATAAGTTACAGTTGACCTGCACCGAATTCTGACGACACCCGGGGAAAATCAATGAAGGCGATG
>JAODJX010000001.1:51463448-51478281 GCA_026776945.1 Isichthys henryi
AAGTTACTCTGTAATCAGTCAGATATTTCACACACATAATGATGCAAAGACATGATAGGACAAAGAAGACTCTGCCTCAGGATTTAAGACTTGTTCATGATTCAACCCGACCCCCAAAAAAGAGCCTGGTTGATAAGAGATCACATACTCAAATACAAACTTCAGAGATGAGTGTGAAATGGAAGATAAACTGAAGTACCTCCTCTCTAATTTGTACCACACCCTCTAAGTTTCTGTTAGGGAGTACTTCACGGCACCTGTTCAGCATATCTATTTCCAAGGACAGCATGTGCAAAGGTCTGACCAAAGCCTTAGCCTTATGCACCGCTGACGTTAGCTTCAGACAGCTTAACTACTGAACAAAGACTCCAGGGCAAATGTTCTTAGCCCGCTAGAAGGTGGGCAGACCTCTGAAGGTTGCTCACCTTTACATACAACTTCAACACTCAACTTTGGCACAAATCCTCTCCAAATACTGTCTTGTATAGTACTATAGTCAAGGGCATTGTTTTAATTCCAGACCGTCCTGTTCTCATTCACAGTATCCGGTGGACTGTCTGCGCTGCTTTAAGAGACCAGAACACGTTTACTATAAAGGCCCACCAAGCTGGAAGAATACACACACAGAAGAATTGAGTTTAGTGTCAGGTGTGAAACCACTTAAAAGAAAATGTTGCGCAACCACAATGCCTGTTGGTGTTACTGTTAACATCTTAGGACCACAACACTGAGCTAACCACTGTCACAGAACTAAAGGAACTACATCTCAATCTTAATAGGCCTCTTATGGAGAGTTACAGGCAAAAATAACCAAAGCAGACATCCCGCATACAACACGTTAAGACCGGCTTTGTCAACCGTGGAAATGACGAGGCAGAAACTCAGCGCCGAAGAGACAAGATATTATGGCTTTAACAAGACTATTTTTCTTTAATCCAAAAACTGAAAACAACTGAGAATAATATACTGCTTCAATTTGTTTCCGCAGCAAAAACAATTACTCGACTCGTAAAACTGAGCCGGTAGGGGCAGCAACCATGGAAGATGTGCAAAGAAAAAGCACTGGCAAACACAGAAACAGACACACACACACATATACATACATATATATGACTACAAAATGAAATCCTGGAATAGTACAAGCAGGATCAGGGAAGTCGCGCTCTGGTCACAAGGATGGTGTTCAATTTATCAAATCCAGATCTGGTCAGGGTACTCTGCGACTCCCAGCAAGAAATCCAAACGTAGTCTACATCATACCGGACCCGACCTACGTCAAACGGCCGTATGTAAATACACACACACACACACACTACACTCTTATATATTTATTTAAGCAATTGTGGGCCAGAGGTCTTGCAGGGACATAAATACAGCTCTACCAAGCAACTAATAATGCTATCTGAACTATTCAGTTCCTTAAATTAACTCCAATGTTGGAAAAACGTTGTGTCAACTGGCAGAAAAGTGCATTAAAGTGAAGCAAAGTGCCGGTGTGCACCGTGTGACCGTCGACTGTCTACGCAGCAACCCATCAGTCTTCACCACCAGCGACGGCGGCCGGGGCAGCTCTGTGCATCCCGACCCTTGCCTTGCTATTACACGGCCACCCACACACACTGGGGCGCACAAACGAACATTTAACAGCGGCCATCCCCGCCTCAGTCCGACGCGGTCCGGATAAATAAAACACGTCTAGAGGTTCATACTGCCAGCTAGCCAGCTAGCCTCCGAGGCTAACAAGGAGAAAAGGCTCCCGGAATGACTGGGAACTAAACGCGAGTTTACCTACCTCCGGTGCCCCCCATAGCAAAGCACGGCCCAGCAGGGTGAACGTAGCCAAGTTTTTATAATTAAAATTTTATTTCTATGTATAAGCGGAGGTCCCCGTTGCTGTAAAAACCTCCTCCTCCAAGCAGGGCCGAGGAAGAGGGGAGCAGCGGGCTGCGCTACGAAGAAGGAGCCGCAGACACAGAAAAAGAAGCCTTTTCTGGATCCTTCTCCCCTTTAATATCTGACTTTCTCCGCGGATCTCCCCATTTTTCCCGT
This sequence comes from Isichthys henryi, assembly GCA_026776945.1. Taxonomy (NCBI): domain Eukaryota; kingdom Metazoa; phylum Chordata; class Actinopteri; order Osteoglossiformes; family Mormyridae; genus Isichthys; species Isichthys henryi. The sequence goes on from JAODJX010000001.1 coordinate 51,465,498, forward strand.
CCCCTTCAAGCTCCTCTGGAAGTAAGGGCGGCGACGCGGCAGTTCCGAGCAGGTTAAAATTCGGTTTCGGTCCCTTTAAAAGTAAAAATAAAACGCTTCCCCCATCAGCTGCTGCCGCCGATGCTTCTCTGGGCTTGTTGGGATAGACAGATGGGAGCTTCTCATCGCGCATGCGTGGGACTTGGGGTGGGGGTCGAGGGGGAGAGTCTGGAGGACTAGGGCCTTCCCGGCGTGCAATGTCAGTAGATTTAAGATGGAGACGCGAAGAAGTAGTTAAGGACGTGACGTATGTTTAGGGTTATGCTCATATCCGGGCAGCAGTGACTGCTGTTGTACCCGCCAATATATGGAAAGGGGAGTATTGTTTTTTGTTATTGGAAGAAATTCCAGCGTCATTGGCTTTTTAACGTAAAGATTTGGCGTAAGATCAGGTAAAACCATGCTGCGAATATGGGTCACGTAGGTTTTTATCGTCTCTGTATTTGCTGGATGCCACGAGATGTGATGGAGACATCACGTTACATTCCACAGCACTTGTGATTCGCTGCACTGTCCATGCTTTTTGCACAGATCGTCAAATTATGATTTTGCTTTTAAATTTGTGTTTGTTTCTGAAGCTTAACTTGCTGGCATGAGTAAGCGGAAGACGAAGGACACTCAGTGGACTGCAGGAGAATGCGTTTCGCAGGTCCTTGTATATATTAATGTAAAATGTTGTTTTTTGCAAATATTTGTATTCGCGCATACTTATTCAGTTGACATCAGACGGTAAAGTCTGTTCCGTGTTACCGATGTGCATTGTCATATATATTGCTGGTTCTGTTTGGACAGGCTCAGAAAATACTAAGGGAGAGATACTGCTACCAGCGGGTTCCATCGTCTCCAGTGGGAATCGAGTCGCAGCGCAAGTACATCTCCATTCTCTTTACTCCCCTGAAGCAGAATTGACCTCGATTTAAATGCTAGAGTAAAATTAATACACAAAAATTGATTTATGACAGTTTGGATTTGCAAATATGACTGTTTTGGGCCCGGTATAATTATATCTATGCTTCCGCAATAGAAGCGGAGGGGGATACAGTGAGAGGTGTACTACTTAAGAACCTAGACTAGTAACTTAAAGGATGTTACTATTGGGAAGATAATACCTCTGACACGGTGGTGTGTGGGGCTGCCGTTTCAGAAACCTGTTGGAGCTGCTGAAGAGGACAGCCATTCATGGGGAAAGTAATTCTGTGCTCATCGTGGGACCCAGAGGTTCTGGGAAGACGATGGTATGAATGTGTGGGCCTTCTCCGAACTCCACACCCTCCAGCTTACTTTTAGGACCTTAATTTAGGAAATGTAAAGTTCATGATCATCTCTTTGGCAGGGAAAATGATATTATATCTTGATGAATTTTTAAAACTGTTTGATTATATATTTTAATATGTTGATATTTGTGGTTCAAATGCAAGGCATACACCAATGCAACCAATGCCACTATATATTGGATATAATAATGATGTAATACTGATGCCTTTTTCAGCTTCTCAAGTTGGTCCTCAAGGACCTTTTTGAAGTCAGAGAGGTCCAGAGCAATGTGCTGCTGGTTCACCTGAACGGCAAGTGCAGATGGAATGTGTGTCAAGGGACAGGGTGGGGGTGGGTATAGTCTGTGTATATCTGAAGCATCTGCTCCTTCCCATTCCAGGTCTGCTGCAGACTGATGATAAAATCGCTCTCAAAGAAATCACCCGTCAACTCCAGCTGGAAAATGTTGTTGGGGACAAAGTGTTTGTAAGTGTCTTATGATTTGATTTTTGCTTATTTCAACACAGCACTTTTGTTTAAGACACCCCCACACCTCAACTTTCTGTGGTCATTGTGGATAAGTGACTATATATGTATGTATTTTTTTGCATCTTCTGGAATGTGGCTCACTGTGATTTCCTGCCTTGCATTGCTGCTCTTTGCTTTTGAAACCTCCCATGAATGTAAAGGCAGAGCTTGTCTGTTTCAGGGCAGTTTTGCTGAGAATCTCACCTTTCTTCTGGAAGCTTTAAAGAAAGGTAAGTATGTTAGCATTGGTTCAGGTGCTACAGTTTGAACACCCCCTTCCTAATAACACACACTCTTACACACACTCACTTCCTCCCTCCTTCTCTCCCCCTCCCTCCCTCCAGGCAATCGCAGCTCCAGTCGACCGGTGATCTTCACGCTGGATGAATTTGACCTCTTCGTCCACCACAAGAACCAGACACTGCTTTACAATCTCTTGGATATCTCTCAGTCGGCGCAGACGCCAGTGGCTGTGGTTGGCCTCACCTGCCGTCTGGTTGGTCCCCACTCGATCTTCTGGATATAGCAGTTAGGTCCCAGGCTCTTAGGTTTTGATTGGGTGGCTAGTATATGATACATGGAAAATGTTATTTTTTTCTTTTTGGATTCAGTAGAAGAAATGCAGCTTTATCCAGTTAAGCCTGGATAAGCCTGACACCTTGTGGTGTGAACTTACTTTCTCACATTGCAAGGAGTGAGTTTGCATCATGACAAATTAAATGACGCTGTCTGTTTGCTGTTTATTTGGGGTAAACATTCGGGGGAAGTTAATTGCATTTGGACACAAGTGGCCTGCTTTATATCTCCGAAGGAACATTCTGGAACACTGACACCATTCTGCTGCCTGTGTACACCACAAATGGAAGCCATGTTGGTTCTAAGAGCTTTGGTTATATCGCTAAGAAATGCACTGAAACCTGAGGGACCTGGCAGACATACAAATGCTGCTCCCTAAGTAAAACTCCGTAGTACTGCTCTGGTTACTGGGATTTCCTGCTTTCCCAAGAGGCTTTAATCAGCTGAACATGTGATGGATCTGCTGGGTGCGGCATAGCGTAGGAGTTCCATGCTCACTGCAGCTGGCTCTCTGTCTCTGCTTGCTAAGGATGTCCTAGAGCTGCTGGAGAAGAGGGTCAAGTCGCGCTTCTCCCACCGGCAGATCCATCTGCTTAACCCCATGGATTTCCACCAATACATTGAGGCCACACAGGAGCATCTGGCTCTGCCCCAGGACTTCCCTGATGAGCGTTTCGCCCAGGAATGGAACAGCAGTATCGTGGTACTCGGATGGCGCATTTACACTGAATGTTACTGCAAAGATGAGGCAATAGTAATATATTGGACATTTTCATGGATTTTTCTTACCTCTTGGTCTCCGCAGACATTGTGTGAGGACAGTTCAGTGAAGGACGTGTTACGGAAGCATTTCAACACCAGCAAAGACTTCAGATCACTGCACATGCTGCTGGTGAGGTTTTCTGCAGGGTGATCAGTACCATTGGGAATATGATCATTTGTTGGTGTTAAGATCTAAGTAGGCCTAGTGTCTTATCTTACTTCTTGGGTGGTGTTCTCAGGGGTTGCCATCCCATGAAAGCCGCTTAACACACTGCTGTGTTTTGCAGTTGATGGCCTTGAGTCGTGTGACCCCAACAAACCCAACCATCAAACCAGGAGACCTACAGGAGGCCAGCAGACTCTGCACCATGGATGCCAAGGCCAACATCTTGCATGGTAAAAATGGCCGCTTGGATGGTCTTGACTGGTGACACTCATGTTACAAATGCTGGGCAGTGATAGCCCGGGCCTTTGGGGACATTGAAGATCTCCCTTCCAGTAATGTGTCCGCCTCTCTCCATGAAGTTTCAGTGTCAGTGTCCATTTCTAAAGTACCTCAGAATCGAAGATGTTGAGTCTTGTTTTGACTTCCTCCTCTTGCCCATTTGTAAAGTGGGCCAACCCTTGTTGGTCCTGGGTGGCCAGAGTTGAGTAATTCAGATCCAGAGAATAAAAGTCCAGACTGGGACTTTGTTTCAACCAACTACTTGAGTACTCTGTGACTCTGACTCTATGCTCAACTGGTTGGTTGAAATGAAATCTTGGTCTGGACTTTTACTCTTTGGATCTGAATTACCCAACTCTGTGGGTGCCTGTGGTCTCAACCCAACCTCTCTGCTCCTATTTCCAGGTCTTTCCATTCTTGAGCTCTGTCTGATCATCGCCATGAAGCACCTAAGTGAGCTGTATGATGGTGAACCCTTCAACTTCCAGATGGTTCATAATGGTGAGAAACCAAACCTGAGCCACAGGGTTCGAGGATAATAACCATCTTGCTCAGTTCTTGCTTTTTACATGTATACATTTCTTTCCATCCACCCTACAGAGTTCAAGAAATTTATACAAAGAAAATCTCATTCCATCCACAATTTTGAGACACCTGTTGTATTAAAGGTGAGTCTCTCACAAAATAGCTTTTAATTAAATAAAATGGTCCCCTGCGACCATGAGTAGGACAAGCAGTTACCATGGATGGAAAAATAAAATGGTAATCATCTGCAGAATTCACTGTTGGTCTTATGCTGACCAATACTGTAAGACAATAGGAATGCTGGACAGCAGCATTGAAAGCCCTCTCCTGCCATCTAGTGGATTCATTTGGGCATTGCAGTTTTGGAGAAACTTCAGACATTTATTTGTTTCACTGCAATTATGCCCTTTCTGTGAGGTGGTGTTCAGTCATTGAGCTCCCCTCAATTAAACGTGATAGTTGGCTGAATTACGTTTTACTCACGGTGTCTGGCCCCACCCACAGGCATTTGAGCACTTACAGCAGCTGGAACTGATCAATCCCACGGACGGACCATCGGCCAAGATCCAGAAGGAGTACCAGTTAGTAAAGCTCGTGTTGGACCACAGCCAGATTATGGAAGCCCTGCAGAAATACCCACAATGCCCCACCGACGTCAAACAGTGGGCCACCTCTGCCTTTGGCTGAAGTGCCACTGATCTGAATTTAAGGCTCCTAGCACGGATTTGGGAAAAAAAAGCATATCAGGCAAAACCTAACTTGGATTTGTTTTTGGAAGTACTTTGTGTCCCCAAGTTCTCACTTAACTATCAGCCCACTGGTAACTGATTGATAGCAGGATGGATCCTGATCCTGTTGTTGATCTATGCACCATGTGGGGATTTAGCCCCTGGGTTTCTGTTGGACACCATGTTTACTGGCCTATTAAAGCAACTTCCACCTGGGTACTACAGTATGGTTATTAAACAACTATCTCATAAGTTAACTGTTACCCACAAAAGGGTGTATGTTTGGGGAGGGTTTATTTCCAAGGCTCCAGAAGGGGAAACAACAACAGAGCAATCACTATACTTTATTTCCGGGGGGGCAGGGTGCCATACAATGTCTGTACAATACTCAGCATCCACTTCCAACCAGTCCAGTCATCTGCAACTGAAATACTCATGACAGACAAGTTGGCACGTCGGTGTCTCCCGATGGTACTGCTGTTGGCGCCGGAGACTGAAAGCCGGCAAACAAGGAAGTAAATGTCCGATCTGTGGTGTAACAAAGGGAGGCTCACATGTACTTCTAATGGAGACAGGCAGAAAGCATGGCTGGCCTTTCTGCATCCGAGGGCGCACAGGGACACAGGCATCGGCGGCAAGCCGACACAGGCAGTCCCGTGGTTTTTCCCTCTGTTGTTTCATAAAACTCAGGACCACGCGAAGGAAACGGGCATTTCTGTTTGGGCTTTGACATAAATTAATACAAAAAATTGATATACAAAATAAACAAAATCTTCGGAAAAGTCATTTTATAAAGGTTTTTTTTTCTTTTCTGTTTTTGCTTTGTTAAAATTAAAAAAAAAAAAAGGAACGTCATGCTAAAGTCACAAATCTAAAAACATTCATATTTACATACTGTGCATTTTCACAGCCATTTGCTGCCCAGGTACCAGCATCTACTGAGACTCAGGAGAAACCTTTCTTAAAAAAAACCACCTTTCACTGACACGTGAATCCAGGCTGCAGCGTATCAGTCCATTCACACATGAATACTCCAGGAATATGCACTGTCCCACAAACCCTCCAGTTTAAAGGGGCAACAGCATCCACAAAAATGACACCAGCTGGGCCCACTGTAACATGGCTACATCAACTTTACTGTTGTCCTTAACTCCGGTCCTCAAGAGGGGGCTCGCGGTCCTTTCTGTTTCCCTCCCCCATGGCTATTTAAACTGCTGACAGCCTAAGGGCAGGGTTAGGGGCCAGAGCTGGTTTAATCAGTGTAGCAGTTCATTCAGATGAGTTGCCTCATTCGGCCAACGAGCCCTAAAACGTGCCCACGGTGCAGGCTGTCAGGATCCCAGTTTAGAAACCACTGCGTTTAGCTGGCACACCTTCCCACCGTTGCCCGCTCGAGGATGGGGAGACAGGGCCCTGGGGAATTACTAGCCATCGCTGACACTGCAGACCAGACTGTGGGTGCAAGCTGGCTTTCCAGTCTTTTTTCCATAAGGTAAAGCGACACTAGGGACTCATACAATGCATCTGGTACCTTCCATTCTCGCTCAGGCCCGGCTGTAAGAGTCCACAGACAAACACAAATGGCAAGTCCAATCACTTAAAAATGCTACAGGTGTGTAGAGGGTTGTCGTTATGGCATGACTGTATGGTGGCTGTACCTGCACAGATTGCATATCGACTTAGAGAAGCATAGAATTGTATCCCTGAATGTCGCTGTGGATTTACACACAACACAGCAGAATGCTGGGAGGGAGGGGAGGGAGGAAAGATGGCCAGTTTGGGATACTGGCGCCTCCAGGTGGCTGCAAGGCTACAGTGCTGTCGTTGGTCTGCAGTAAGGACTCCAACTCTATCGACGGTGGACTGTTTACGTTTGGTAGTTGGCACCTTGTCGCCTAGAATCCTACAGGCTTGCGGGAAGCACATCATCGGGGGAAGAATGGGATACATGCAGCGGCAGCAGCTGGATGCAGGACGGGGCAGAAGGTGCCCCCGCCCCCCAAACGGCTCGGAGCGGAGGGGACGCTGGGTGAGATGGGCTTTCCTGAGGAGTACGGAGCTTGTCAATGAGGGCAGGATAAGATGTCGGCTTCAGGTACAGCAGCAAGGACAACAGACAGAGAAACTACATAGCAGAGTCACATCTTAGCGAGGGGCTAGAAAAATAATTTAAAAAGGCATGCATATCTTTAAATACTTAGACACCGCAAACCTAAGCAAAGTAGTGCTTTCAAATATTATCTTTTTTTTTTTTTTTTAAACATTAATATCTTCTGGAGTCTTGGGTCCAAAAGAGATTTATAAAGAAAAGCAGTTTGAGTGCGTAGAAGCTTTCACTTCAGGAGAAAAGGGCAGAAAGATGGTAAAGAAAGGAAACTCGAGGTTTACAGGTCTCTGAAGGGTCATTTTCTCCTGTTGGCATACAGATATAAACACAGCCAGTCTTTTTAAAAATCATGATTACTGAGCAGACGTCATCTTTTGATTGTTTTTAGTGTTAATGATCGATCCAAGGTGGAGCTGAGGTATACCTTGTTGTGGGAGGTTAATGGTTTTTTGTTGTTTTTAAAATAATGTTTCGAAGCTAATTCCAACAGATGACCTTGCTTACCATTTTTTTTTCCTGTAGATGTCGATAATATGTACAGCAGCAGTACAATGAACATTCAGAAGCTGTATCTTACTGGCGTTACGAGTCTGAGAAACACAAAACAGCAAATTCAGCTTTATAAACGACTTGCCCTTTTTATACTGAAATGGAACAAGTTGTCCGTTTTCTTATAAAAAACTACCATATGTCTGTCATTCAGTCTGTTATCCCTCTTCATAAAAAAAAAAAAAAAAACACCAGTTGGATGTCCTTACAGTAACTCTTTCGACGTTTAGTGTTATTTTCTTCCTTTCTCCAGATCACCACCACAAAACCAGCTTCGAATCCTCACATGCTGGAATTATGGGCAGAATTCAGTTCAGTTATTCCTGAATGTGAGCGGAGTGGCCACACCCCTCCTGTGTACCCAATTGCCGACTGGCTGGTCAGAATGGAAGGTGGGGCCAAGGGGAAGGAGGGAGGCCCGAAGTAGCCTCCCCAAAGGCAAGTCACATCGGCCTTCTGCATTTATCCATGCTGGGAAGGGCCATCATAAGCTGGACTCCTTGGGTGGAAAGTCTGTGTTGGTCACCATGGTGACGACGGTGACGATTTCCTCAGGCGGCACGGCGCTGATGAGCCGTTGCATCTGGATGATGCGCTCTTCCACACAGCCGGCTGACAGCCGCGCCTCCGCCTCGTGGTCCCAGCATTCCTCAATGGTCTCGCAGAGTGCCGCCAGGCCCTGTGAGAGACAACAGGGGGCTCTGGTCAGAGGAGGGGGCCCCCTCGGGGCCTGGTCGGCATCCCACCCCCCACGTCTGCTCCTATTAACCTGGCCCAGCATTAGCGAGCAGTGGGAGACTGGGCTAATTAGGCCACATCCCTCCAGCTGTCACTGAACATGCTGCAGGTGACGTCGGCTTCACATGCCGGTTCCTGCTCCCCCAAGCGCTCAGATGACGCTGGGAAGCCCCGTCACCTGACACCGGAGGCCGAGGTCCAGAAAGCTACAACCCTGTTTACAGTCATCATTGTTCATAAGAGGTACCAGTCGCTACCCCCTCCACTCCCAGCCCACCCCGTCACTGCTGCCCACCCGTCTCAGTGATCTGAAAGCGTGGTAATGCAGCTGTATGGGCCCCCGCCTTTAGTAATGGAATAAAGATGACCGCGCTGTGCCGTAATTCAGACGTCTGATGTGATATTCCACACCAGGCCAGACTGGCATTCTGCGGAGATCCGAGACATATCCAGGTCAATAACGTCTAGACGGAACACAGGCCACAAACAGTATCGCCTACAGAGCCTCTTGCAATCGATGCTCATTTATTTATTTATTTATTTTTAAGGGCATTATGGGTATTTCTATGTATGGCTGGTAGCGAAAGTCCTCTGGGGAGTGACAGCACACTCACGCTTCTGCTGGACCCCCCCAAACACGCCTCTACAGCCAAGTCGGCCACTTTGCTTCTCCAGTCTATCCCCACTAACCCCGTGCTTCTGCCAGCATTCTCTCAGTGTGGGCCTCTGCTTCTTGTGAACCACCACTTCCTGCATGTCCTCCAGGGACGGGTGCTGTCCCACCTCTTCTTCAAAGGGGAGCATGTACTCATCCACTGGACCTGCGGGGGCAAATCCGGGGTCAGCAGGCAGCACAGATGGCTAGACCACACTCTCCATGACCTGTAACCATGTGATTCTTCAGCCCTGGCCACACCCTATACGTCGTCAGTGCTCCCATGCTATTCCAGCGTCTTTCTGACAGCGCCCCCTCACCGTCGGCTGCAGTGCAGCGAGATGCCAGCTCCCACAGCACCAGGCCCACAGCGTACATGTCTATCCGCAGGAAGGCATCACGTTGGAAGTTGATGGCTCCTTCTAGGACCTCGGGAGCCATATAGCGGCGGGTCCCGACCTACAACGAGAGGTCACAGAGAATCTCAGAGAATCTCAGAACCCTTTCACCTTTGATCTTCAGGTGTGAAAGAGGTGGTTCTCAAAACCCCGACTCATAATTTAGAGGGAAGACACTTTCACAGATTGAGGGTCACACTCCCATCCTGACATTCTCACTGTTTTGTTGTGAACAGCTGCTTCGTGCTGTAAGTCTTCCCCCTTCTGGCCACCCTCTGCCATTACATGGGACACTCACCTGTCCGTGGGTATCGCTCACAGACTTCCCCGCCTCAAACCTGAGCGCTAACCCAAAGTCGGCAATGCAGGCTGTCAGGTTGGACTTCAGCAGCACATTCTTACTTTTGATGTCCCTGTTGCCAGGAGTGACAAATGCACCAAAAAGAGGGAAGGATCAGACAAAGTGGACACACAGCTCACTCCACTTCCTGTATTTAGCGATTAGCTGAATACTGTTTAGTGCTAACATGACTCAATGTAGCTCCACTAATTCCACACCTTTGTGAGGATATACTTGGGGTCAGATTCTAAGTGATTATCAGGACAGCAAACTATTTATATAGTTATATATCTCCACTACTAGGAGAGCAGGCCAAATCTTAGCACTGTTTACCGTCAGTGACGGTCATGCTGCTCAGGGAGGGGGTGGCAAAAGGGACCAAACACAGATGAAGAGGGAGGCAAATCATGGACACACCGGTGTGCAATGGCGGGTTTGTGTCCATCCTTGAGGCCTGGGATGTCCTCATGCAGGTAGGCCAGGCCTCGGGCCATAGTCTGGGCGATGTGGCACAGCTCATTCCAGGATACCATGTTGGCCTTCAGGTAGTCTGTCAGCGAGCCCTGGGGTGCAATCAAATGGTTATAGGAAAAAGGAAAAGCTCATCCCTGTGGACATCCCTGTGGTGTGAGGAAAACATTTTTATTTGTAGTTGCAGCTTGTAACCACCAGAGGGTGTAAACAATACCCTCAGGCAGACAGAGGGGAGAACATTTTCAGAGCAACATAACATTGACCACCAAATACTTCACATACAGGAGATGCTGATATGAGAAGCTAACCTTGAAAACCCACAGACTGGAATTACAGAACAACCTCAATCACTGGCTCATTTCTCCATATAACATGTTATTCAGCCAGTGAATGAAAGTGACATGTATGACAGCCCATTGACCTTCCACCCTTCAGATCCATCTCATAAGATATTCGAGGACAAGGCCGGCACGCAGTTACCTTCTCGTGGTAGGCGGTGATGAGCCACAGCTCCAGGTCCACGTTAGCGCCCCTCTTCTCAGCCCCGATGAACTGCAGCAGGTTATCATGCTTCATCCCACTCAGGGTGTAGATCTCATACTCGTTCTGCCATGACTGCTTGTCCTGAGAACACAGGAAGTAGCATGTGTCACAGGAACTGTAATACATTTTCTAATCACTTATGGCAGTGTGCCCCCTACTGTTTAGGAAGAGAACTGAAACAGTTAGACATGGAACTCCATAGTTACCTGCAGGGGGAAAATCTTGACGGCCACGTATTCATTGAGCAGCTGCGCTTTCCACACGCAGCCAAAGCGCCCCCTGGCTTTTATCTCTAGCAGCTGCAGCGGTGTCTGTCCCAGCAGAGGAGAGGGGGGTGGGGGACNNNNACACATCAAGGTGCTTTTGTATAGCTGAACATCTATAATAAGCATCCATCCATCCATTTTCCAAACCCCAAACCACATTTTGCAGTGTTTTCTTTATTGCTGGATCCAGGAAGCCCCTGAAGTTGCTCTCCCTCCCCCTCTAAGTCTGAAGTATGTACAGTGTACCATGACCTTCCGTGATGAACCAGCCTGAATGGCCTCCAGAAATGCAGAACGCTTCAGCATCAAGTATGGACAGCATGTGACTGGGCTAACTGTCTGTTCTCCACACTGGCCTGACATCCAACACTCTGTGGGCACAGAAATCTCAGGGGACCCACGGGAAGGTCACCATCTGAACCAAAGCTTGTGGGGGGGGGGGGGGGGGGGGCTCAGAGATGCCGTGACATTTTTGGGACACGGAATATGCAAGCTTGTTATGAAAGGGGACCCCAGTACGCTCTGTAGCTGTGTAGGACTCGTTGTTCTCCTGATGTCGAGGTCAGCCGAAACTCCAAAGCTCTCAAACGGAGCGGCAAAATGAGGGTGACAGTGACAGAGTTCTGCAGCAGGGACATCGGATGCCTGCCGTCCTTCGCGCCCCCGCTATCATAGCCCTCAAGCGAGTGTGAAAGCGAGGGAGACATAGACGGCATCAGCAAAAAGGACACGACCATCATTTCTGTCAACTTCTGAGTTTACCCAGCAGAATGCATACTGCCGCACAGTGCTTGTAGGGGGCGCTGTGGACATCCACGACTGCGGTTTGCCCATGGCTAAGTGCTGTGGCATGATTCTCGATTTTAACAAGCATGCGCAAGTTCACAATGACACCAGAGGCGAACCGGTTGCCCAAAAAGGAGCATCAGCTCCAACAGACTAACAGGACCAAAGTGTGCGGGAGTGGGGAAATTTTGTATGTGTCCCACAAGAAGCCACAGCGAAACACCAAAATCATGGTAGGAGGTCAGTACAACATAGCTTAAAGGGTGACTGGACATTGGCTTGTGGTAGTGCGTGGCCTCAATGTGCTGGCATGATGGTTAAAAAACACAATATTTTTACACTGCAGAACAGCCTCACTGTGCCGTTTGGCCTTCATGCAAAGCACTCCTCTGAAAGACTTCCAGGCCACAATATCCATGTAAAAGGAACTGAAGCAACATTACGCAAGAACGCAACAACCGTCAAAAAACTAGTATAACTCCTTAGACCAGGAGGAAACCTTCTGAATTTATGAATTAGACATCCAGTCTTTGAGAAGCGTGTCCTTTCAGAAGCACATACTATGACACCCATTGGAGGCTTTATGGACTGCAGTCACAGGGGTAACAAATTGTACTGTTGTACTGTACACTAAGGGTCAAAGTAGTCCAGCATGTCAGCTGTGATCTGAACAGGTTCTGGAAGTAAGAAGGGGACTGCAGGGGCTGATGCAGGAAGGCAGAGCCCCACCCCTGACATTGAGTAGGGTCAGTGGCATGTGGAACATCAACGCAAACTGCTTACACCTTCGTTCTGTGTCATTTCAATAATTAAACAGATGCAGAGTCATAAAGATTAACCAGGCCTGCCTTTGCTATGCAGTTGTGTCCCAGGACACTAATATGAGGCCTTGTGGACCCATGAAATAAACATCATGTTTATATTGTCTTACTGTGGTACTGGGGGGGGGGGACAGCTGGGCACAGATAAATTATGACCTCAATATCCTCCACTGTACTGGTAAAGAAATTGCAAGCAATAAAATGTGTTTATACCATTTTTTTGGGGGGGGGGAGGAGGGGGGCAGGAGGA
>JAODJX010000001.1:51498922-51533884 GCA_026776945.1 Isichthys henryi
GAGGTGATGCCAGTCCCTCAGACCCACCCAGGAGGTGATGCCAGTCCCTCAGACCCACCCAGGAGGTGATGCCAGTCCCTCAGACCCACCCAGGAGGTGATGCCAGTCACAGGCCCTACACAAATGAACGGTAAACGAAGTACCAACTGCATTTTCCTTGGTCGATCCTGATTGTTTTTCTCTTTTTAAGCCTGATCTGCCAATCCCAGTCCGGGCTAATTTTCTTAGAGTAATAATAATTACTAGATTAAACATTTTTAAACACTTTTCAAATTAACTGTTTTCTGCAACAAAATAACTTTTACAATAAAAATGGCACCACCGATGATGAATAAAATTGGTCCTTCCAAATACGTTGTTCATTCATCAACCACTTCAAACTTTTTCACAAGCTGTATACACTGTGACTAACAGATTTGTCCCACACTGTAAAGGTTGACTGGTAAACTACTTGACCAACTCATAAAATTGGCCATTACACTGACTGGCTGGTCAGCGCAAATCAGGGTGAAAATCTGCCAATTGATTGGTGCATCCTTAATGGACACCCTATTTCACCAGAATTGTGCCTTAGGGTAGAGGAATTTTGAGGCAAGCAACCAAAATCTAAGCAACATAACTAGATTAAAGAGACACAAAAGATCTTTTCCAAGACAACTGAAATTACTTAAAAATCATGAGGCATATACCTTTTCGAATGTCACCAACTGCTCATAGAATAAGTCTGCACATCCTCATGTCCCTATGGCTTCACAACAGCACAGGATTATAACTACAGTACCCTCTCCCCCCACCCCAAAAAAGGAGATAAGACAGCAGCCACATTTACTGGTTGCCAGGTTTTCCCTCGAACCAACACAACTGTATCATCCTCATTAACGTTGTTCACTGAAGTCTACCAGGCATTAAAAAGCCAGATAGCAACGCATCGATCCAGACTTGAGGCAAAGAGCTCCAAGTAACACCAGAAAGCTGGTCCAGCAACTCTCTCCCTGTGGACTGACAGAGTGAGGAGTTTATTATGGAAAATATAAAAATTACCCATGTGAATTCTCAGAAGAAGAGAGACAACTGGCTTGCTGAGCCAACTGTGTCTTCATTTCCTTGATTACATCTCGGCACCTGCGCTGATGAACCAGCCTCAGACACCCTTTTGGGCTGTGAGTGGGCGGTCGTCTGTGACGCTTTTCACCACCCTAGCTACTGGAATTAATGCTGCATTTTGGATTTCTCATGCACAAGCCCATGAGGCTCATGGCGCATATTCGGTGTCAGCAGACACCTAGAACCAGCTTCCCCCTCTATCCATGTACCGACTGATAGGTACCGGGATACAAAAGGATGGCAGGAATAACAATCACCCACAGCTACAGTATTACTTTTCACAAAAGTATAGAAACTTGTCTTGGCGCAGCATGGCATAGTTAAATTTAAATAATCTCCTAGCAAAAATATCAAAGGTTTACGCGATTCAAAACATTGCTATGGAAAGCAGACAAAAATCACATAAGTGGGAAGAGGTGTAACTACAGGAACATGATTGCACACGTAAGCACACTGCATGGATTAGAAAAAAAACTTTCCCCGAATTTCTCAAATCTAATTTGCAGTTCAGTAAGCATGGTGTGCATAAGTGATTCTCCCTGGTCCAGGCTCAAGATCAGCTCCTGTTTTTGCAGTGCCTGAGGTTCTGTTGCCGTTTCGTGATTCAATGTTGCAATGGGTCATCAAGCCAAAAAGCTCACAGTGCACATATTCTGCAGCTGACTCAGGGGTATTGTGGTCTTCCGAGCACCCAAACCAACCAAGAGTGCAGTAATAAAATGAAAAACAATATAAATGTAAAAAACCTTTAACCTTTAAGTCCACACTGTGATTTATGGTGCACTTTATTACTGACAGTCACAGACTTCCTCCCTTTGAAAAGGCTCTGGCAGACAATAGGGCAACGATGACTAACGTGACCCTTACCCTCAAAGGGGACATTTACCCAAGCCCAGCTAAAACCACAGATAATTCTGCAATTCCAACTTGGCCGAAACACAAGCAAAGCATGCAAGATGACTGGTAAAGGGACCTCTTTTTACCTTCAAATGACCCCAAATGATCGCTTAATAAACGATCAGATACATGCATTATTTCGACCAAACTGATATCAAGTCGAAGTACAGATATGGTCAAACTGTTTTCTTATCGTGAAATCGAGTAATATGAGCCGAGAAAAGACTTGAACTGCAAAACACCAACATTTTTGTATTTCAAAAGGTTGCAAAATGAATACGGGCTACAAGTAAATTAATGAAATGAATGCAACACGTAAGTACAGTACTTAGAATCACACACGCATTACTCGCCTCAAACACCATGGAATAATCGGATTTGAACTGTCTCTGTATAGAAGGTACTGTAATCACTCCTAGCTCTCAAATCTACCAAACCCCAAAGCTTGGTTGCTCTACTTATGTTTTAACATTGAGCGTTTGCAAACAGCAAAAATAACTTAAAATTCCTTAGACTGCTTGGATGCGCAATAGCAAGAATGCGGACATCGAAAGCGGCGCATATAATGCGTATTATTACATACTGCATAATTACACATTCCACACCTACTGAGGTGCTGGAACAGACCAGGTACACACATGCACCGCCATATATAATGGCTGTACACTGCATTTGTTTAAGAAATAAAGTTCAATAGTGCTACTCTTAACGTTACTCATTGCACACCAGCACAGGAAAATGGGGTCCAGGGCATTTCTTGGGCTGAATGTGTGCGCTGCGACGTCCCTTCGCGTGCATCAGCGCGGGTAATATATTTTCCTGCATTAAAACTTCACACGGTTCGCGGTGATCGACCCACCTGAGGAGCAGGAGATGAGGAAAACGGCGAACACGAGTTTGGTGGCGGCTCCCATCCTCCCCTCCTTTTAAAATCCTTTCCTTTATCCCAGTAAATCCGACCCGTCTCCTCCACTTGTGTTTTCGAATCGGTCTCCTCTTATTCTGAACTCGGCAAACACGTCGCTCGGGGGCCTTGCAGCTAAACGACCGCCGGGGCCAAAGCCCACATGCGGGGAAGATGAAAAGGTTTACCGACAGATAACAAGCCGACACGGGAAAAAACCCAAATCCCACCGGGAATGGGGGGCAGATCTCCTCATGCACGGTGTGCAGCCGGAGAAACTTGCCATTTTGCCGGATGCATGATAGGGTTATTACCGGTGCTTATTATCGGTGCGTTAAATCAGTGAGATCCTGTGGCAAAGCGATCCCACCTTAGATCATTTTAATGAAAATAACAGCCGCTCCGCAGTCTTCTGTGGGACAAACGCAACTAACCTTAAATAATAAAAACATCCCCTGTTTAACGTGATCTTTAGCTGGATAATTAGAGCAGAAACTGCCGGATCAGACAGGCAGGGGATGGCGGTTTAGAGTCGAGGCGGGGGGTGGAAAACACGCACCCCCGGCGTCTGACAGCTCCGGCATTTAAACATGTGCCTGTCCGGTTTCTGGTTAACCAGCTAGTTAACCCCGTTAATCCAACCGCCGCCTATACGGAGGGGTAGGTACTGCCGAGGGCTCGGATGTCCTCTCCTGGAGGCTCCTTTGCTGGACCCTATTCTTTCCCACGGCCAATTTGGCTGAAACGCGGCGGAGCTGCCTGCAGGTTTACGGGAGGAAGCGTTCAGCTCCCCATCCCCGGACGCCCAGCTCGGCCGACCGGTCAAACGCCCTGGAAAAGGGGAGGGGGTCGATTCTTCGTCGGCGAGTTAAAAATGTCAGTAATAAAAAAATAAGAACAAAACACTGAAGATGATTCAGCTTCTTCCGCCTGAAGTCGGCCGTGTGACGCTCTGCGGTAGCTTTGTGACAGAGACGCCGCTGTCGGGTCCCGAAATCCGGCTTCTCCGAATAACTTCGCTCGTGCTAAGTTCCCGCTAACCAGAGAGGAGAAGGACGCGGATTCACGGCGAATGATTAAGTGCCCCTCGCCTCCCCACGACGCTTCTCAACACTGAATAATTAGAGTGGGGGGGAAAAGAATAAAACAATCCGCAGCTGCTATGCGTGTCCCCCAGCCGATGGGATCCGCTCCTATCGCTGTTTTCCACTCATTCAGTGAGCTGACGAGATTCAAGATGGCTGCGCTAATGTATTGTTTTTGTTTTTTTTTTTCCCTCCCCCCCGCCTCCGTCGTCCTCTCATCTAGACCCTCCCACCTACGAGAATCGACCTGTCATCATGCGAGGAGGATGAAGTTTAAATGACAGCGCAGGTCGCCGAATCGGAAGGGCAGAAAACCACACGAGCGGCTGGGGGGCTTGGCGATCCACCCAATCCAAGGTGACGTACCCGCCTTTTTCTATAGGAATATGACTGATAGGAGCGTAGGCCAAACAGAGCTCTGAAAAATATCGGCATGGTTTATATGCAATAACTAGTGAAACATACTCCAGTCGTCCAAATAAATTATTCGCAGTGAAACAACAGGAGTGTCTATGATTAATTTCTTATTGGTGATGTGTTTGAATTGTTCTGCATTTCATGCAACCTAAGCATTTTAAGATAGGTCTACCAGCGAAGGTACCTCCAGTACAGATATTAACCTTTTATTATAACAGCAGAAAATAGTTGGAACACTGTATTTTAAGACACCTAACGTCAATGTGGTACTGACTATAAGAAAGATTCTTTTAAAAACTTTAATAATTAAAGCCAAATTGTAAATATACCTCACACACATTTGATGTTATTTTGCCGCCCTATAAATGCAGATCAGTCTATTAAAAATAAAGTGTACGTGATTTTCCCAATTATGGGTCTTGTCAGAGTGTATCGCCTACATATTCACTCCATCTTTTAAACCAGATGTCCCAGTAACATACGAGTACTTCATCCAGATGTGTTAGAAATGTTATCTAGGAAAGGGGGAAACTCTTTTAGCTTCAGGTGTGAAATAAAATCAAAGAAACCCAGGGATGGGTGATTTTCTGCAGATTCCAGTGTCCTTCTGAAAGAGAGACCCATTCTAATGACATGATAACAGGTCTTTCCCAGCTCCTAAACAAAGGATTTTCTTGCTGGCTGCCTTCATTAAGCACTGTATTTATTTAAAGCCCTTTTAAAGTTCTGTTTGATAGAGAATTCAGGAGTGAATTAGGTTTGTGCAGTGTTTATGTGATTATAATCATGGCACATGTCATTTATTTGAAAGAAATTTGTGAATCGTCATGGTAACAAGCATATATTATTACCTGGTGTACAGTAGTATCATAGACTGAAAATATTCTTCACATCTTTCTATTAATTTAAATTTTCCTTGCATATATTTACAGCTCATGAATGTGAACATATTACATTACACAAATCCCAATAAATGCATAACTTGGGTTATATAATATATTATTTTTGTGCATGTCCATTGTTTAATATTTTATTGGTGTTGTTTTGTAAGCATTTGATAAAAACATATGTAAAGCATGTGTAAAAACCAAGGAAGGTCCCTCGCTACCAAATTCCAAAGCCTACAATTAGCAGTAACCATAACATAATGAGAGTTTTTCATTAAATAGCCACTGCTTCTTTCCCGCTGTGATCCCATATCATTCATGTTTCTGTACATAAACAAGAGTATAGAACCAAAAACATTATGGAAAAGGACATGTTTAATGTGTCTGTGAGCAGTTTAAGAGCCATCTAAATCTCTCTGTCTCTCTGTTTCTATATATATATAGATAGATAGAAGCTTACACTCACATATGCAGTGTCCTTCTGAAAACATACACTGGCATGGCTTAGGCAAGTGAAATAGCATATGAATGCCAACATGTCTCTGTGGAATTCAGTGTCCACCTACATGAAATATATTTCCACCTGGGCACAAAATATACACTCTCCAAGACTGACAGAATTCACAAGAGCTTTATTTATAAGATGTGGCATTTTAATCCCTAGCAATGACGGTGGCTACCAACTGCAAGGCTGCCTTCTTTGTAGAGATCATTTGGGTTTCTGGGAAAAAAGGGCTGCTAGCTAGCCTCAGCTTTCAAACAGTGAAAAAGACTCAGAGGAAGAATTGTTGAAGAGGCCAAGTTATTAACAAGTGGTTACATATGTAGCAACAGCCATTGCTGAAGTACAGTCTTTACAGGTTTCGAACTAAAATGATAAAACATCTGTGGAGTTTGTGCCTAATAGAAAATCACAAAAGCAATTTCACGCAGCTAATAAAACAGATCTTTCTAGCAATCTATACAATGCAAATGAACCTTTACATGTAGAACATACATCAAACTGACATTCAGTAAATCATAAGATGTCAACAAGATTCCTTTCAGGTAACAAACATTCATACTGTGTTCTGTCCAAAGACCTTGGCATTATTCCAGCTCTGTCAGAGCGACACTGGTTTTAGTCATTCTAGAATGTTGAAGGACATGACATTGGCTCTGACAACATATGCAACATTTATCTTTTTTTTTACATAAGGTACAGCCGATGCTATGGATGTTTAACTGAATAATATGATATAAACATCAAACAATGTCATTTATTTTTAGACAATGATCTGCAATTTCAGATTTCCTTGATATGATTCATTTAAATATACAAAACAGTTACATTTAATAAATGGTATGATTTGATGGTATTGATCGGTTGAAATGGGAGGGGGGCATTTTAAAAGGACGGGTTCTCATTTGTGTTAGTTATAAGACAAATGATAACTACCAAATTATAATTAGCAAATGCATTTACCTGGCTTGGAAAATGCGCATTTATCTTTTATCTGAAAGGTTTAATTTAAAGCAAACTGCAGTATTATTCACCTCATTCAAGGGTTAGGGTTATAAGGCTTTAGCGGGCATTTTGCCTACGTGGACGGGGTCAGTGTCAGGTCACCCACAGCTGATTTGCATGTCCTCATGTCAGAAGAGCACAGGTGTGTTTTACTGTCCCATAGAACTGGCAGAGCTCATTCCCTGGTATTGAGCTGACGGATGCCTAAGCCTGAGAATATATCTCTCTGCTGACACATAGATTTTGATGAATGAGGACTAGCTGATTTGGTCAAGGAGCACCTGTCTTTCACTCTGCAAAGAGTGGTAGTGTTTCTGGGCCTCTCTTTGGTGTCCTGTGGCCGTCCTCCAGTGAGGCATTCGACTCCGTGTTTGCTGTTGTCAGGCGGTATTTATCACAGCATGTATTTTTAAAGGCTTTTGTGATGTTATCGCATGCAAAAAAAAAAAAAGTTGTCATGTAATTTTTTAAAGCACAATGGCAAGCGCAGAGAACATACCCTGTGATGTAACTGCCCGGGCAATAAATTAAGTTGTGTGTTTCTTCCCCACCCTGGGACAATCCTTCAACTCCAGTGAAACGTGACTCATTGGCTGTGTGTTTATCTTACAGCGAAAAAATGTGTAATAATACACTCTAAGTATGCACACTCCAGGGTGCCAGATGTGCCCCAAAGTGATATTAGTTATGGGAATTAAGAAATGCCAGGGGATATTTTCACATGAATATCAACACCAGCATTAGGAACATAGGAACTCAAGAAGAAACAGGAGGAGGCCATTCTGTCCCTTCTGTTATTTGGACGTTCAACAGTGTATTTCTATAAGCAATGGTTTGCTGCTCTTTTGGCTACCTGCTTGTTTGTGACCCAGTCTGCCATTTTTCATGACTTACCCATAAAGATTTTATCCCTAATAAAATCACGGCTGCTTAGCAAAGCATTCAATTACAGCAGAGCAGATCTTTGGATCATGTGTTTTAAGGAACGTGCTGTGTGGATTTGTCCTGGAATTCCCCTGGAAAATGAACTTGTGGTTTCACATTTTCTTTTGATGTGTAAAATTAAAGTGAGGATAAGCTTGAGGTGTGACTAAAAACCTATTATAAAGATTCAAACAAAATGTTCCACGTCGGCCTTTTCTTGGTCTTTATAACGTTATTGAGGCGAGAGGAAACTCCTTACTGTCTAAAATATTGGAGGATGGAAGAAAAGGTAGGAAGAGAACTAATCAGTTAACATAAATACAGCCCGATAACATCTGTAACTACATTATCATACATTTAATGTAGGTTTTTTTGCTTTTTACTCATTTTCTACAGCAAGACATTTTGTCTGTTTACTTAGCTGGATGTTTTACTTGTTAAGTACTGTATTCAAGAGTTTCTGTTGCACAGCTCCTAATTGGACTTTAACTGTCCCTGTCCATAGCTGCCAGCTCTCACGCATCTGGCATGACTCTCACCCTTTCAGACTCACACCAGAAATCTTACAGCAAATCTATATCCTTCCATTATAAATCTAAAATTAGCTACATCAAAAGCATTGTGGTAGTTTGCAAATCCTACAGGCTATTTACAAAGTAATACAACTGTTACATACATGTAAATACGTGTGCAGACTTGTCTCAAATTGAAAATCTCACACCAGCCGGCTGACCAAAGCTGGCATGTCTTTCTAATTCTGCTACTTGTTCCCCAATGGACCTGACAGAAGTGACTTTGTCATGTGAAAACAAACTAGAGACGCTCAATCGTCTTTGCATTACTTTTGGAGAACATTACACTTTCACTCACCAATTTAACTTAAGAGACAGCTTTATTAGCCTGCCGTCAGAAGCCCTTAGCACAGCCTACCTGCCTGTGCATGCTCAGCGTGCTTGTTAATTTTTTAATTGTGCTTCTGAAGGTGAGAAAGGTTTTCGAGGTAGGACACGGGGAGGACGCTGAATGCTAATCCTTAGCAGGTCGATGTGGCCTTCAGTGTAGTGTCAACGTTAGCGCTGTTTTTTACAGGCCAACACATAAATCGCTCACGCAAACCATAAGCATCCATCGTGTTTGATGAGTCCTGTGCCAAAATCCTCTAATAGGTTTTGCTGCAGTTAAATTCTTCCAAACTTATACTTAAGTACATGAGCCAGATTGATTACTTGGGGAAAAAAAAACACTGAACTACAAGCTGTGAACTTACCACGCCCAGGAATTCTAGTGTTATGGCTCTTTACTTTGGCAAGAAAGAGGCCATTGAATGCAACTGCTGCAAACAAGATAACAACTTAGCCAGTGTTGGCCAGCATGTCCTTCTGAGAAGTGTACGGCTTCAGTGAGAGAACGACCCAAAATACTTGTAGCGCTGTGTTTCTGACAGCTAAAAGATGATAGCTGTCCTCTATTTGCAAGTTTGATGTTGATGTGTCTTGTGAGTCAGGCTCTTGTTCTTGGGGTGACCTGTCAGTAAACTAAGAGACAGTTGATATGTGCTTCTCTGCCCACAGGCAAACGCAGGCATGAGTTTGGACAAATTCAAGCGCTGTACTGCATTGGAGCATATCTTCAGAGCCAGGTACAAAGCCAGGTGTTAAAGGCGAGGCTGGATTGTGGGGGCCACGTGGGTGACAGGTGAACCACCTCCATCTCTGCCTGACGTGGGGTTCTTCAGTGGGGGAACATTGGTGACAACAGCCGTGCCAACTGGAAAAAAAAAAAGTTCAGAGATGAAACAGTTGAGTTTTCAGTGTGGCAGAATGGAGAAATTATTTATGGCACAACAGACAGGATGTGTGGGCGAAAGTATGATGTCAAGGGGCTGGTTTAGTGTTTTTTCTTAAATAAAATAAACTCCTCTACTTTAGGTCAAAGGAAACACAGACTCATCTGTTTGGTATTTAAATGCCAAACCACTCTCTTACCTTCTTATCATTAATCACTCTGCTTAGGCGCAAGGAAATTACATTATCCCCTCTTCCCCTACATCATGTTAATGGTAAGGCGCAGTGCACACTGCTCTGTTCACCAGGAAAACGCTTGTGTTTTGCTTTCGAAATGTAAGATAATGTCTGCAAAGGGTTGCTAGTGTTGCCTGCCTAAATGTTTAGTATACTTAGCCTTTAAAAAGACAAAAAGCAAAACTTTCTGGTTTTATTAAGATTTCACAGGGTCTGCTTACGCCGCTGCGGTTGCCCGTTAGACTGGAATAGCTAGTGTGACCAGACACATGTGATCTCTCCCAAAGTTGCCATGGTAATTTGAACCCGGGCACACTGCATGATTGGTGACGCTCGTCTTGATTCCTTGCACGGGAGCCAGGCTCTTTGGCACCAAATGGTCTTTAAAAATGTATTCTAAAAACCATTGCTTGTAAAAATGCATTTGCATGTAGAAACTTAACAAATATACGGTATATTTCTGTTAGGTAGCACCAGTCCATAACTACAGGCCCTTCTTGACTGATATAAATAATCAATGTAAGTCAAATTTTACCTTCCCATACCACTCAAGGCACCTTTTAGCAAAAAATACTAGCCAAAGTATACAAGTAATACATAATGAAGAATGCATAATAAAGAAAAGATAGGCATATGTGACCTTTTTACGTTAGTGCTCCCATAAACTCAGATATTTTTTGCATAAGTCCAGATTTACTTTAGTCGCTCTTGTGTAAGTGGGGAGCTGTCACTATGGGCTGAATTGCGGGTTACAAATGCCGAGGCAGGGAAGTGTCATGCACTAGTGTGACAGGGCCTCACTGACACCTGCCGGAGTGACACGCCAGGGGTGAACATGGTCACGCTTCAACGGACCTTCACCGGTGTCACCCGTGCCACTGCAAGTGGCCTCTCTCACTGATGAGACACATCTGTTCCTGATTCACAGTTGCTCCCACAGACCACCCCGGGGGACAGACAGAGTATGGTGGATGTGGACCTAAACAGGTGCCACCACAGTTGGGGATGAGGGGACGCCCAGTGAAATGGAAAAGCATGGCCCCCCCTGGTATGATTGCTCGCCGGTGGCGTGTTACATCACCGAGCACTGATGCAGGATTAGTCATGTGACTGGGAGAGAATGGCTGCCGCTGCGGCTTACGCCAACTTTCCGGCACTCCTGACCTCATGCCCTTGCTGAGGGGCCCAGCTTTCCCCACCAACCCCAGCAAGACAATAAAAAAAACCTTCAACTGGTGGGAATTCGCTGACATATGTACCTTAAGACTTTAGGGGCAGTTTTAAATTCTGTAGGATCAGCCAGCTGTTTGTCCTGGCTAAGTGGAAAGCCAGGCTATACCCACAGACAGAAGGACCATGAAACATAATAGTTGCATTTTCCATTTAAATCAAACACCATTAGTGCATACAATATATATATATATGTATACACACACGATGTGTGTGTGTGTGTGTGTGTGTGTGAGCGGGTATACCTATCCTTATGGGGACACAATGTCCCCATAATGTGATAAATATCTGTTTTTTTTTCCCTTATGGGGACCGGTGTCCTTTTACATAGTACATAGTCATGTACTATGTGGGGTGGCATGGTGGTGCAGTGCTTAGCACTGCTGCTTTACACCTCTGGGACCCGGGTTCGAGTCTCCGCCTGGGTCACATGTGTGTGGAGTTTGCATGTTCACGGGGGATGGCCGCATGCAGTGCGTGCACAGCCATTTTCTATATTCATATGCAAGTGGTACGATTTTCAAAGGTTTAAAGGAAGCGGGTTGAGAATTAAGAAGTGTGCCTTGGCTGCTGACGGAGGACTTCTCTTTACAGCATGGTGAGCGTAAGGTGGCGTTTGAATGTGCTGCATTGGAGGTAGCAGGACCTTCAAGGAACCCTGAAAATGGCAATTTGAAAAGTATTTGATAACAAAAGAATCCATCGTACATTATACAGTAAGAGGTGGTTTAGAAAACCATTTCAAAATGGAGACCCTCTGCATTTCATAACCAAGGGCAATTAAGCATACAAAAACAAGCTTAGCGATAGCAATTCCAGGGATAGAACACTTCAGACACCAGAAGCATGGCCTTCCAAACCGAGGTGGGGGGGGGAGGTTGAGCAGCAGACCTTCATTTCAGGGGGGGCTTTTAAGGGGTGAAATCTGTCTGGGCTCGGCCCTGATGGCTCGTTTTCGTAAGTCCGCCATGTGTTTATCTCAACATCTAATCCGGTTCCATTTCATTCACTGGATCAGTACTTGCAGATACCATGAAAGATGTGAGATAAAATACTCTTAGCAAAATCCAGCAAAACATCCATGGTAAAAAAAAAAGATTCATTGAAATGAATACTGTATACAAGCTGAGTTAAACGGTGGCTATATTGTGCTCAGATTTAGAGTCTTTTAATTAATTTATTTATTTTTACTGTTCAAGGGAATTCATTTGTGGACTGAAAGAAACAAACCAAGCAACAAGCGGACTTAGCACAGTTGAGAACTTTGGCTGCGAAGTTTTCACACAAAGCTTAAGGATTAATCCGTTTCATTGACGCAGCGGTAGGGACTCAGATACGACTGCTCTACTCACCTCTGCTCCGGGTGATTTCAGCTGGGACGGCACAGCCGGCCTGCCCTGAGTACTCTCTCATGAATGGTGAATGCCTCTTATTTATTTCTTGGTAGAAAGAAAATCCTCTCAATTGTTCATAATATCGAGGGCTGCCAAAGCCGGGGCGGGGCGGGGCGGGGGGATGGCAGTTTACCACATTGAGGTTGCTGATGGAAAAGGGTTATATGTGTCTGTAGGTTTTTAAGACTATACAGCAGATTTGCCCCCCGCAGCAGGCACAGCTCACAGGCTGCTAGACTATCATCGACAGCTTCAGGGAATAAGACACCCCCAAAAACATCTGGGACTGTGACCCCTGCTGCCCCTCACACCACCACCAGTACTCTCACTCCACAACTACAAAAAAGCCAAGCTCCCGCCCTGACATGCTCGGAGGAGATATAATCCTTTGGAGGGGCTGGGTAGTGGGGGTGCAGGCTGGGTTTTTGCGACAGACGCATGCATACTACCCCCCAGCCTATTTTAGATATACTGAGGTCCTTCGTGCTGCCTGAGCCCGGGCGTGTACGGTCACACGCCTCGAGTCACGGGCCCCCTCCGACCCTGTCGCCGAACCCCTTCTTACGGGAATAATAACCCCGCATCGCATGCCAAGTGGGATGAGCGCCAAGGCCTGGCAGCAGAAAGCTGAGCGCGAGCTGCCTCAGCCGCCGTGACACCTATTCGAGCCATTTAGCTGGAGGATTTACAGCCTCCCGCCGCTTTATTACCGCCGCTGGTGTAAGACGCCCCTTTTCCACAACCTATCACACAGGGTATTACCCAATGATCTCGGCAATGGCGTCAGTTCACACACGCAACCAGAAGGGACAAAAGGCGCAAGTATGAAATTTGCGCTCAGCATGTGACGTTTGACGCAACGGACCCGGCTGCGCTGCACACCACGAGCATGGTGGGAGACGATAAATCAATTACACCCCGCGAGGAGCACCGTCGCCGTGCCCCGACCTGCGAGCGCTTGTGTTCCCTCTGTAAAGCATAGCCTCGCGGACTTAAAGGGATTACAGCGACTGAAAGATCTGCTTCGGCTTTTTGTGCGCTCGGCGTGGCCACTTCAGATTTAATCGCCTTGTTTATGGGAACATTACAAGCGGTTTTCACCGCAGCAGAAGGCCTGGTTTCCTGCTCTCTCTCTGTAGCTGATTCAGAGTTGGCGCAAGCCGCGGGGGAGCGGAGAGGTGCCCGCTTACGTAAGCGAATAACCCCCCCCCCCCCGTGCAGACCTGCAGGTACCATCCTAACTGTCTGGTTTCTGCTATTATCAACCTATAACGGCAGACACCTGTCTGGTTTCTGCTATTATAAATAAATATGAATCATTAAAGATTATGATAACTTTTATTCTTTGTTAATCTCCTCCATGCTGTTATGTAGTGCCAATTTATTGTTATGCTCCCGTTGAATATGCACGCAGTAATCTTCTATCTAAGGACTTTGTCACAAAATGGTCACTCCCCATAGCCAGTATGCTAAAGTCAGCCACCCTTAACATCCTGCCATAAAGTCTCACTGTTAGCCCACTGGATGCTTAGCCTGTCATCAATGCTGTTTCGCCAATGGAAAAAGCTCATTACCACACTCTTCACCACTAGAAGCTCGTCATGATCAGGAATCCCATGGGTCACGGGATAGAATATTTTTCGATCTGTGATTGCATTGTGACAGACCTTCCGTGTGCAGTGCATACAGTTAAGGTGAAAATTGCACACCAACAGAAAAGTGTGCTTATGTGCTGGGTTAGAGTTGTACAGCGACAGCAAACTGCTGGTGTGTCAGGTTAGAGTACATGCAAGTGTGGATTCAGTTGCAGGGAGTGTTGCTGTGTGATTGTAGTTGTGTTTGTGTTCTTATTGTGATATTAGACTTGGTGCAAAACCATAGCCTAGGTTTGCAATCTTAAAATCATTCCCCTGGGATTGGAATGAGACTGGGATTAATTCTCCCGGGACTGGGACAGGACAGGAATTTTGTTGTGGGAATGGGATGGGACTAGAGAAAGTCTGTCGACATATTTAACCTATGCTTGCAGATATTTTATTTGTTGCAGATTATGTTAAAATAAATCTTGTTATAGGTAGGCATTAATGGAATCTACCTCTGAAAATCACAAACTCTTGCACACGATTTGCCTATAAATGCTTTGTCATCACTGTAATTCCTGGACAGGAACAACATGAGTGACCCATTTGGTCATGTGAGAAAGGCCAGGCTCCCTCATCAGTTTAAGCCACAAAAATATATATCAGCTTCATGGGGCTGATGGCCTTATGAGTGAACGCCTGTTAAAGTTCACATTAGGCTATGAAGAGAAGAACTGGTACATTCAGATGACATTTCAGCAGGCAGCCGGTGCGACAATATGCTGTAAAACTGAATTAAAGCACAGCGTTTCCCACCCGGCAACACCAGCCCGCCTTTCGAGTGGCACTTTAATTTGGTGTCTTTTCTGTGGGAGTGGAAGGTAATTTTAATTTTTTTTAGCTCACTTGGCTGAGGTCAGTTTTTATATAAACAAACCAAACAAATGAGTGGGACATAACATATCCGGAAAAACATGCAGTAGGAGTGTCTGGTTTTTCGTTCATGTGTAGCCATGCCCATCTGTGCTTGTGCCCACAATACCAGTCTGCCACTGGGCAAATGTGAATGCATAGACAATCCAGCATGAATGTTCCTTCATATCAGCCATGCTTTTTATCCATACTTCACACAACTGATATTTCATAACACTTTTACCTCTGAAACAGACATCCATGCTTCAGAATTTACCAAACACTCTAATAAGTTTGATTGGTGTGATGGACAATTTTTATTGTTGTATACCAATATTGTAAAAATGAAAAAAATGAATTATTAGAAATGATCTGTCATGTTCTATATCGCATGACAGGCTGTGTGGTTCCTTTTGTAAAGACGTAATTAAAGGTGAGCTGTGGCAAGATTAAGGCCTGACCACAAAGCTTCCACTGAGTGACCTTGCTCTTTGCAAATGGGAAAAATGAGGTGTGGTGAACAATCGGAGCGTTTCCCATAATTCCTGCTGGAGACGGGGACAGCTGGGTCTGTTACTCTGAACTCCCCCCATTCCCCCGCTACGCTTATGGACTGGTAGCTGCTTTCATGTCATAGTCACAGATGGCACAGTGACTTCCTGGGGACAGCTAAGTGATTTTTTTTTAAAGTGGGTGTTTCCAAGGTGCAGCTACCTTTTTGCATAAAGACTAAAATATAAATAAATGAATAAGCAGTGTAGCCAGAATGCAAGGATTGCAGGGAAGTGACCTTATGGAAGCTTTTGCCAAAGTGCGCTCACGCAAGTCGCACTGAATCCCTCTGATATTCACCATTAGCCGTCTCTGACCCACATTTCTGCGTTTAATGGGACAATCGACGCACTTGGAAAGGTGCTCTGAAAGTGACGTCCGTCTCTGTGCGCAGTCTTTTGAAATTTTCCTGCCCTCAGAACACCACGCAGCTCACGTATTGAGCGACACGTAAATAGAGTGTCGGGCAGGCGAAGAGATATCTACGACAGTTGAGGCCGCGCGTAAATGGCTGAGACGTCAAGCGAGCGTGTTTCATCTCTCCCAATGCTTTCTGTTCACTGGAACGAAAACAAAGCATAAAATAATTCAGGCCACCAAAGCAGGCAGCCTGGACTCCCTCCATCTCTCTCCCCCCCCCTCCTCCCTCTCTCTCCCTTACTCCCGAGTCTCTTCCCCCTTTTTAATTTGATTCTCTCTCTCTTGCTGTCTCTCTCCATGTTGAAGTCAGTCTCCCGCTGCTTTCTTTTTCCCATCAAGCTGTGCAGCGGCCCGGCTACCAGTGCTGTGCGTGGACATACTGGTAATGGCCCTTCTCCGCTAATTAAAAACCCACTTCATCTCTCGGCTGGCTCCCCCCTTATTCAGCCCCATCCTTGATGCGTGTGCTCTGCTCTGCCCAGTGTCCCTGATGGAGGAAAAGCAGCCAAAGGGCCAGCCTGCATGTGGAGGCTCACTCTTCAGAAGCTAACTCTTCCTGTACCTCAAATAATCCCACAGTTTATATAGTATGTTTGGCTGCCTCAGTTCAAATCACTTTAAATGATTTATGGTGTCTTATATTGTGTATTGTATTGATCATCCAGATTTCAGTTTTGTTTGTCATGTGAGAATCAGAGTGGCACGTGTTTTGTGGGCAATTAAGAGTGTTTATTCTGACAGTTTGAGGTGGTTCAATAAAGTTCAGAAAAATATGCATAACAGTCCAGTTGTTCTCTCCTTCATGATACCATGTCTACTTAAAGGCCTGCTTTCTTCTAAAGCTATTCGAGTTACCCCTGGATGTGCAGGACCTGTTCAGACTTGTCATGCTATCTGGTGTCTTGCTGACAGAGGCGCACTGTTACGAAAAGGTGTCTGCATCATGCCGGAAACTCGATTTTCATCCAAAACAGAGGAAAATAAGCAGCTGTCACTCAAGGCGTCACCATGAAAGAAACACAAGAGTCGTAATCTGCTCAAATTTCCCCCTTGATGTTGTTTTTCAACCCAATTCAAGAATGAGAAGTTTCTGATGTTTTACTCCAGTGTCACCAAAGCTTTGCAAAGGCTGACCTTCACACAACCTCAGGTAAAGGAAGGGAGCCCCTGCACATGTCCTCTCTTGCTCTGCAGGTGTTTTCATGGAAACTAGAAACAGTTGGAATGGAATTATAGTAACCAAGCATATATCAGGATGACTTGAGATCCGGTATATTCAGCACTGTCCCTTCACACAGCATTGAGTAATGTGGGACTGTGGAAATCCTTCCGGAAGCTCCCGACTGTGTCAAGGGCCAAAGAAACCCTTATTTATTAGTCCAGGTGTGACGGTCTTGCTTGATTGCGACTGTCACTGTTTAGAAATATCCAATCAGCCTTATGTAACAACTACACTCTATAAGTTTGAGAGTTTCAATGTACAATATTATTGTTTTTACCTCAGTTGAACATTAAGCACAGATGGAATATATTTAAAAATACTGTTTAGCTGCGTAGTCTGTCTGAATTGAGGCAGCACTTCTCCTGTCTGTATGAAAAAGTACAGCTTTCATAAGCTTATTCATTTTTCCATCATTTTTTTTAATCCAAAAGTTAAATGTAGAAAAAAGCAGAGCTTAGCCTCTGTTCCAGTTCATCTCAAGATACAAGGACCATCTGGATTCAAGGTTTCAGTGTGTGGGCTCAGCATCTCGGTGCTGTGATACCTGATCTCACATTTATAAATCTCTCTCCAAGCTGTCCAGAACGCTCATTATGTTCCCACATATTGAGTGACTATTTAATCTTTTCTCCAGTGTCCCAGTGTGTCTAAAATAGTTACACCTTCCTGAGTTCCCCAACCATTTTAATTAGTCACCAGCAAAATCCATGACCTGCTCATTGTCAGCAACTCACTGGTTAACTAATGCATCTGACTGGCAAATAGGTCTCTTGTTTGGCTCAAAGTCCAAAAGTAGATTAGGACTGGTGTGTTGCTTGTTGTCTTCTGGTCCTGGGATCCAGTTTAACACCGGGGGTAAATAAATTCTCCCATTGTTTCTCAGTAGAGGCAGCAAGCCCAGGAATCCCCCCAATCTTATTAGTAAACTCAGACATTAAAGCTTCTTAGTGGTCTTTGCTGATTGGAGCACCAGGGAACTAGCGATTAGCATGCTACATGAGGGGTTCTTAAGCAACTGTGATAATATGCAACCCCAGGTAGATGGACGCATGGAAGGTAGAGATTTTGACATAGTGTATTTTTACAATGTCTTAACTGTATGTTTCCTAATTTCTTGTTTGAGGGGCCCGGGACACAAAGCCAGCTCTCTCGAAAGGGACCTTATCAAACAGTACCCTGCTTGTTGCTTTGGAAAAAGTGAAAAATGACCCATTTCAAGCCAGAGAAGGGGGAGCGCTCACTCCCATCCAAAAAAAGTCTTCTTAGCCAGGCAGATGTGTATCCGCACTCTTGAAAAGAGATCACTAGTGCTCATATCCAGGAGTGACATATACAGAGGGGAGCGGAGAGAGAGCAACCACAGCTTTTGCACAGGGAATTTGAAGGATGAGTCTGTTTGAGCTGGCCAGTTAATATCAGGAGTGGAATTTGGACGAACCGGCCGCAAGCGAAATGCATGGCTGACTGAAGGATTGGTCCGGAAAGCCGTTTATAAACACCTGAAAGTATTGAGAGGTTTATCCTGGAGTCTTGTAAGGAAACAGCGAGGGAAAGCTTTTCCGTCTGGCCTTTATGACCCTACATCCAGGCCATTAAATGACACGTTATGAAAGCTCTGCTTCAGGCATGACTGAAAGTAGATTTGAGCTTAGTGTGTTTGCCTTACGCTTACAATGAAATTATCCTCTCAATACATATTTATTGCTAGATTAACTGAATGATGTGTCCGCACTGTCAGCACAGTGCCGACTGTGATCAGGCTATAGATACGGGTCTCAAAGTGTGATATATACATACGCTGTAAACATGCACATATAAGTATGCGTACATGTTAAAAAAATGTTGCAAGATAATATAAATAGTATCATCAGCCAATTATCCGGCTTTGCTCTTATTATTACAGAAAATACAACAAGCACATGTTTAGCACTGAAACCCATGTTTGTTGATAAGATTTCCAGGCGATTTGCCACTGTATGCTACAATGTAGGCATCTAAACAGTGTCTTGTTTTAGCTCAGGTTACATAAAATGAAAAGATTTATTGAAAAATTTGTGTCTGTCGGCTTACTTGAAAAGGATTGTCAATATATTTAATATATTTTCAAGTGATTGTCAAGTGTTTTAAGCCATCTTCAGTTTATTTTTATATTTCACCATGGTTAAGGTAATATTTGTAATTTTTCTTGATTTGGCTTTGCTTAGTGAACAGCATGTCCCATCATATGACATCATCGCCCCCCCCCCTCTCAGACCTTCTCAGTGCCAGCACACTTGACCATTGGACAGATCTGATGGCCTAAGATTTGGAGGGTGCTGATTCTTAACGCCCTTCCTCTTACTAAAAACTGGAGGTAGAGTTTGGGGTAGGGCTGGAGTGAAGATTAGTATTACTGTTAGAGTTAGGGTTAGGGTTGACATTAGGGTATGGCTAAATTTAGCATTGGGGTTAAATCTAGGGTGAGGGTTAGCCTTAGGGTTGGGGTTAGGGTTCATGTCCAATTAATATACAAGTCAACAACAGACAGTCACAGAAATTCAACATCCACTAAAAGTGTTTCCATTTGTTCATAGAACTTTTGAAACCATGAGGTTATAAAATGCATGAATACTATTCATTTTACACACTATTGGACTGTTCATGTTATCTTCTCTTGTGAATAAAAACAAATACAGGTCTTAAAAGCTGTCATTGGACCATTCATGTCACTTGGTGGACAATGTAGACATGTCACCTGGGCCCGTGATGGAGGTCCTCGCTGGAAGGCTGACACCTCAGCAATAATGGCCCCTAAAACTGCTGAGCCCTGGTGTTGCCTTTCTTCAGGCACCCAGATTCCACCCAAGGCTCCTTCAGGTTGAAAACTGAATCAAGCAGCATCAGAGTCTATTCAGCTTGAATGTCAGCACATCACAAGCTACAGGAGCAACGAAACTCTGAGCTAATTTTGTCCCAAAAAAACCTTTTTGGCTTTAATCCTGCCGTTTTGGGATTTTAGTTTCAGAGTTGCCCCTTCATTTGCGAGTTAAGTGGCATGCATTACAAGAGTTTCAGCAAATCCCAGGGCCAATTCGCCATAGCAGAGTACACATGGATGAGTTAGCCAGTATCATAAGTGGCATGGTCAACGGAGAAATAAAATTTGGTGCAGGTGTGATTGAAAAGGTCATGTCAAACATTACTGTCTGTGCTCTCCTGAATGCTCCAGATTGTCTTGCCCTGACATGCATGCATTTGCAAATGACTGTAGATGATTTGGAAGAGAGCTTACCCACCAGCACAGGAAATCTGAAACACACCAAAGGAATGGAGTTATTAATCTCCTTCAGTAGATTTAGCAGAAATGAGGTAGGATATGTCAAAATAAAAGTCATGTTAAAGCAGGAGACCATGAGCCTGCATGACGTTTCTTGGCTCTCATGTGCATTTTAGTCATGCCCATCTCATGTTACCCAGGTATTTAGCATACACGGGTCAAAATGGCTTTTAAGTGTTTTTTTTTAATCCTTAGGTGGCAGGAGGTAAACGGCGGCATTTGCAGCGATGCCCCTTTTTACTAAGAGACCAGATTTCCAGACCAATTCTTACAAATGCCTCTGGTACTTAAACCGAAGACCTGGCAACATTTATAATCTGTTAAAATGAAAAGCATGTCAGCTGGGACTGCTGAGGAATGCGAATGGAGGGGACTCTGCATGTCCCCCCACCTGTTCAGTTTGCTACTTTCATTCCTCATGAGTCTTTCATGGTTTTGCTCCTGGCCGCATTCTGCCCTTTGGTAGTTGTTTATAATTAAAGGGACCTCACTGGCTCACTCCTATGGTTTTCATTTTTAGGTAAAGCCCTCTTGTCTTCTGTGAAAGCTTCTCTCTAAGACTGTGGGCCTGTGCTCTGCCATTCCTACCACCATTAAAATGTAGGATGAAGACAGTCATCCACATCTCCCTGTTAAGCCCCGCGCTACATGCACCCTTGGCACGCCCCCAGTGCAACTGATCAGACTAATGCGATTTGTGCAGCACCTGCATGTGCCATCTGATCGATACGGCTCCAGGAAAACATCGGTAGGATACCATTGCATTGCATCCTGGCATAGCTATTTAATGAGAGAGAGGATTGAGAGCATTTCAGCATAGCAAAGCATATTTAAACCTTCTCGTTTAAATAGCAGTGAGCATGGCCGGCCGCAGCTAGAGCCCACATCACCCTGCGACGCCTGCTCTCCCATGCTGCCGTACGCTCCGCCACGTGATGTGCCCAAAGGTCTCATTCCATCATCGGCATCAAAATTTGGAAGCCCAGGCAACTCATTTCCTGCTACACTGTAATTATCGATGTTTTGAGGTTTGTTCCTGACAGTGACATACAGCAGAGCAGGGCTGGTCTTACTCAGCTGAACATGACTGTACTCTACGTCACTCCATGCCCCCTTTGTCAGACCCGAGTGGCTGACAGGCAGATAAACTTTGAGAGAATGCAGGACCAGGGGCTGCCTGCAGTTAAGTTGTTTTCCTTGTAAATCCAGACACTCTCTCTCTATGTAACCCCTACCCAGCCCTAACCTTAACTATAAGTAACCAAACAAAGCACAAGATTTTTGGTATTTTTATGATCTTTATGATATGTATGATTGTATTCACAGATCTTTGTAGGGACATGAAAAATGGTCCCCACAATGTCAAAAATAACAGTTTTTATTACTTTGTGAGGAATATTTGTGTGTGTGTATGTATATAATTTGTTCAGCTACTGTACTCAGCCTTAATTAATCAGATATCTAATTTGAGAAGAAGAATGATTACTTGATTGATGTACAGAATACAAAGTGTGTCCATTCAAATAAAATGTCATACATTTCCTAGATTTAGGAAACATATTTGACAAATAAATAATAAATAATTGCCTAGGTAGTTTTTATTAAGCCTTCAGATACTCAGTTGTTTAATATAAATAAAATATGGGCAATTAAAATGTCGTTGAAATAATTATCTGTCAACCAAAGCTCTCTGTTTTATGTGATTTGAATCATCATATACATTTGACCAACAGTGAAATCAAGATTAATTAATTAAGAGCTCAGCAAGAACAGAATATAGTGGCTCACTGGGGAGCCAGACTGGGAAACATGGTCTCAGTCATCATGGAGCCGGGACACCATCCCTTAAAATGAAAGAAACCCGAAGATCACCCAGCCAGACCCACAAAACAGCTGTATCCATTATAAAGGGAAGAAAGCCAGAATTTCCGGTGGGTGGGGCTTGGAAGGGAAAACTTTTGCAGAGAGTGCCTTGCATAAAAGTATCCTCGTAAGAATCATAAGAAGATCAAGTCTGCTTTCTCCTTCAGGCTTTTAAAAAGCATGTGAGATAGTGACTGAGAGAATGTTTGCCAGGATATTAGAGGAAGGACAGCATAGAGGACTGTAAATATACCAGCTGTTTATATTACTTTACATTAGATCCACCCAGAGAGAAGCACAGATCAGTGAAAACTGAGATGGAATCAAATATTCTCTTGAACAGGGAGGCGATAAAATGCAGAGGTCCTCCATGGTAGCTCCAGCTATGCTGAGAAGCTCTGTTCTCAGAGATGGCTGTAGGAAGATAAGGTTAATAGAGATTGCACATTTGGGGGTGTCCCATATCTTCAGAGAACTGCTGTCATGACATCTCTGGTGTGTGTCTTGCATCATCCATCCCTGAGGGCCAATCAGCAGCCTCTGATTACTGTTCTCATGCCTTGACACCCAAAATAAGATCTTCAAACATTTTTTTCCCACTTAGAAACAGCAGCTTTACTGTATTTTGGCAGCTCTATACTTAGGACCTCTCTGAACCCTAAATATAAACGCCATTGCACTTTTTGGTGGTCTCACCCTATTGGATTATGTCCAGAACTGTATCAAATGCACCACATCCAGATGATCAAATGGAGCCAGTTTTAAATATCATGACATCGCCAAATGATCCCGCACTTACATCACCATTCAAAGTGCAAACACAGTGAGGGGGGGGTGGCACTCCTTTGAGTGACGGTTACGTAGGATGCAGATTGGTGGCTCTGCTCTGTACAGGATAGATACACCCGGTAGTATTAATGGCTGGTAAATATACATTTTCCTAGAACTGACAGATGTGTATGAAAAACACAAGCAAGACCATGAGTGCACACTGTTGGGAGGGTGTTCCCACTATCGTGGAAGGGTGCTGCTCCGGTATGAAAGGCCGGGAATTCATTCCCACCGAGGGCTGGTGAAAAGGGCGTTCCTGCGCAGATAACATTGAAAGCCGTCCACTGTCTTTCTGCACTTTTGATATGGATGCTGTTTTTATAGGATAGAATGTTCTGGAAAACAGGGGGACTCTTTGCCATCCTCTTCCTTTCGGGTTCAGCGTGAAGAGAGAGCCGGTGGTATGTGGTGCAAACACGCCCTTAAAACGTGCATGGATGCCCCCCTTCCTCCTTCGTGAGGGAGTTGGCATCTCGGCATGCCGAACATACAATCGTAACACACCCAGAAGGTCCCTAAAAGGAACTCAGCTCGGGGTGTGGGGGAATACGCACTGAGCAAACATTGCAGCGGCAACAAGCACCGTGCTAAAGCGGCCTCTACTGCACCTAATCCATTTTATATGGCCAGATCAAATTTGGGTAGTAAAAGACAAATGTGCATGTGGTTTATTAAAGTTCTTCACACCCTTGAACAGCTGTACTGAGGCCCTCATGTATCAGCATTTAAGAAGAAAAAAACTGTGACACTGTATCCTATCTGTCTGTTTTCTTCCCTGGGCTGGCGGGGGGGGGGGGGAGGGGGGGGGGCACCTCTCCAAACCTCAGGAGAGCTCACCAAACCGGACAGACGGTCCCTGGATCCAGGCCACAACCTCTAAACGTACAAGAAGACCACCATAACTTCTGCTTTAGTCCTTTTATAGAATTTGAAGGACTTATTTGTCAGTGAGGTGCGATTCTCTAGTCGTGTCGGCTGGAGCTGAGCCCTAGCTGCGGTGGGTGGAATGACGGTATGCCGCGGTGATCTGAAAATCAAGCGTGTGGGGAGATAAACTCAGTCTGGTCTGAAGTGGTCTTCGCCACTAGTGCATGAAAAAAGACATTCGCCCTGTGACAGAAAGCTCTGGGACAGTCCTGGCAGAAAAATAACAGTAATAAGTAGTGTCAGAACCCGAGAGAAGGCAGTTCACGGGCGAAATTGCCACCAACTCAGGCCTCTTAGTGTCTCGGGTGTTCATTTTTTTATATGTCACAATCCCAGTGCTTTCAAATGACTCCTTTGTCCTTCTCAAGTGTGTGTTATATGTTTCTTATTTTTCTCACAAGAGACACAGGGAGACACGTAGCTTCTGTTGCACCTGCAGATTTTTTACCCTGGAAACTCACTACAGTAAAAGGATGTTTTTAATGCCCCATTTCATCTGCAGGGATACACTGCATAAACTGTAAGTAGTACTATGTTAGTAGTAAGATGTCCCGCTGGTTATTTCGAGCTAATTTTGTTTCGACCCACACTTGCTGCATCCAGAAATCGCACCTTTTCCATTTGGCATGCAAACACATTGTGCAGCAGTTTTCTCATAAATTCCCAGTGCTGATTAGAGCAGGTTAGAGATGAGTCTCACAGCTCGCTTTCCTTGTCCTGATGTTCAAAATGTGCTTGTCACAGCACGTTTAAATTTTTCCCCTTCATAGTGTGAGATACATGTTCTTTGGGACTCCCCCCATCTGAAAACTGACAGGGACACCCGCCGTGCCCTTTCATTGTCATCACTGTTTATGCCTTTCATGAGTTTGCTGTCAGATCATGGACAGGGTTTCCCGGGCATTTTCAGAAACAAGTTACCACAATAACAGCAGTAATAGGTCGGTTAATACAGCAAGATATAGAATAAATGCAGGTCAGCAACAATGTTTTTTGCGAAACGTGTCTGACTAATACAGACAAATAAGTAACATTTTCTGGCCCATTTCTAGACATACAAGCTGTCCTTTGGATTATAGCACAAAGAGATTTTCATAAATTGCCCACATTATTTTCCCGAGTACAGAAATGATCATAAAACTCTGTCAGCCTCAGATATTATCACAACTTCACCAAAGGAGCGTTATCATGATCAGGTTTCAATCGGGGAAACTGTGGATGAGATGGGAATGCTTCTGTTACTGTATCTACTGCCCCAGTTTCAGATTACTGGCCCAAAACTCTCTCTGCTTTGATTTGCTCCCTACATACAAAAAAAGACACTCCACGGTTTTTTTATAAAAAGAAAAAAAGAAACAACCATGCTGTTAGATCGATGTAATTCATCACCAGACTGATTCTGTGTTGCGTGTTTAACCCATAAACGCCTCCAGCATCGCAGCCATGTTTGCTGTTATCTGTGGAAGAGATGCCTTTCAGGTATGCTAGCAGCACAGACCGCAACACAACCACGTAAATGGGAAAACGGGAGCCATGCTATGGTAAAAAAAAAAAGAAACAAAATTCTAAAAAGGAGGAATGAAAATTCAAAGAAGGACATGAAAATTGTAGGTTCTTGGCAGTGATGTGTTACTATTTGTGGCTGGGATTGAAAATGCTGTATTGGATAGGCTGGGCTCAGCACCACTAGCAAACCTTTCCGGATTGTTCTCTCCCCCTGACCCCATTGCGAACCCCGAGTTCCCGGCCCGTGAGCACGGCAGACGGACTGCCGCCTGTGACCAGCCTGTGTCTGGCCCTTCTTGGGCGGGGGGGCAGTTGGGGTTGGGAGCCCCTCCCCTGCAGTCCCCAACCCCTCAGGAGTGCCGTGGCTCGCTTTTCAGCGCTGACCAGCCCGGCGCCCCTGCTTCCTGTTCGGGAAAATCCAGGGCGACTTGAGATCCCTGCCGATAAGCGGGGCCGGGGGCCGTGGTCCCACTGCAGCGAGACGGGTGAGTCGCATGCGGGGCCTGTGGCAGCCACATTCTCGCAGTTTTTAACCTTCTCGCCGGATGAGCGTGACAGAGATGGGGGGGACTGGGGGGGTGCACCATCTGCTGCAGGATGACAGAGCGGTGTTGATGGGGGCATTGTGCACGTTTTTTTTTCTCACCGGCAGATGCACGCCTTGGTCCCGGCGCCGTGAGAGAGACGTGTTTTCGGGAGACTCTCCCCTAGAGCCGCCCCCCCCCCACCTCTCCCTCATGCTCCTTTGTGGTCGTTCTGTTCTGTTCCGATCCGCGGCTCTCAGCCTGCCAGCCAGGGGCCCAGCCAATGGCGCCGTGGCCCCTCCCTCGTGCCGCTGTCTCCATGGCAATGCGCCGGCGACGTGTCTTTCAGAGCGAGGGAGAATATCTTCCCCGTCTCCTCGCTGCAAGGGCCTCTGCGTCGACTGGAATTTTGACGCGCAGTTTGCGCATAATTAGCTGTGGATCTTGTGTGTGATTCCATGACAGCCAAATGCAAGCGCTCATGTTCCCTTCCACTGAATTTTCCAGGAAAAAATGCCAAACACTCATATGTTTGCAATGTGCTCCGTATAAAAGGAAAAAAGATACTAAAATTCCCATCTGTGTCCAACAGATTATGAACAGCTCTTTCCCACATCACTGAGTTTGCAGCCACATGGAACAGGTAGCAAAATTACAAGGTTGAAACCCCCCATGTAATTTAAACACCCCCCCCCCACTGGGGGGGAACCCTAGCCAGACACACCATGAAATTTATTTCTTGCTACAGGCCTGCGTGTTTGTCCTTCAATGCTTGGCTGTAACCTGGCAGCACAGAGAGCAGGTTTTACTGCGTGATGTTTCAGAGTCTTGTGGTCATACTTTAGAGAGAGTCCTGCTGTCCTACTGCTTTCTTTTGTAAAGTTCAGAAGATGTAATTATCTGTTTGAGTTATACTCCCAAAGCCCGACATGAGAGGCTCTGTAGAGAAAGCCTCAGGTCATGTGTGGCCCATGCTGTTCTTCTACTATGACACTGACAGCTATAGCAAAGGAACAGGACAGCGCCCCCTAGTGACTTTGAACCAAATTTGCACATTGCTGGCGTTAACTGAAATGAAGGAGAAGTTGGTGCGCTGTCTACGACCCCTGCTGAGATTTCGGTCAGGATGCTGGTGCTTTTCTTTATTAACTCTTTTCAGGCAAAAATATTAAATGTTATTTTGTTCCCTTGACTGCTCACTGAGAGTGCCTGTTACAGGGGCCCTTCCTCATTGGCTCGTACAGAACACTGAACAAATACTTACCCAAACGCATGCTAGAAGAAACTTTACTGTTCTGTGAGCTGTTGGATCTGGTAGATTCTGACTGAGCTGCAGCAGGTTCCATTTTATGGAGACTCTGCACCTCTGAAATGAAATCTTGCTTTATTTGCTCTTTACACAAGCCGGAGTGCACATATATTAGAATGGTCCTGCTCAAGGGCCCAATGGTGACGTGACTATTCTGCCAAACATCCGATGTCTCTTAGCTGGCGTCTGAAGGAGTTGGATGATTCTGTCTGCCGAGAGCTAATCGCTTCATTTATGACCCATGAGGGAGCAGCCAAGAATGCAAGAATGGCTTCAGCTTTGGGGGAAGATCACACCCATTTTCTTTGGGGGGTGGGGGAGCGGGTGCTGAAAACATTTTTAATAATCGAGATGCAGAGAATGAGTGAACGAGAGCGGGAGCACGACTGAAAGGAAGAAGCAGGAAGCCTTCGGAGAACCAGAGTCTATCTCGAAATAGGAAGCTGACCCAGACTGCAGGAAACAGCTCTGAACGCAAGATAAGGGCAAGTAAACAAGCCCACAAAAAGATCATTTTGATACAAAAGGCTTCCTGGTAAATAAAATTCCAGTATAAAAAAGAACTACTCACACTAATACATTCAGTGAACTTCTTTGAATCAATAAAGTGTGTTTTGCTCAGTTGGTTCAGATGTTTCACAATCATCCTTGCTGTCCATAGACACACAGCCTTCCACGAGAGCTGTCTGTGGAAATGAATGCCGATGAGACCAAACGGCAGGGCGCATCAAGGCAGACATACACCTACACCGCGCTCTCGAATCTCTTCCACTGCTTCTGCTTATTTCAACATTTGGACGGCGTGTTACTTATTTTATTGTTGCGGCAGTAACCCCGTTTTGCCTCTTGTCTTCTGGAGAGAAATAGCAAAGTGCTATTTTTATGCTTAACAATGCAACGGAAACCGTGACTCTCAATTCAGTGTCAGAATGAGCTAATCAAGAGGACGATTGTCAATCGGGTCAAACATGAGCGCAACCAGGTGTGGGCAGATGAAAGATGAGTGAAAAATGAAATGATGGATAAATAACAGGTGTTAGCTGAAAGGGCTTGTGAACAACCTGTAGAAAACCTTTGTTATGTTCGGTTGCTCAAGCCTTGTGACTTTCTCATCCTGCAGGTTATGATGTTTAAAATATATTCCCTGTGAAACTCACCCTTGTTTCCTGCCTGTGACTACCCTAGGGGGGATCTGTGACCTCTTCTGGACAACTGGGGTGATTCCTCGTGCCCCAAACTGAGGATGATGTACCAGTGTCCAGCCCAGAATGCACAGCATACCTAAGAAAACCTTTTCTGAAATTAAAAGGAGAGCAACGTTAATATCCGGCTGTTTTCGGATGCAAGACGCAAGACCTCATCCAAAGAATTGTGTTTACAGGAGACTGAGTGGGTCCAAATGTTTCAGTAACTGAGTCCTCCATTATATTCCTGGAAAAAACAGCGAGGTGCCCATGTGGCATTTGATGGGAAATGACACCAAATTTCTTCTTATTCCATCTATGAATAATTCACATATGACAGACCACAGTCTTTGACCTATTTTCTCATTTCCACGTACAGCGACAATTTGATTAATAAATTATAAATGGAATTACATCTGTGAATTTTCCCAGTGTTTTGCGGCTCCTCAAAGAGGTGGCATCGCTTATCTAGAGATATGGGGACTTGAAAGCAATGAAAACTGCTTGACCCTGGAAGTTGTCTCACGAACACATCCTCCCCTCAGCTGTCTCCTTACTCTTTTGTGTGCGGCTCACTGATTTAGGCCACCATGCCAGTTCAAATCTCAGACCAATTTCACCATTGGTCACCTGAGCAGGGGCCTTACTTCAGGGACCATCCGACCCTGCTTTCTTAAAAAATGTATGTTTCTTTGGATGCTAAATAAATTACATGTACTGTAATGTAAAAGTTTTCATCAGCGGGATGGAATGTCATCTACGAGATGCACCGT
This sequence comes from Isichthys henryi, assembly GCA_026776945.1. Lineage (NCBI taxonomy): Eukaryota > Metazoa > Chordata > Actinopteri > Osteoglossiformes > Mormyridae > Isichthys > Isichthys henryi. The sequence continues at coordinate 51,528,212 of JAODJX010000001.1, forward strand.
GTGCGGTCCTCATGGAAAAGATGGAGGAAAAGATGCAAAAGAGAGACACAAAATGGTACACCTGTGACCTTGGGCTATGAGGTAACTGGCTTGTCGTAGGAGCCATGGAAAAAAAAACTTGCTCCACTCTCTCCCCCTGACTGTACCCTAGTCACATCCGTCACATTGGGGGCTTGCGCTGATGTAACATCTTTTGTTTAATGTAATAGCGGACTCAATACAGACCGGCCCTTATGTGTGCCATTAGAGCTGACCTGATTTCCAAATCCAGGTAGGCCTGTGCCTGCTTGTGCCAGCATTTATCACGGCTCGGTGAATGTCAAGTTGACACATTGCTGGCCTGCATGCAATTTAGACCAAAGTATTATTCTCTGAAGGTGTTGCACAAGGAATTGCTACCTACAGCCCCCCTCCCAACCAAGACTGGATTGGTCAGGATCACCCCAAAAGGTGCTGGTGAGCCTGTCAATGTGTCCAAGCACCTGGGTCTCCCACTATAAACACCTTCTTCGGGCTCCTGGGATTGCTACCATCTCAGTGAATGGGGTGGAATTTGGCTAACCCCCCCCCGCCCACAATGCATTAAGTCTTCAAAAGGAAGGGGAAAAAAAACACGAAGTGCAAATTATGTCCGTGTGGCATGCTGCTCCCAAGACCATCAGCGAACTGTGGGTTCAGGTGGTCCACTTAACGCAGCAAGCTCGTCAGTCGAGATCCTAATTCATATCCTCCGAAGAGCTTCCTCAAATAGAGGTTGGGGGGGGGGGGGGGTCAATTGGTGCCTAGGCTCTGGTGTCGAATGAGCGGCGCCAGGCGGTCACAGACGAGGTCCCGCTAACCAGCCTTTGAAATCAAACACCCTGAGGCCGCAGACTAGTGGGAGTCACTAAGTGCAACCTCTAACAGCCACACGCTGCGGCCTTCGTAGAGAGTGCCGGAAATATTGGGTGGTCGGAGGGCTGTCCTCCTCTGGAATGGGAGTCGTAAAAGAATGGGGCGTCAGATCAGGGCTAGTTGAGCAAGACGCTTGGATCAGATTTAACTGGGAACACCTAGGTAGAAGTTTAGTAGAATATGCAGAGAAAGTGTGGAGTTTGGTAAGAATTTAAGATGACTTTACAGAAATTACTTCTCACTTACGGCACTTTTGCAAGCTCATCCTCTATCTTGCACTGGTAATGTTTTGACTACAAACCCCTTGCCTTAAGTACGGTGGCACCTTTGCTGTCTATCAAAGGATCATGAGCTCAACACTGTAAACTGTGGCAGGGCATCAAAACGAAGTCCCGGGAATGTGGCTGACTGTTTAAGACTGAAACAGGATGCTCACGGCAGTGTGAAAGCCAGGTGTGAGGAACGCCACCCCCCTTGCCAGCTTTGGCACTCTAGGCATGCAATTAGATGCTAAGTGAATATTTAGGTTACACAAACTGCGTCAAGCTACGTCTTAACTGTAATAGTACCTGAATGGAACCAGTGTGAATTCACTCACCCAAACACTTCTTGCACTGCAGAAACAGGTATTGAGGCTTTACAAAAGTTCCTTACAGCACAGCATATAAGATGCCATGACTTACCTCTGTTTAGTCATTTCTATACCCAAATACTCGTTTTCCTTCAAAAGTGTGCCTCTAGGGATCTTTTTCACGTCTGTAGGGCCAGATCACGTCAATGAACAGATAATTTAAGATAGAAGTGTGTATTAAGTTTAAAACATATTATTTTCAAGAGGCTAAAGAAAAATGATATTAGTTATTGTTAGTTCTCAAAGTATATAGGAGTACTTCACTTTACAGGTAATTTCAGATTAAAGCAGTTAATCGTAATTTAGCTAATCAAGGTCGGGGAAAGACACGTGACGCCCAGCGAGCTGTGTTGTCAATAGCACGCGAGTTTTAATTTTTTTTTATTGAGAATTCAGTTAAACCCGATTTTAGTGGCCTGCAATGAAACCTACTGTTTAGTAATGTACCGGCCACGACTGTTATGGAGTATCCCTGTATGTGTTGTTTCAGTGACGGGTGAGTAATTTAATCACGATGGTGCCAGGAACGATATATTTGTAATTCTGTGTAAAACACAACTCAAAACTGTGGTGCTGAGAGAATGGGGACAGGATGTTTTCACTGCGATATGGGGAACTTCACAGTTATAATTTTATACGATGATATGTTTGCTGGTAATTAAACTGGCCACACAGGGGGAAAGGAGATCTGAAGACATGTGCTTTTAGAGCCCATAAAAAGCGGGATACACCGAGCAGTAAAGCGGATATACTGCCGTACATCGGCATGTGTAGCTGTGCTGCTCAGCTTTCATTTCCCCGGGCGGCGGAGGCATCCCGTATGAAACGATCCATTACCTGCAATACAGTTCACTGTAAATGTGAACACAATTATTGTTATTACTGGTATCTGCCGGTTCGGGGGCTTTGCGTGAGACACAAGACACAATCGAGTTGTAATCTTTACAGCACAACTTAAAACTATTATTGCACAGGAACATGTTTTTTCAGGTGAAATTGATTGGGGAAATTTTAAACGAAAACCCCAGCATACATTTCTGCTTTCTCCGGTAAATAAGGTATCTGAGGGTGCATTGGCAAGTTCCCGTAGAAACTGTCAAAAACGGCTCAGTGTTTGGAGTGCCTTCTATATTTTAAGAAAACGAAATCCATATTTATGTCCTGCTTTGCCTTATTACGTTTAAATTCCCAGAACTGACGCTTTGTACTATCCAGTATTATTTTATGTGAGATAGGATTAAAATGTAATTATCGCTGTGATCAGGTCGTTTATGTTTTTCATTGATGAAACAAACACTATTAGGGCTAATAAAATCAATTTACAGTCGTTTCATCTCTTAAATACAGATTTTTTCCCATTTTTGTTTGTTTTTTTTTTTTGCGAGACCTGGACGTCGCGTTGTCATGCAGTATTACGCAATAGGTCCTAATCTAGCACGAATGGAGAAACTAGAGTGACGTTTTTTTTTTTTTTTTTTAAACGTTTGGATCAGCTGTTATTTAAATGCGGGCAATGACGTAAGAATGCTATTGATAATAATCCAGATGCATGTACTTCTGTACAGGGGTGTAGCTCGAAATTCTTGGCTCCATGACAAAATTTCACATTGCCGAACCCACCCAACCCAACCTTCTTACATTACGTCATTTAAAAGTTTTACATATTGTAAGGCCTAGTTAAATTGTTGCACCTAACCCCCTGAATCTGCTAAGGCAGGGGTGTCAGACTCCAGTCATGGATACCCTGTGCTAGGGTATCCATGCCCTTACTGTGGCACTTCTTCTGTAAGTGTTGTGACAACACCAGGTTTAAGAACAGGATAGGATCACGGTCAATAATAATAAGACATCTGAATGTGTGACATGAAGGGAAGGAGATGCTGCAGTTAAGGACAGGAATGAAAATACCTTTAAGTTGCTTAATCTAAATTTCTGTAGTAAAGCTGAATCCACAGTAAAATAACAGTGGTTGGAGGAAGGCAGATACTGTACAGAAGAGATCAGTTTCTGTCCTGGAACATACAGTCTTCAGTGCTTAACAGGTGGCTATGATAATCATTAATCCCCCTAACACCTGCCCTAGTATTTTCCCAGGAGGCACCTGTTCCCAAAAAAGGCCATTTTTTAAATATACCTTACGTTACCACCTCATATACAGACCAAAGAATGTAATATAATTCATTTTTTGATGGCGTTTCGCATTTTTGCCGTTAAAGCATCGAGTCTCGCTTGTCCTTCTCAAAGTGCCATGTCATGTAAATATCATTTCTCATGCTTGGTCTGATAGGTAGAAGTCATTATACATTATGGTACACTGTTATTCTAAGTTTGGAAGGGGAGGTGCACCCTCTGACCTGCATGCCAACCCCATGCCCAAATCAAATCTTTGCGGTATAAAACGGTCGAATTAAATGATTGGCTAATTGTTTTTTATGCTCTTATCTGCAGTATTGCGCCATGAGATGCTAGGGGGCATAAGCGGTTTAAATTGCTTTCTTGTTCTAGTGAGCTGCTGGCCAACTGGAAATACCTATGCAATTAGTTTTGTGACGTGAGACTAGGATGCACTGTGGCTAAAGGCTGTGACCAGAACGGCTAATGAGAGCCTTCCGGATTGTGAGCTGTGTGGGTAAGACTTGAAGGACGAGGGGCAAGGTCGTAAGTCTATGTAGCCAGAATGAGATTTCTCTGTAGTGTTGCTGGACTCTTTGTATGAGTATGGAGATCCGGAGTAAGCTCAAAACAGTGCCACTGCTCCTTTGGATCGAGAGGAGTGAGCTGTAGTATTTTGGACATCTTATTAGGATGTCACGTGGTTGGCTGTTCTGGGCACTTCTGGCTGGGCAGAGTCCCAGGGGCAGACCCAGGACACTCTTGAGGGATTGTATCTCCCAGCTGGCTTGGGAATATCTAGGGTCCCTTAGAAGGAGGTAGAATACTGGTTGGCAACACTATGACTGCAAGATACTACTAAATCACACGGAGCCAATGAGTAGCTAGTGTGACACTCATGGATCAGAATAATTTAACTGTTGCCCCCACACCAGACGCATAGCCCTCCACTTTAATTTCTGTATAGAAGTACTTCTCACTGTAAAAAAGGTTAGAGACTCCTGAGCTACAGTCTATGGACTTGGAACAAGACGTTAGGGCTGAGAATGATCCTCACCAAGAAAAGAGGTATGAACACAGGTGGATAGATGGAAAAACAAATAAGTAGATTTAAGTGTCTTTCTTTGAAATAGTGTCAAGTTTTGACTTTACCTCTCTATGCACAAGGTTGTCTGGGTGAGCTCCTAACGGTGTTAATGTTTTTAGAATACATGTATATTTTGGAAATATTTTTTAGTCTTCATTCAATATGTAATAAACCTAAAACAGATTTAAGAAATCCTACTATTTCTCAAATAATCTACAGTACTTACCCACTCTAGTATATCCTGACAGTTACATGCATGTGTGTTGCCTGGTGAAATCCAGGTAAGCGTGTCTGGGATTATCATGAAGAAGGAGGATGGACATCCAGTGTATGAACTGCAGACAAAATCCCCTATGATAACATCCTGAAGGTTTGCTTATATCTCAGCCTCATGCACTGACACAGCTCTGCTGTGTTACTGATAAAGTGCGATCCCAGTACTCTCAGAATTTAATGCCAGTATTAAACCTACAGGCTAAAATGAATTGCCACCATGACACCCCTTGGAAAAGCATGTCTGTTTGTTCTTCTCACATTTGAATGCATATATGTGTACCAGAATGACATTCCCACATTTTGCTTTTGGGTTCCTGGGCAATTTTCCAGCACTTTTTTTTAGGGGAGGTGGGAACAGAGTTTGGGATCAAATAACCCTGCAAGGCCCCCTTTTTCCCTCTATAAGGGGAATTCCTGCCCTTGGATATTATGTTTCACTGGGAGGCACATAAATGTTGATGGTCTCTTGTAATTCTGCAGAACGGTTTCCATATCAGTAACAATAAATGATTGCTTCTGAAACTTCTTACCAAACACCATTCTAATGCTGAGCATGATAATCATGGGAGGCATGGTGGTGCAGTGGATATCACTGATGCCTCACACCTCTGGGACCCAGGTTCGAGTCTCCGCCTGGGTCACATGTGTGCGGAGTTTGCATGTTCTCCCCATG
>JAODJX010000001.1:51533984-51544969 GCA_026776945.1 Isichthys henryi
GCTTCCGGGATAGGCTCCGGACCCCCCGCGACCCAGTAAGGATAAGCGGTTTGGAAAATGGATGGATGGATGATAATCATGTATAATGTCAGCAACCTGGTGATCTGCAGGAGGAATCTGTCACCTTCCCTCTAGGCAGAGAGACTCTGTTGATGACACTATTAGAGCTTCTGTCAAATAATCAGGTTAACTTTTGCCAGATTTGTATGAAAGTGTACCTTGTTTCGTTTTGATATTTTCATGTTGGTTGTGCACGTCTTAACTCAGTTGAAGGATTACTGTAGCCTTAAGTGAAGACACTTGTGTTTAGTATAAATTGAGTAAATAAAATGATCCTGCTTTAAGGTACTTTAGCTGTGTAATCAAGAGGTCTGGCTTTTGCGTGGCGATTTTTTCTCCCTGAGCACTCGTCACCCCTTCCTCATGGCAATGAGGGGTGAGTCACCTTATCAATGAGCACAGAATGTTCTTTCATAAGCCCTTGTCATCTGACACATCTTCATCATCGAGTCGTCGCTCTTTTCATGAATGATTTGTTACAAATATATACAGCCTCAAATCAAATTATTAACGCATGAAAAGGGTGAAGGTGAGCTTCCAGTTAGGATTACAGCTGGTGTTAACTTGCCTCTGTGTCCCCCAAGGGATTCTAATTTTTGGAAGTTTCATTCTGCATAACCCCTGTCCCTCCCATGTCTCATCAGACCGCCTGTCTTAAATTTCTTTTAGCATTGTATGCTAAATTTTGGTTTTGCATGGTCTGCAATTATATTACCTTTAAGTACAATTTCTCTTTATTGGAATTGCATTATTCAAGCTTTAAGGTTAATTTGTGCAAAGTTTGTCACTTGCTGGGGCTAATTATGGTAAAGGACTGCTCTCCACAGGTTCATTAGAGAACAGTAAGACCAATTCTCTACATAGTTTGAAATTACTTGTACAAGGAAGTGATCTGCAGCAGTTTGATTTCTGTATAGCCACTGTATTTCCTACTGTTGTCCTATGGCCCCCAAATGGTCTTCTGGACAGAACTGTCTCACTATGGAGATTTCAGTTTTAGTTCCAGCTTTATTTCCTTAACTACTTGATACTACTGGGAATAATCCCAAACTGCATTGTACTAATGCATGTTACAAGTTATAGTCCTAATACCTGCATGAAGGCAGCAGAGAAACTCTTCCTATCCCATCCATACTGCGTTTGGTCACTTTGAGACCTGCTGGAGTGTGTGATCCTTTCCTTGTTCTGATCTGAAGGCACTGGCTGAAGCCATGCGCAAAGTCCCGTTTGGGGCTTCTGTCCAACTACTGCTGAGAGCGCGGGCAGCGATTACGAGGCTTGGCTCCGGTGCGGTATCCCGAAAACCGCGGGGGTACATTAGCAGTTAGTAAACGTGCCGCGACTGACGGAGTCAGGCTCTAAGAGGCCAAGCCATGGGCGCTCACAAAAATTCCCGTTTCGCTCCAAGAGCTTTTTTGGGAGAATTTGTCACAGTGGTCGAAATGAAAGAACGTGATTGCTTTTTCGATCCCCTCCGTTCTTCCTCTTGACCAGTGTACCTCGGGCTACAAATGAAGCCTTCCTGCAATATCCCTTTCACCGTTGGCCAGATCGAGTGATGATTCACAGTGAAAGCCGCTAATGCCTCATAGCTAGAAACAAACATTAATGAGAAACAAACTGTTAGCTGTCTGTGTTAGCGTGGCGTCTGCAAGGCAGCTGCCCATGGAAACTAGTTTTCATGAACGAGTGATAGAGGGTTTGTTTTTCTTCTTTCCTCCTTTTTTTTTAAACTCTGCGGGACCTTGGCTGCACCCCCCTTTTTGCCTGGCCATATATGTTGGGATTTAAGCTCTCCTCGCAGTCTGGAGCACCTCAGCACCAGGGCTGAGGGTCACTTTCCTCCAACAGTGACCTGGATTTAGTGTTTCCTTTCTCTCGTCGGTGTGTCGTTCCTAGTTCCGGCTGACCCACTATAAGTCCCCCCTCCCCCAGGGTTGTTTGCTTTGTTTCAGCATCCAACCTTATTTGGGAGCTTTTTGTTTTGTCTTCGTCATGACCACCCCACCCCCCATCCCTGCCTACCTGCTGCAATATAATACCACAACATTAAATCCAATTGAAGCAAGGTCACCGTGGATCTTTAGACGAAGGCTCTCCTGCTCTCATAATGAAACTGACTTTGCTTCATTTCCGTCTCTGAGGAGGCCATTCTTCTGTGCCAGATTATATTCTGACCCAATGCCACCGTCTACGTGTCAGTCTAACAGCGATTTAGATAGATGCCGCTCTGTAAGCACACTGGTGTCACGGCGCTTTCCTTTCTGCATCCAATTAAACCGCAGCTGGGCATTTTGCAGGATCGGGTGGGGGCACTTGTAAACAGCAGTGTACTCTGTGACCTTGTGTGACATTGTGATAAGCACCCTCCTGTTAGCATGTGGATTTCAGCCCCCTACTCCTCGTTCCTGATTATAATTTTACTGTGCTTCTTATTTAATACCTTATTCTGAGTCACCTTTATGATTGTATTCAGCAACACACCTTGGTGTTCTGCTGCGGTCTTTGTTCTTCTGCATAATGTTACCAGATGCTCCTCCTCATGTTACTTTCTTTGAATTTCCGAGGGAAATACTCAGTATCTTCATTTTAAATACTTTTTCTTGTCTGAATTGGTTTCCCTATCATCGCTATTGAGAATAAGAACCTGTGTTTGAAAGAAAACAGAGGATAAGTTGCGTGAGAAGGAGATGTAAAGTTTCTATGATCACTGGAAGTCAGGAAGAAGAAGCTGTTGATCTTCTAGTGCTTAACGCAAAGCTGAATTCCCGGGCCCTAAAGAAATCTGTTATTTTTAGGCTCGACTGAGCATTCTGTCAGATTTCAAACATGAAGGGTCTGAGAACTGTGAGTCCAGACAGCAAGTCTCATTATCGCGCTGTAGGCATCTTGTTTTTCACCTTGGAGGAACGTAAAGACATTGGTGCCTTCGCTCCTTTGTGAAAATGAATGAAAGATTAAGCCTTGTGATGGCCCCTGGGAGTCTCATTTAACTACATTTTTATGGTTCTGTTGAGTTTAAGATTTCTCTTTAGCTTCAGCTGAGTGCAAACACATGTATACATTAGTAAGCCTCACACCGAATATTAGGATTCACACATGCAAAATGCTGTTTGTCCAAGGCTGAAGGTGTCGAAGGGATTAGGGTCGCTTGATGTTCAGTGTGTACCATCTCTGTTAGCTGTTCTCCATTTCAAAACACATAATGTGCAACATACTGTAGTGCTGTGAAGAGAGAGGTATATGCTGATGAATACTTCTTACGCTTAAGGACTAGGGATTAATCATTTCGAAATTGGGCTGATTTGAAAAATGAAGAAATAAGAACAGCGTACAGCAACAATATTAACAGTATACCAATGGATGCGCTATAGATCATTTTTACCGTTTTTCTGTACTGGTGATTCATTGCCTGAATTTCATCCGATATTTGGGTTTCTATTAATATATTGTTGTAATGCTGTATGACTTTGTAAACGGGATATTATATAGTTCTTGTAAATAATAGTAGTAAATTTCTTGGGAAAACAACCTAATTTGTCCGAGTGGAGTTGTTAAAATAAACCTTTGGAAACATTGTGTGGGGGGAGGGGAACTCGCCCGTTGGCTGATGGCCCAGTTTCCATGGAAAAGCGATTGAGTTACTGATGAATTCATTCTCTGTTTTGACAGCGAAATAATTCCAGAGGACCCATCCACTGAATCGAGTCTATCTGCAGCCATAGCGCTGGCAACGTCCTTTAGATCGATAGCGACCCGTGCATCCGTGCCAGGGAGATGTGGTAGAACCTTTTCATATTTCACATGCAGAACGGAGAGGCGGACGAAGCAGAAATGGAGCTGCCAAGCTCTGAAGCCTCCATGCTGTCTGCTGGAGACATCAAGCCAAGCACAATAAGTGATGTCAGCTGGAGAACAATGAAATAAATGTATGAAGTTTGTTGTGCTGATTCGGTTCCCATTTTATTAATAGTTGTACCATTTTGAGTCAAGTCTGTACCCTAAGTTGAATGTTATTAGTGCAGTGTGCTAAGCAATGATAGAGCGATGCCTACTATTGCCTACATTTTGAGTCACTTGAAAACCCAAACATGTTTTATATGTATTATATTTATTTCTATTATTCAGTTTTTATTGTGATTTTGTGAACATTTTTTATTAGCAGATACAACATATCATGAACATATAAACCACTCAGTACAGTATGATATAAAGAATACATTAGAAGCAGATAGGGACCATAGTCGATTACAGAGAGCTGATACAAATTGAAACCACGAAAATATATTCTCTACAGTTTAGAATTCTAATGACATCTAAACTATAACATATATGGATTATGCACTGACGAAAAAACCTCTGCGGTTTGGGACTCTGAAGGTTGCTGGTTCAAATCCCAGGCTCGTCAGAGTGATTCCACCATTAGGCCATTGAGAAAGGCCTTTAACCCCAGGGACTAACTGACCCTACATTCACCTCTAAGGCTGCTTCATGAGGTGAACTCCTGAAATGCTTTTCCAGCTGTCCTGAAGGAGGTCCCATATATATTCTGAGCATTGATTGGCCGCTTTTCCTTCACTATCTGGTCAGACTCCTCCATAACCATTTCTACTCTTTAGGTCAGGTGGCCAGGTCATGTGGTTCAACACTATCACACCCCTTTATAGGCAACGTGATGTGTCCAAACTTTTGACGTTGACTGTATAAGTGATGACCTCAGTGATGACTGGCCCCAACCTTATGTGACAGGCTGAGTGAGATGAAGGAGGCTGTCTATCTATTGGGCTTCTTGTTAACTGGATAGATGTCAGAGTTCTAGATGAATCTTTTATGATGGGTTAAGGCTTTTTAATGACGTGAACAATGTGTAATAAGTCTTTGCAATTAAAAAAAAAAAAAGTCAGTTCTATTTCAGGGGGGGTTACGGATTTAATTAGCTACCAAAGACAGAGCTGTGATTGATCAGCCATTGAAATGCCTGTCAGTTAAGACACTTTTCTCAGCATGTTTTTCTGAGCTGATTTTTAATTAGTTTTATTATGAATTTGACTTTGACGGCTCTCACCACTTGGATATGGCCATTTTCTGTTTGTCTTCCTGGCCTGCATGAGGTTAGGACACCTAATACCAAATTAATGCATTTTTCTGCACATTTTGTGGGTCGGGACCTGAACTAACCTGTGCTTCTGCTCCAGACGTCGCAGAATTAGTATCATAATTTTTTTTCTTCCACGTGACAATTGTGGGAAAAGTCGGCTCACTAGCTGGCCAAGGGTGTGTCTGGGAAGCTGGGTGTGTTGCAGAGGCCATTAAAAACTTTTGTATTTTTTGGACCCCCCCACCCCCATCTGATTCTAGAAATTTTTTGGGGGATGGGAGACATCGAATGTGAAAATGGTTCCCCTCCCCCTAAGATGGGGGTGTGACACTGGGTGCAGTGAGTTATGACAATCTGCAACCATTTCATTCAAGTAACTTTTTCTGTTCCTAAATGCTTGTCCTTCCAAAGTAGCTTCTGGAATCCACTTCTTATTTCAAAAATAAACAAATGCAGTTTAATCCACACAGCATTAGTGTTACATACCATAATCTACAATGTATGAGTTAAAAAAAATTGATATTAACCAAATACAAATACTGTATAGGCTATAAGGCCTATTACGTTTTTTTATGGCATAATTACTATTTTATTTTAGCTATTTTATTATTGCCTCATGAGAGCATGAAATAGTAACCGAGGAGTCATAACTGCACAAGTCACCCAACCGCATTAGCAAGTGAGACAATCAGAGAGCTGGACATCCACATAACCCTATTGCAATGGACTTCTCAATAAGACTCTGGGATAAAAGGCATTTAATATGTGAAGCTGGTTCTAAATAGCAGATACGATTAACAGTAAATTGTAATTATCCTAATTAGGCAGGACATTAGGTGACTGCATTAATGATGGAGCAAGTTTTGGGTAATTGACTAGAGAAAAGGGGAAAATGCAGAGTGCCTCATGTTAATGACCCAAATCGGCTGGTTTGTTTGCTGAATGTCAGAAATATTCCACCCATGTGGGGAGGGCTGAAAACAGCTTTTGCAGGTTAAAGCAAAGGCCAGACAGTGTATTGATCTGCACTTTTTAATGGATAGGCATTTTTACCTATTAAAAATCTGTTATACATTTTGCATAGAAAATAGAACTATTCAACCAAATGATAAATCACATTTAAGAACTATTCTTTCTTGCTTTTTAAATGAAGTTTTAATACATTTGTGGACATTGTCCTTGTCAAGGGATTCTGTGAGACCGTGAGTCAGTGTTGTCTGTTAGTCCTGTTACTTGGGGGATTAGTTTTGCATTTATTAATTTCTAAAATTGCTAACATTTGGCAGAATTTGAAATACTTGTCTAGCCTGTGAGTATTTTTCTGCAATGACCATGTGACCAGTAATATCATAAATCCTGCAGAGGTAACGGAAGGTGTTCTCCTACCCAGGGTACCGTAGTGTATTATTAGGCAGTTGCTATTAATGCCGAATCGTAGGTTTTGTGTTGTTATCTTATCAAAGCATGAAATAGTTGAATCCCAAAAGGAGAAAGAAGTACCCCTCACTGATCAGTTCCTCGTTAGCCCCCCCGATTAGAAATTAGATTAATGACATAGACTGCTGGAGCCCAGCCAGAACACAGATGTATGCCACACTCAGAGAGCATGATAATTGCGTTATAACCTCCATTTGAAAGTTTCAGTTCAGCATTGCAGTTCTCATTTGGTTTGTCCTTCTTCAGCATCTGTCATTTGAACTCCTGCCTTTCTAGGGTTGTTGTTGGAGTGTCTTAAATATGACTTCATATATCAGGATCTATCATTTTTACCAGGGTATAATTTAAAGCACCGGTGGTAATGGTAAATATATCGTGGTCTGTGTATATTTCTGCATGCGTGTATGTGTTGTGTATGTGGGTGTGTGTATATCTGTCAATTCTATCTGATTATATCTAATCAGTCAGTCTATCTCATGGCACTGAACAGGAAAAGCGGTTACAGTAGATGGATGGATGGATGCTTCGGAAGGGGAAAAGCACTGGCATGGCAACTGCATTGTAGTTATTACTGTACTCCGAACTGTATTACTAGGACATATGTCACACAGTATACAGGTATTTTAAGAACATTTATTGTGCAAAACAGAACCATAATAAAAAAAATACAAAATCAGTTCTCAAGTTACTTCCATCTCTGAAAAACACTTTCATGAAATACAGTAAAATGAAGCTGCACAAACTGAAAATAAATGCAGCAGGAAGCGTTTCTATTTGATATGAAAATATTGCTTGTATTACCACACCGCTGTCACCCGACATACTTTGCAGATTATTGTTTTCTGCTTGTTGCCTGACTTTAAATCTGAACCGAATCCATATAATGGAAGTTCCACTGGGTTTTTAATGAACTTCTCCTCTTTGTTGTGCACAGCAGATTATTACCTTGTTTAAGCGGTATGGACTCTGATGTTTTCTAGACGATTTGCTGGCGCAGGCTGATAATGATGAAGCCTTCTCTACCAATTGGCACAGTACTGTCGAAATACGTTCCTTAGAGCAAATTCATAACGGTGTCTTATGTATACTGTTTATATTGTCCACTGCCAGTATACTTCACTCAAACCATGAACTGTCCAGTCCAGGGGTCAAGATCAGCATGCAATGGTACTCACTGGTCCTGTAAACAGTTAAGGCACATGGGATCAATTTAAGCATTACGGGTACGTGCTCCTAAATTGTATATGTTCCCTTTCCTCTTTAAATATACCTTTTTAATCCATTAAAAGTTGGACTTGGCATAAAACCAAAGTACATTATCAAACGTTTTCCAAAAAACACCCCAAAGGGAAATGGCTTTCCTCCTAACTGACCTATGTTTTTATTAATTCCTTTATTTTGTCCCTTTTCTTAGTTTCAGGTTGAACTGGTCTTGATATGTTGTAGACACCTAGGGTTGCGAGACATTAGTCATGATATATTTTGTCTGGCTGTCAGTCATCCATGTGTGCCCCTGTTAACATATGTAGGCCCCAAGAAGTAACATAAAGTGGTCTTCATTTGTATTGTGTCACTTGGCTGTCCTCAGGCATTCCACAGATCTAGTGATGTCTTTGGGACCCTTCCCAAACTTCAAAATGTCTTTATGGTTTTGAATGTCTGCATTACCCCATCCTGAAACATTGCAACTGATCTTGCAAGTCAGCTTGAACTTACCTGAGGAAAAGCTCTGACTCCATACAACAAAGTTGTCAAAGGAAATTCCATCTCACACACCTTTAACCGAATGATCACCTTTTTGTTGGTGAAAACGTTCGCCCTGTGATTTTTTTGCACTTTCCTTGTGCAAGCAAAAGGTACGCAGGATTCTAGATGCCGATCAGCTGCAGAGAATTGAATCAAATGATGGTTGATCTCTGTGGTTGTGTGAAGATCGCCAACAGTGGGGAATTTTACTGGAATTTCCCATAAAATATTTACCTCCTGTTGCTCTGAGATTGTATATTGATAAGGAATATTTTTCTTGTGACTTGTGATAGACCTGTATAAAAAATGTGAATACTGTTTTGAGGATTTGGCTTGAAGAACATATTTAAACTCCTGGGAACACTCCTCAGTTTTGTAATTAACGTTAATGTCCACAGGAGAAGCGGTTGATTCACGTTCGCTTGACAGAACCAGTCATTGTTGCGTAGCACCTGAGGGCTGAGGAGCGCTTTTCAAAAGCCAGTGTAATTTTACCTGTTCGTCTTGCTGCAAAGATTACTTTGAATAGGTGTGAAAGATAGGACCTGGCCTTTATCCAAGCACAGTAGGGTTTATAAATGCAAAATAAATTACAGTTTGAATCTAATGCTCAATCAAAGCTGACCTAGTTTGGGCTTGTTATAGAAGCTTGGAAAGTGTTGTAAAGCCCATAAATTCAAGATCTGCTTTTGCCCCATTCTTGTGAGGTGACCAGGATAAGATGGGTGTCTTTTCCAGTGTGTAGATGTAGTATATCTGTGGTTGATTTGTATCCAGTGAAAAATTTTGAGTTTCTGCCCAGCAGACAAGAAGATCTCAATGTTCTGACTGCCTGCCATCTTGTCAAAGACGGTCATCTGCTCTCTCTTGTTTTGGGCTGCCGGTTTTATCACTCCTTCCTCTTATCACAGCACAATTATGAATATGTGATGGATTCCATAATAAGGTGTTTGACTGATGCTCCCGAACAAGTGTCTGCAGGCCTGTGCAGTGCTTACGTGGGGAGTGTGTGGACTGTGGAAGGCAGAGTGGAGATAAATGGTGATGAATTCAGCTCTGCGGTAGAGAGGGACAAAGCAATAGACAGGCTGACCTTGGCTCTCAGACCAGTCAACATCAAGTTTCTGACCTCGGTGGTGCTACAGAGAATCTATCATTGTGAATAATTACCCACATCAAAGAGTTGATGTTTTATTTCATGGTTGTATCTGTCCACAGATCTGTCCAAATGGAAATTAATTTTCAACAAAACTGCAGGCATTGAGGAAAGCAGATTTAGGTACAGGTGTTACATACCATGATATTTTTAATGATTTGCTAGTTTTTTTTTTGTGTAGTTGTGGAAAACCTGGTAGAAACTAAAAACAAGGCTTTGTACTTCTTAAGGATACTAAAGCAAATGTCCTCATACTGTAAATGGTCGCGTGTACAAAACCGTGGCATGCAGGCCCCTGCAGAAAGTGTTCTTAAGCTTGTTCATTGCATCTGCAAGCTTGTGTTATGCTGGACTGAATTAACCACCATCTAGCTTGGATAGAAGAATGCCTCTGGTTTATCCTGATTTAAGTAGGCTTCTCTTTTGTGCAATGTGCAATATATTTCTTTTGGATTAAGAGGTTATACTCGTGTCACTGGCAAACGTTGATCTTTGCCTGCTCCAAAATGAACTGCAACACTGATCCAGTTTATTTTAGTGATGGCCTTGTTTTAGCCCCTTGATTCTCTATGACCTTTACAACCATATACAAGCATGATGTTCATTTAATCTGAAGGAGATACTGGGTCATCTTGTTGGACTGCTACGCTCTCTTGATAATCTTGGCCTTTGCCGTGGCAGTCCTGAGCTGGGGGAACCCAATAGGGTCTGCAGGCACCCAGGCGGTTTGGGATAATCAGTTTAAGACCTGCATTGCAGGCCGTCTTTCTTGCCGGCTGAGACAATCACAGGACGGTGCTGTATGGGCAAGGTCAGGCGTGCTTGGCATCCATTAAAGCTGCAGGTACGTTGTGGCACCAGCAGACGTGGCCGGGGCCCAGACGACCCCGCAGCAGCTGGGTGGTGTTTCTTGGGTTACTCTGGCCTTGTTAGAATACAAATTTGACCAGGAGAGTGTCCTGCATCTCTAACGATACAAGCACATTAGGCAGCAGTAGCTTAGCTTCAGTTCTGCCCATTTCAATGATTTCTTACATATTCTTACATAAAAGCACTGGAAACAAATCCTGCAACAATCAAAGGTAGCAGCACCCAGAGACTAATTTACAGTAAAAGCATGTAATGGTTGACTATAATAAAAAAAAAAAAAAACGGGGCAGGACTTTGCAGAAGGTGATAGGAAAGATTTCCAAGGTAGCTACAGACCTCTGGGGTTTCAAGATCAACTAGCTTCCTAATGGCCACGGGCACATTAACCTTACAGAAGGCTGTGGGATTTTTATTTATGGATAGGAGTCTGGATGCAGGGTGGTGTGGGAATGGGGGGAGGGGAAGTGACCTTACACTAAAGTCAGCAGCTCTCAAACTGCCAATAAGGATTTTGTCAGTTGTTGTGGTGGGGGTGCAGATAGTATAAGAACATAAGAACTATACAAACGAGAGGAGGCCATTCGGCCCATCAAGCTCGCTTGGGGAGAACTTCACTAA
>JAODJX010000001.1:51547325-51574727 GCA_026776945.1 Isichthys henryi
GACCCAGGCAGAGACTCGAACCCGGGTCCCAGAGGTGTGAGGCGACAGTGCTAACCACTGCACCACCATGCAGCCCCTTGACAGAAATCAGTCAAAATCAAATAAAAATGTTAATTAAAAAATATACATTATTTCAGAGTTTCAAGTAACTGAGCATGACTGTTAATAAGCAATTTTTAAAAATGTGAAAATGTATTGGGTGTCTTAATGTTTTCAGACTGTTGTGGTAATGAGATTTTTAAGGACTTGTTTTGAGAAATGTTAAAAAAAACATTTTCTGTTAGATTTTAAATTTAAATTTCTGTGATTTTAAATTTACACTTACAAAGACTTCAGACCTGGTTATTAATGGCAAAAAAATTGAATTTGTTGATGAAAGTCTTTTTAAATACTTAATGTTTGAAATATTTGAAATGAAGATTTCATAAGAATCACCCAGAGACCATCCACTCATTTCTATGGGCATCACCCTATTAATCCCAACAATGATGACCGTAACCCCTACCCACTCCTAACCTTAACCATAAGTAACCAAACACAATACAGGACTTTTAACAATATTAGTTTTTGTGGTTACAGATTTTTATAAAACTGAGTTTCCCCTTGTGGGGACCTAAAAGGAGGTCCCCAGAGTGTCCGAATGCCAGGTTTTTAATTACATTGTGGTTCCCACAATGTAATATATACATTATTATGCACAAACTGCACACACACACTCACACAGACACACCCACACAAAGCTCTGTCTGCAGGCCGTTTCCAGGCTGGTCACCTTCACTCTGTTATTTTAATGGCCACGACAGCATAAAGTTCAAGGAGCTACGACTTGTGGTCAGATCACCTTCACAGCTTGACAGGGAAGAATGTTACTCATGGTGAAGGTCTTGACCCTCACAGTGAGGGTGACAGGCCTAACAAGCACTGCCCTTCCGTTCAAGGGGACATACCATATCTCCCAGGAATAGGGGTGATCAAGGAATGCGGTGGTCCTTAGCTGTACAAACTGTTCTACTTGCAGATTCAGGTAGGCAAAATTACATTTGCCAATTGTATGATATGTTGCTTATCTGGTGTTAAGCAAGGCTGACCTGTTCACAGAAAACCGTAAATGCAGTGCCTCATGGGAAACACACTCCATATTGCCACAGCCACTATATGCAATAAAGGTTTATGACTCCAGGGGGGATGAGGACAGATGACGATTGATCAACCTTCCCCTATGCCAGCATTTCCCAACCCAGCCCTTGGGGACCCCCGGATGGTCTCAGTCAATCAAAAACACCAAATATGTGGTATGAATGTGTTGGGAGGTAGGAGAGAACAAAAATGTGGACTCTCTGAGGACTGGGTTGCAGGAAGCAGGAAGGGCAGGTTGCGACACTGCTCCATGCGGAGTTCCGCCTCAAATATACTGAGCTAACAGCAATTTGCTTTAAATAAGGAAGGGCAAAAAACAAACTGATGTGAGCCTCAAGTGGCAGCGAGACACAAAGCAACTGAAATTGCCTCCAGCTAAGAAAACAAATCAGAAATCAAATAAATCAAGGTAACAAAACACCAAGAAAGAAATAACCCTGCTGTGCTTCACAGCAATACCTGGTTACCTCCATTTTCACAAACCATGCTGTGAGAGACATTAGTGTTCGCCTGACAGATTGCGTCCGACGCAGCAAGGGGTAATGCGATTGCCAGTTATGTTTTAATGCGACATTTTTCCCATCTTCACCTGTAGACTGCCATCTCAGTCTGGCGCAGGCTGTTCTGCAGCCTGGTATCTGAGGGGATCTTTGACAGCCTTGCTGGAGGTCAATTGACATAAACACCATCCTTCTGAAACAGTTTTACGCTTTACGACAGGGGTGGCCAATCTTATCGGCAAAGGGCCGGTGTGTGTGCAGGTTTTTGGGATAACCTATAGGTCAGCTGTTCAAACCCAGGTGTCGCAGCGAAAACCTGCACACACAGCAGCTCTTTGTGGATAAGATTGGCCACCCCTGCTTTAGGAGAAGTTGTGCCTCTAGAATTCCTACTACCAAAATGCATTATTTGTCCAACACTGTTGTCTAGAGTCCCTGAGGGTTGATCTTCGCAGCAGTTTCTTTAATGCTAGCATTGGGACATTGTGTGGCTCGGCAAGTACTCAGTAGATTATGGGTTCAGATCCCATGCCCAACTCAGTAATCATATCACTGCTGTGCCCTTGAGTAAAACCCTTAACCCCCTACTAACTGGCCCCTACTTGTATATCTCTTTTGACACAAGCATCTGATAAGCACAAGTTCGTATGCCACTTATATTTATTTAGCAAATGCGTTTATTTAAAGCAACATATGGTTGAGAAAGCAGGGTCAGACAGGCCCTGGAGCAACTGGGTGTATAGTGCCTTGCTCAAGGACCCAGTGGTCAAATCACTCTGCTAACCATGGGATTTGAACCAGCAACCTTCTGATCACAGGCTCATCATCCTGCTGAACCACACACTGTCCCCGGGGATGTAGTGGGTTTGTCTGAGGAGCCCCTGATTCATAGCACAGACAGGATGGAGGGCACCTTTTCTGTACCCAGTTCTGTATTTCCCCCCGCGGCCATGATTTCAGTCTGCCAGGCGACATTAACGGCTTTCTGTTTTTAAGCTGAAACCTCAGAGTCTGCCGCCAGTTTGTTTGCCAACAAACAGAAATAAATTATGGATGCAGAGAAGCTCCCTGTCCGCATCTCAAGGTGCCGATCACATCACCGCTCATTTTCATAAAGGGACACGGCACCATTTCAGGACATCGAGCCCACAGGAGACTCGCCTTGTGCTGTAACAGGTTGTCCCACCTTCTCAGTCATGTGTCCCCACCCACTCCCAGGAGTTACAGCCAATCAGCATCTCCTGGGAGCAGGAATCACCCCTAAAGCCAACTCCGGACACATAAATGCAATTCCTCCTCAGTGGCTGCTAAAAGAATTTTATTAATGCTTCAGAAGGGATGCATCTTTGAGCTGCAGAGATGGAGGGAGAGCTGGAGGCAGAGAGAGGTGTATTTGCCTGGGCACTTTGAAGCAAACAGATAGCGGCCGTCCCTGCTGTGCCACACAAATTAAAAATGTAAATGTGAGATTTCAAAGTTAGATCTTTCTGGAGATGTAAGAGGTGTCTGAGCCAGCGAGCAGACGAGAAGATGAGTGTGCTGTGAGCAGTTGGCTCGTTTTTAAGCCACGTCACACCACCATTCCCGCACAGCTGGCCATGAGTCAAAGCCTCCTGTAGATGGTGCACGTCAAAGGCCTGAGCTGAGGTCCATGGGGATGCTTTGAATCTTCGTCGTGGGGTGGCTTTGCAGTACTGGCACAAATGATGGCGCCCCCCTAGTGACTGTTTATATTGGTTGACCGGCTCTACCAGGTCCTGGTGGTCTGGGTTGTGAAAATCAGCACCATGAGTTCAGTATGGCAGCTCTTCAGATCTGTCTTCTGCTGCTCTGTTTTTTTCACCATGGAGATGTGAGTCAGGTGTTATTTAAGGCGGGAGCTAGTCAAGAAGCAGATATATTGTATAATGCCCCATTATAGGTTTATTTATTTTTTTTTAATTGTGGTTTCCCCTTTTGACACTTAAATGATGGGCTGGCCCACCTGGTTAAAGCTGGTTTCGGAGCACGTTGAAAAGGCCAGGTGCACGCTGGCCCTGGTTTCACCCCACTCAACAGGTTTCCCAGCTCTGGGGTGGGGGGCATGACCATACCTGCCCCGGTAGTGGGTTTCAGGCTAGAACAGTGTGTTTATCAGGACACCTGCGCGGCAAAATGCCGGCAAGGCTGTTAAACCTCCTGTGTGCGTATGCACACGCGTGCGAATTGGGCACGGAGCCTATAATTCTGTCAAATTTCGCATGTGATTTATGTAGCGATGGTTTGTGCTCCTGGCTTCTGGCCAAGCCAGAATTCCCATAGTACTGCACGCCTGCTAATGTCCTCCTGGATCCTTGCATCCTTCTCTGGAGATACCTCCAGAAATCTCCGCAAACCGGGCGTTTCTCCAGAGTGGGTCTCCACACATCTAAAGTCGTTTCGACAGCGTGGGCTTCAATCCTAAAATTCATCTTATGAACATAATACGCCCCCTAAAATACATTCTGCTCATACATAAGTTATTTGCCATGCTCTTGAAATTCCAAGGCTTTTCCCCCTGAGTTCTTAAAGGAAATTGCTTTTGATATATTACTCTTACCCTCTGAAAAAGGACTTTAGAAACGGTTGGGAAGCTGACTCTAATTTCATTACTACAACTGGAGAAGAGAAAGATCGATACCAAATCCCACTGCCTTACCCTCAGTGCTTGTTATGCTCTCCCACTCAGTACTGAAGCCAAAGTGAGCACTCTGTATTTGGCTGGTGGTTCTGAAGACGACAGGCCCACCCGGCACTTGCGTGTAAGTACATTATAATTCACTCTGAGGACATTGCTTATTATAGCTGTTTCCTTCCTTGCTCACACTGTTAGGTATTTGCCAGTCGTTCTTCGGCAAAAAGTGAGGACCCAGCAACATTCAAACTCCACTCCTGTTGATGACATCACTGGACCAGCATCTCAGCTGTTAGTCTCCAAGTTAGTTGAGAACTGGATTTCAAGTTCTCCTAAGAACAAATTGGTGCTTTGGGAGTTAAGCCAACTGGAATGTGCCGGAAAGCGCTTGAGAAGACGGGTGGGGTGGTGCTTAAAACAGCCGCCAGACCACGAAAATTTGACAGATTTCACCTGCGGCACCCTGGATCACAGGGTCAGCTTCCGTGGGTCATCCTCTGCAGGCAGCTTGAGCTCCAAACATCAGGATGAGGGTAATGCGGTCCCTACGGAGAGTGTGAGTGATACCGGGTGAAACTGGGCCAGATCGCAGACCCCCAGGCTCCCAGTGAAGGAAGCAGCCCCTGGGAGAGCATGCTTGCCTGGAATAACAAGCCCAGGAGGGACTGGCTTCAGTGCATGTCTCCCAGGAGACACCCCTTCCTTCAACTGGGTGCAGCTACCGCTAATTAGCTTAGTTAACACTGCATTCCAAATAGGGGAGTGTGAGGGTATAGTGCCAAACTTAAGGACATTTCTATATAAAGTAATAAAATTGATTCATGCACTTCCGTTTGCATTTACATGACAGTGAAAAAAATACATTAAATGAAATGTTTATATTACACTTGCCATCTGTTTGTGCTTTCAACTCATGGTGGACAAGGTGGGGGGGGGGGGGGCATACAGCCGTGTCAGGCAGGAGAATGAAGTGACGGGGCTTTTGAGGACTCGTTAGTCATGTGCCTTGTTTTGAGGCATCTATAAATTGATGTTTTATTTTTTTGCTCCCTCCCATGACCGTGCAGTGCTCACTCTGTGCTGTTCCAAGACCTAGCAAAGATTATTTTGTTCTATGATTCACCCACTTGAGTTTGTTATTTAATGCTCACTGAAACATCCTTCCATCCATCCTTCCATCCATCCTTCCATTCATCCACACAGCTAATCCAGTACTGGGTTCTGGTGCCCACTGAAACACTGTTTCATTGACATGACCAATGTCCTGGTCTGTCCCCATCCATCCTGTAAAAAAAAAAAAAACTCAAAAATTTTCCGTCCCGCTCCTCCCAGTCTCACACAGCTCCTCTAGCCCCCATAACTGCATGGTGCAGGGGTCTCAGACCAATGACCACATTCTTCCAAATGATGGCATGGCCGACTTTCTCGCAAAACAAGGGTCAGAGCAAATCGCACTAACAACATAATGCAAAGACAAATATAAATAGTAGCTGCATGTAATTCAGCTGTTTTTCTTATTTATAGCAAACAAGTACATAGTTTAAGACAACAGGTGGAAAAATCCGGAACACTGTCTGCTTATTCTATCTCTCCATCACAGGAACAAGGTGGCTTGCGACTCTCACTAATAGGGCGAATGATACAGGTGACCTGGAAGTTAAACAGATATAACGGATTACGTTGTCCTCGGGTTACGTCATCCATGTGACCATGACCTAACAGAGAATGCAGCAATAAAATGCGAACTCGTGTGAGCACACCGCAGTGATGGGAGAGTTACTCAGAACAAAGAAGAACTGCTGCTCATTAAAGAGTCAATTGTTTATCTAGGATTCTGCAAACAGAGCAGAGTGGGTTTTATGAGTTTGATTATGTTATTGACCAAGGGCACCTGTTACCAAAACAGTTGCGTTTATGTGTGTTGGGTGCCAAAATGAATACACAAGGAGGGAAACTTTATCCTAATAGCAAGATAAATACCCACCCCCACTTTAACCCGATCAGAAGACTACTTTGGGAAGGCAGACACACATTTGTTTCCTGATCATAACACTAATGACAAGGGCAGGCAGGTGTGCCAAAAGTCATTCCGCACTACCTTTCCCACCCAGACGGAATCTGTGTACCCTCATCAATGCTGATCTCCCTGACAATTAATCAGGGTGGCCTAATGCTATCCGATCAAGCCTGACAGAAACGGTCTTCAGATAGAAACTGGGAAATGGGGACTAAACTGCTGGTTTACCATGCTACAAGTCAACAGCTGGATTCACCCACATCCCACAGCCAACTTCTCCAATCATCAGGTTGATTACAAAGCTGCAGAACCGTATTAGTAAACACAAAGGATATGTAATTAGTTAATTAATTAGTATTTTGCCTCAGGAGGAGCACGAGGTGATAATCAAAACAAGTTAATATCAAACACAGACGATGCTGGCACTGTCAGGATTAATACTGCGCCCACAAGCCTGGCATTTCACTGTTCACTTCAAATACCTCTGTCACATCAATAGGATTAGCTTGTTGTGAGAGACACGGTAAACGAACAGTTTCTATCACCCTCAGTGCAACACTGACTTTGACATTGAACAATGGGTTTTCATTGGCCAGCAGACAGGAAATGAAATGGCTTTGTTCGGGGACAAGTTCCTACAGGACCTGATCCTTACTGGCTCCCACAGAGGCTCTTCCTAAACTACACAGCAAAGGTCTGACATGGCGAGTCATTACAGTCCTTCAAAGGAACTTTGTCAGCTCCTTACATAAATGAAAATCACATTCAGGGAGTTCAGCTTGTCAGTAAAACCCAAATTACAGCTGACCAGATGGTGTAATACCGCACATAGGGGGATCTACATTCCCAGCCCGATTCGCCTCTCTTTCGATACCACCATCTGTTAAATATTCAATGTCCGTAAAGTAGCCAGGAACTCCTTAAATATCCTTTGTCCCAGTTTCATACACTTGAAATGTTCATAGATATAGTCGTTCTTGGAGTGTGACTCCTTTTAGACTGAAAGAAAAACTTCAGTGTATGTTGATGTAATTACCTTGTAGATTAGTGGTTCCCATCCCACAGAACTGGTCTGTGGTCCATATTCCACCAGGCCAGAGCACTGGGAATTTTGTGAAGGGGTTGGATAATTTCCAAAAATATACTATACATTGGCACTATTTTACGATCCCTCACGTTTGCATATTTTGGTTGCACCTGGAAATAAAATGGAAACAGTTAAAGTTATGAAATCATCCATTGATCTGCCACTGGCCCCTCCCCACCCTGCCGTTTTACTGGTCAGTGAACATAAAAGCACTGGGAACTCCTGCTGTATTGCCAGAGTTGACGGGGGCAAGAAGAGAGATCATTCCAGTTAGCAGGGGAGCAAGACTTCAGTGTCACGTGTACTTATCTAGTAAATCAGTCCATTACAAAAACTATCACCCTCAAAGTATTGAGCAGCATAGCCATAAATCTTTCACTGACAGATTTATCCAGAACAATTGGCAAAGCTTGCCCATTTCTAAAGTTGCATCCTGCAGTAACTTTAGTTGCGTTACACAGCCCATTCTATAACCTAACTTAAAAAGTGACCTTTAGGGCAGAAACATTCTGCTATAACCATTATGAATCCACTGACTGCAGAGCAGCAACTGACCCGTGTTAATGGCTTTGAACACCCCCCCTGTGAGAAAGTCGCGTATTACTGTGTGTTTAATAGTTAAAGAGTTCAGTAAACGAACACCATAGTATAACGATTAACTCTCACTCAGGATCCCTTACGTATTGCTCAGGGGAAAATGGAAACATACCTATATGAAAAGAAGAATGAATAATTAAAAAAGTCATAAGAATATGTTCTTGTGTGAGTAGAGAACAAGCCGAAGGTGCGAGGGGGAGGATTTTTCCAGAAAATTCCTGGAAACACCTGACTATCTGCACTATGTCTTGCAATCATAAACTATTGAGATGATCTTCATCGTCTGGAAACACACATGAGCCTTGCACCGTGATTGGTAGATGGGCTAGTGCATGGAGGGAGCTGCTGCTATTGGTTCGCAGGCTGAGGGGTGTAGGTCACACTCACGCATTTGCCCAATAGTGATGGTATATGACTCTGGGGGGTTTGGCCTCGGCGTCCGTGAGTAGAAGGGGTTTGAATACCATAGTCGGCAGAATAGTCACATCATCAGTGAGCCCTGAAAAATGCGCCAAGGACACAGGATAAATGGCTCATCGTAAGCTTCATTCTCACCTATGTTCAGTTAGGTCCATATATATTTGGACACTGACACAAGTTTTACTATTTTACCTGTTTACTGAAAAATATTCCAATTGAAGTTATACAATAGGCATGGACATAAAGTGCAGACTCTCAGATTTTATTTTAGGGTATCCACATTCAAACTGGATGAAGGATTTAGGAGTTTCAGCTCGATAATATGTGCCACCCGCTTTTTCAAGGGGCTAAAAGCAAATGGATAATTCACTTAAAAGCTATTTCATGGACAGGTGTGGGGAATTCCTTCGTTCTTTCATTATCAATTAAGTATATAAAAGGCCTGGACTTGATTTGAGGTGTCTTGTTTGCACTTGGAAGATTGAGGTGTGAACATACAACATGCGGTTATTAGGAACTCAGTATGCAGGTCAAACAGGACATCCTTAGACTGTGAAAACAGAAAAAAAAACATTTCAAGAAATTGCCACAACATTAGGAGTGGCAAAATCCACAGTTTAGTACATCCTGAGAAAGAAAGAAAGCTTTGGTGCACTCAGTGGCACAAAAAGGCCTGGACGTCCACGGAAGACAACAGTGGTGGATGATTTCAGAATCATTTCCATGGTGAAGAGAGACCCCTTCATAACAGCCAACCAAGTGAACAACACTCTCCAGGAGGTAGGCGTATCAATATCCAAATCTACCACAAAGAGAAGACTGCCTGAAAGCAAATACAGAGGGTTCACTGCAAGATGCAAGCCACTCATAAGCCTTAAGAATAGAAAGGCTAGATTGGACTTTGCAAAAAAACATCTAAAAAGTCAGTACAGTTCTGGAACAGCATTCTTTGGACAGATGTTACCAAGATCAACCTGTATCAGAATGATGGAAAGAATAAAATATGGAGAAGGGCTGGAACATGATATGATCCAAAGAACATCGCATCACCTGTAAAACATGGTGGAGGCAGTGTGATGGCTTGGGCGTGCATGACTGCCAGTGACACTGGGTCTTTAGTGTTTCTTGATGATGTGACACAGGATGGAAGCAGCCGAATGAATGCTGAGGTGTGCAGAGACACCATGTCTACTCAAATCCAGGCAAATGCTGCCAAATTTATTGGGCGGCATTTCATAATGCAGATGGACAATGACCACAAAGCACACAGCAAATGTAACCAAGGGCATTATTGATTGATTAATTGATTGATTGATTGATGAAACCCTTTATTGCTGTTGCAATACACCATGTCACTAGTCACAAGTACCAGCGAAAAAACTGGCCATCAACCCGACCATACATATACAGAAATATCACAGTATAGGGGGTAGACAGGTCAGCAAAGAAGCGAAGAAGTGGAATATTCTTGAATGGCCAAGTCAGTCACCTGATCTCAATCCCATTGAGCATGAATTTCACTTGCTAAAGACTAATCTACAGACAGCAAGGCTCTCAAACAAACAGCAACTGAAAGCTGCTGCAGTAAAGGCCTGTTAGAGCATTAAAAAGGAGAAAACCCAGCGTCTGGTCATGTCCATGAGTTCAAGACTTCAGGCAGTCATTGCCTGCAAAGGGTTTTCAAGTACGTATTAGAACTGAACATTATGAGCCCCTGAAAGGAGGGGATTGTGCAGAAAAATTACTTTAGTTCCCCACATTTTTATTCAATATTTTTGTTCTACCCACTGAATTAAAGCTGAAAGTCTGCACTTCAACTGCATCTGATTTGTTTCTTTTAAAAATTATTGTAGTAATGTACAGAACTTTAAAATTGAAAACTTTGTCTCTGTCCAAATATTTAGGGTCCTGACTGTAGCACCCCATGCCTCATCCACACCTTTCTTCTGATCTCATGTTAATGGTATATGCTCCTCAGCTAATGTAATCAACGGTGAACAACTCCACCTCTGAACCTATTGCGTCACACTGCTACATCTGCTGCTGTTTAGTAGCAACTGAAACATTTGTGTTTTAGAAAAGCCAGAGGGATGGAAGTTTCCCGCATCATAAACGGGGTATAGGAACGTGGATCTGCGTTTGTCTGGCTCACTAGGCCTTGGTCTGGCCCGTGGCTTCCATAATGTTCGTTGCAACTTGAGGACTGTAGCTCCGGATGTCAGGCACCGCAAACCCTTTGATACATGAGGCTCTGCTGGTGCTGTAGGGTGTCAGCTGCAGCGCTCAAAATATTAGCATCGTTTTTAATGGGCTGCCCACATCCAGCTGTGCCTATGGAGGTGGGTCAGTGCCATTTACATATCTGGCAGTTTTCCGATAGTTCAGAAGAGCAGGGTATGTTAGAGTGCAGAGGCTGGGAAAGCAGAGAAATGACTGCCCCCTTTTAGCGCTGCTGGTTCAGACCTATGTTCTAGGACAAGACCGAGTCATGCAGTCCTAACTAGAGTGCTCTGTGTCTCCTTACCAAATGCAGTGTTTCTGCAGGTAACATTTCTCCATGGCTGCCCACCATGCCAAAATCTTTGCCGGCATGATAAAAGATGACTAACCAACCTATCAATCATCTAATCCAACGCCTTGGTGATTTTCTTGGGAAGCCCGATTCCCTCCCCCAACACTCATGCACGCATTACGGAATTCAGTTGGTTAATTGCACTAATAGGCTATTTTACATTGCCGTTTAGCCCATGCTTTTATAAAGCTGCAATAATATGAGCTTACTTGGGTGTCACCCAAGGGAAACAAAATCCGATGAACAGGTAAACAGAGGCAGCGTTTAGTTAGGTGGAGGCTACCATGCATCACTCTCCTTGCTCTTACATCTCTTTCACACACACACATTGAAACCCATAAATATAAAGCCATAATACCACTATGGTGTCCTATGGGAATTGGAGCAAAATGGTGTAATCTACCTGCGTAATGGTGTAATCTATCCCTTGGCACCCTAGTAACTTTAGCAGTAACTTTCTGACATGGCTGCGGTGTGAATGCGAAACTGTAACAGATTACCGTGTCCAAAAAGGGCAAGGGGGGGGGGGGGGACTTCTCCGCCTTTATTTACTACTTTAATATCAGTTGGGAGTACATGACAGCGGTTACATTTTGTTCGGTCACTTCACACCTAAATGGAGAAAGTGACAAGGCTTAGTTGCTTTAGTGCTGTTACGGGAAAGACCCAAAGCCTTTCTAAGCTCTGTGGTTCTGGAGGAACGGAGTCAATTAGTAAATGTAGGGCCTTTTGGAAGTAGGAATAGAATCCATGCATCTTCTGACACCCTGCACTGCCGAGGCCTCCCCCGCCTGCCTGTTTTGAGGTTGGTATCTGTGCCTGTGATAATGAAGTCCCGTGCTGTTCTGGAAAACATGAAGTAGGGACATGAATGGCCTTGTCACCATTCTCTATGTCCTGGGGCCAGAAGTTGTTATGGTTCACCCTGCAAATGTTTGACTAGGTTGACATTTGCGGTTTTTGGTTGGGGTGGAGCTGAATGCACTCGGGAGGATGCATCTTGAACTTCCACATCCAGAACCGTGTCACAGGAGAACATAAACACAACATGAAATACAAGGGAAGGTGAAGAATTTGCCAATCTGTTGACAGTTTTTTTTTTATCTTACACGATCAGGATAAAATAAGTAATTTTCAATAACAGCAAGCATAAGGACCATTTAAGGTTTGGTTACTGAGGGCAAAATAAACTAGTTTTGACATGTAATGCTTGAACTTCAAGTTGACTTTTGCGCCCTGATGTAATTTATGTCGGAGCTGGACTGAGTGGTGCCTCACAACCTTGTAAACACATCAATGCTCCGGTTTTTGTGCTTCATGTGAAGTAAAACGATTAGGTAGAGAAATGACAGGTAAATGACAGACAAACAAGATCTGAGACTCTTCCAAAAAAGGCGAATGGTGAAGTCATAGCTGACAGCTGAATTGTTTTATGAGGCATGGGCCTTCCTGCGTGCTAGCGCCGTCCTCTGGTGGCACCTCCGTATCGACCCTCCAAGGTTGAAAAAGTAGTCCGATTTGCCCATGTCGAAACAAGCGTTGCCCCTCTGCTGACTTCTGCCAATATATTAAAATTTATTATGGAATTTATTATGAGTGACTGTAATGGCACACATGGCATAACATAATTAGGGTGCAAGGTTGATTTTTGTCACCCAGGGATGAATGTCCTGTTAGAGGCATCCATGGCAGATCCTCAGACTTCTATCAGCACCACAAACATTGCATTCTGTCGTCTAAAACAAAATATATTCCAAAAGCACCCCAAGCAAAGGCTGGGCAGGGAACAGTTATTTGAAAACCTTGGCTGCTCAGCTGCTGAACCAGCTTCTACATGACTGCAGATAGATGCCTATCCCCCCTTGAGAAGATGTCGCTCAGAATAGCAGCCCTCATCCTGGCGTGTCCCCGTCTCCTGCAGTCCCCGCATGAATTCACCCCGTCATGAACCCCAAGAGAGTGACACTGACATGCATGTGCTGATTATGGCAGCGTTCCTACCCACGCCGGCATCAGAACCCGCATCTCTCACGTAGGGAGATTTCTATCGCGTGTCTTTTAATTCCCAGCCTTCAAAAAAAACTTGACTTATGCCGGTTTTTAATGTGGTAAATATGTTTATGGGGATGACATTATGAAATGTCTTCACGGATACAGAAATACTGGCAACACGCTCACGTGCTGATTTGGAGGAGTGGAACGGGGGCTGGGGCCGTCTGCAGCCTGGTTGATATCGAGCCAGGAAGATGGATAGTGGCCATTTGCTGCAAAGTCATGGCCCCAACCCCCACCCAGGTCCATTCTCACCGTAATGCCACTTGTGTGGAAACCGTTTAACAGCATGTAATATGATCCTGGCAGAGACTCTGGCTTCCTTCCTATGATGATGCGTACATGTGTACCTTCGCTGGTAAACCTTGGTCATGAAGGCAGGGATTTTCATGGCCGATTGTGTCTCCTAAACATTTTTATAAAGATTCCTCTACAAGGCTGTTCTTGTATAAACAGGCCCTGACTGCGAGGTAAAGGCCGACCCTCCCCCTCTCACAACACAGCACAGCGGTGGCATTGTTACAGATAAGCAGCCAGTTTCATTGAATAGTGTCAACATTAAGGTTGAATAATTGCATACATTTCAGGAATATAGACGTGTTATTCATGACCAAGTCTTAAGGTTGACAATAGGATCACAGGCCCTTTATCTACTATGCATTCGGCTTGTTGCGCTGGCAACAGGGTGCATTTGCTGTATTTGCAAGTACATTCTGTAAGATAAAAGACTTCTGGACCTTCTCGGTGCACCTCAGGGGTGAAGTGCTGGAGTGGCAATTTATAATGGTACCACTAAATAAACTATATCATGACCGTTTGTGGAGCAGAAGTGCATCGTGATTCACATGTGCTGGGAGAGTCTTGTCAGTTGATCTACAAGGAGGTATGCTGTAATCTTAGTAAACTTATAGCTATGCAGTTTGAATATGCACCCTCTGTTCTTTGCAGTTTATTTTCACAATTTAGATGGAATTATTCCATGCAAAACATGTGTTTTATTGCCATCTAGTGTTATATTTGGGTAACATGCAATGCTGAAATCTTGTACAACGGGCAGATTGGTGGCCAAGGCTGGTCGCTTACCTGCATCAGCGTAACTCTTTTTAATTTAATGAGATTAGAGAGAGGACAGCTAGGAAGCTTTGGGGTGATTTCCCTTGACAGTTCTCTTAAAGAGTGATTGTGACACTACTGCTGTAACATAGGCTCAGATCCCATCGTTCTTAGGGTATCTCACAGATTCAATATACCTGCTAATTTCAGATCCTTTCATAAGCCTAGTTTATAATTTATAATTTCATTAGAATTATATTAGCTACTACATTTGTATTATCCACCCCCACTGGATTTGCCTCTTATCCAGGGTGTAACTCAGCCTTGTATCCTGTACTGCCTGCAATAGGCTCTGCCCTCCCCACAACCCTGACCAGGATCATCAGTTATAAAATGGATGGATTTTAGTAAACTTATATACATTAGCACATAATATATCTGTGTTTTTTTGTTATTTGAAAAGAAAAGGAACGATAGAAAGGAAGAAGGGAGAAGAAGAAAAAATCAAAAGTATGATGAAAGAATTATTAGGTGTTGGTGTGAAAAATATAGATGTGCACATACTGCACATTTACTTTAATGGTGGTCATGTCTTTGTGTGTGTCCATCCACCCCACCCAGAGGGCAGAAGAGCCACCCACCAAGCTCATGGCAGCGAGTGCAGGGATTGCACCCAGCTAGAGCAGGTGGTGGGATCGGGAGGACTAGTGCAGTCACTCCCGCTACAACCCGTGATTTCACACAGCAAATCTGTTCTGATGCGACTTACGTATTAGACTTTGTGCCCAAGTTCAATACAATGTGGAATTGCATTTGTATTTGTGTGATTTTCAGTCTGAGAGGGAGCGCTACGTGAACTACAGCCTCATACGGTCTTCCTGAGAAACATTACTTGCGCGCAAAGGCAGCTATCCTCGTGAACGATAGCAATGTCTGATTCATGAACGAATTGCTCTTTTGAACCAGTACTTTTCAGTGAGTTGGTTGAACTGGTTTTCAAATCTAAAACAATTAAGCTTTTTGTCTTTTTGTACATCCAGGCTTTGCACAGGTGACAGTCTGAGATTCTAATAATATTTGACAATTTGTTGTATAGAAACACAGGAATGTTTTTTTTTAATTCACTTACTTTTGTTTTTCATAGATTGTATGTAGGTATGTTGCCTTCCGTGTGCCTCAGTGTGGCAACTGTGGCTCACTACTGCCGACTATGACGACCCAAACGAGGCTTCATTAACCATTTGCTGTATTTACTGACCACACTAGATGGTGCTCTCTGTTCAAAAAAAGGCTCAAAGTATGGCGAAAGTAAACCAAGAGACCCATCTAGTGGGATCAGAAAATACAGCAAATGGTTCATGAAGCCTCGTTTTGGCCATTGCTACTCCTAACTCTTGGCAATCGACATGTCAGTGATCGGATCGTTCATTTGAAGCAATTCTCATGAGACACATTAGATCTATAGGAGATAATTATGATATAACTTATTCATGTAATATTATTATTTCTTATTTAAAATGCATATAATTACATTCTCAGCCACTGGAATCACTGTTTTTATTATTTAATTAATTTAATTTGGCATACATTAATAAGCTTTCAAGTCACATTTCAAGAACCTCTTTATTCCATCGTATATGTGTATTTTAGTATGCAATTTTTGTGAACACGAGGTTTTTCAGGAACGCATTAATCGTGTTGTATCAGGACTGACCATATTTAAAGGAAGGAGCAACAGAGGGATGAGAAGAAAGAAAAGACAGAGAAAAATAATGACATGATTATATTTATGTGGGATGGTTGTGAATGATGAGATGCAATTGTCAAAAAATGAAAAAAACACACGTGCGCACATACATGTACACACACAAAGGAATATATACATACATACACCCATATACACGAAGTGACAAAAATGTATGCATCTAGAAGTACTGGTCTGATTTGGATGTACTTTGCTACACGTGCAGACCAGTGATGGATATGTAAATGATTCAACTTACAAGGAGCTGGCATGTCCAGTCACCAGAAACATGCCTCGTCGATGCATTAGACAGCATTTCTAGCACTAGAGTTTGATATGCCTAGGTGACATTGTGGGTTTGCATGAGGCTAGGTGGTCGTATCGTGCAATTGCCCGGCATGTGGGGCATGCAGGTGTCACAATCGCCTGATGTTGGAACCAGTGGACATAGGAGGGTACCTACACACGTCGTGAAGGTTCCGGTTGTCCAAGACAGACCAGACCAAGGCAGGATCGTCGTATTGTACACCAAGCATTACAGAAACCCATGACACGTGTCTTGACGACTGGCATCAGCCGGACTACGTGTTCACCATCCCATGCATAGGCTGTCGTTGACACCAGCACAGAGACGGCTGTGTTTGGAGTGGTGCTCTTACTGAGAGGTATGGACTGATGACTAGTGGTATTCTACCATGTTCAGCGATGAATCTCGGTTCTGCATTATTACAGATGACCATCATGTGGGCGTATGGCGGCGCCAAGGGGAGAGGACCAGACCTGCCAATGTTGTGGAGAGACACCGGCGTTACTTCTGCCAGTATGATGTGGGGAGCCATAGGGTATCCTGATGGCACAGAGCTATGTCAGTGACACATGTCTTACCCCTCCTGAGACAGCACCCTGGTACAGTCTTTCAACAAGACAACGCCCATCCACCCAACAGTGGGGCAAAAAAGTATTTGTTTGGAGTGCGACTGTTTGAGGTTGTGGACAGGTGTTTTTTATACTGCTAACGAGTTCAGACAGGTGCCATTAATACAGGTGACGAGTGGAGGACAGAGGAGCCTCTTATAGAAGACGTTACGGGTCTGTGAGAACCAGAAATTTTGCTTGTTTGTAGGTGACCAATTACTTATTTTCCACCATACTTTGCAAATAAATTCTTTAAAATTCAGTCAATGTGGTTATCTGGATTTCTTTTTCTCATTTTGTCTCTCATAGTTGAGGTTTACCTATGGTGAAAATTACAGGCCTCTCTCATCTTTTTAAGTGGGAGAACTTGCACAATTGGTGGCTGACGAAATACTTTTTTGCCCCACTGTATGTCTATGGACTGCCTGTGTCATGTTGAGGTCTCCTGGTCTTTCCCCAGTCAAACATGTGTGGCATCAGCTCAGACATCAACTCAGACCCAGTGCCAATCTGCAGGATCTCGAGGGCCAGTCACAACAGCTGTGGGCTGACTTGCCGCAAAAGAGGATACAATGGCTGTATGACTCCCTTCTGCAACATATCGCCACATGTATCCAGGCCCAGGGGGGTGCCACATCTTACTGACATGGGACCAGACTACTCTGTTGTCCATTTGATTTGATATTATAATCATTGTGATAGTCACATGACCTTTCACTATGTACAGATTCATTTGATTTCCACCAGTCTGTCTGGGTGCTTAATTTTTTTTTGTCACTGAGTGTATATTTTGGGCAATTCTATGCTTCCAACTTTGTGGGAACAGATTGGGGAAGGCTCTTTTCATTTCAACATGACTGCACAAAGTCAGGTCCTTAAACACATGGATGGGTGAGGTTGGTGTGGAAGAACTTGACTAGCCCGCACAGAGCCCTGAACTCAACCCCATCTAACACCTTTGAATGAGAACGGAGATCGCGAGCCTGGCCTTCATGTTCAAGATCAGTGCCTGACCTCACAAATGCTCTTCAGGATGAATGGGTAAAAATTCTCTCTGACACACCCCATAAATTTGTGAATAACCTTCCCAGAAGAGTGGCAGCTGTTATAGCTGCAAAGGGGGGACCAGCTCCATATTAGTGCCTATGGATTTATAATGGGACGTCATAAAAGTTCCTGTAAGCATAAAGGCCAGGTATCACAATACCTTTGTCTATATAGTATATATTTGAGTCTGCTGAATAATAAAATATTGTAATTACAATTAAATAGAACTACTATTCCCTCCACTACCAATAATAACAATAAACATTACTATTAATTTCATTGTCCTCGTGAATTTTGTTTGATGTTCATTTAAATCCATAGGTGTAATTTAACAGCTATGAAACTTGTTTTCATGGCTTGGTATTGTTAAGGACCTTGTGAAGTGATTCATATGATTATAAATGTTGACCATGGTGACGTCAGCGGAGTAAGCAGCATATCGCCATGACAATTTCCTGCCTTCCCAGAGTCTCTTCATGAATTCCTGTTCTAGCAGACAGCAGCAGTAAGAGAGCCATCACCCCGCCACCCATTTCATTATTTTCTCCAATTTTAACACTTATTTTGCAAATCATAAGTAGAATGTAAGATAATGACTTGCTGCAGCAAACATCGTTTTCGTCACATTCAAAGAATTTCCCATCCTTTCAAAGCAATTTGGAAATGCTCATTGACAAACATTTGCGATGTATTTCTGTATATAAGCAATAATCAAGCCTTCAACCAAATTTAATACGCCATCATAGCTTTCCTTTTGGTTCTTTTGAAATATTTCTTAGTTTACTTGGAATAATTACCGTGAAGGAATAGTTTAAGATGAATTTGAAGCCTCTCGTGCTAATTTGTCGGTGACATTGAGAGAGTTTCTTTGAAGGTTAAGATTTACCCCATTTTAAAACCGGCTGCTTTAGCTGTATGTGTGTGCGTGTGTGTGTCTATGTTTATTTTCATTGTAAGTAAGGTTTTCCCTGCTACTCAGACGCAGTAAACTAGGGCAGTGTGTAATCCCTAGGGATACTGATGAACACTGTGTTGTGTTGCCGGCAGAAAATGTTAACATGCAATATCGGCACAGATGTGGTACTTGAATATCAGATTGATATGGCATGTCACTGTTAGCAAACGCCTGGGATTCCTCTGAGAAATACATTAATGTAAATGGATTGGCTATTAAGTAATCTCCCATTTTTATGTGAATTATATGTGAAACTCCTAACGTTACAAGGAAAAAAAACACTTCTATTAGCATATTAGATTACATGAAGACGTTATCTTTTGAAGCTTTAAAGTGTGCATTTAGAACCATTTAGTTAATTAAGAACGGCTAATGGGTGTATACATTCTGTAGTGTAATTGATAGTTAATTGGCAATATTTAATCTGAGGTAAAATAGCATTGTGTTAACTGTCCCCTTGTATTGGGTGATTTATTTTTAAAAAAGCAGCTAAGCTGCATTTATAAAATTAGAGTTTTATTATATTAGAGTTCAAACTGGTCTATTAAATATGGCATTTTATTTAAATTTTTTATATTGCAGGACAGGCTTTCCATAATGAGATTCTCATTATGCATAATTGCACATTCAAAATTACAACTTATTTTAAACAGTATATGGATTATTTCGATAAATGTTTTGATGATGGCATTTGATTACAGCTTTATTTTTCAAAGCTGAGTCTGCCTTTAGGAGGACTATAATTGTGACGTCGGACATTTATTTGAACTATGCATTTTAATAATGTTGTAAAAATATGTCGGTATATTTAAAAACAAATCCGCAGTCTCATCAAGACAACAGATGATCTGAAGTGTATGAAAATTGATATTGTTTATTCCTAATGGTTAAATAGCCCACATGCAAACATACGATAATTACTTAATTAGCGCAACATAATTGGCGATGTTGCTGCAATCTCTGATCTATAATTTAAGCTGTCATTATTCACAGAACCTCCCCAGACTTTCGTATGCCTCGTCGTATAATTTGCCAGGGGGTGTCCGTAGGGAGTGGGTAGTCCTGTTGGCAAGGCAACCCGCGTGTGTCCGCGAGCGTCGTACGACAGACTTGTTTGCGTTATCTTGGCAGCATCTGTGGGCCATATTACTTAGAGAGGCTAAACGTGGACCCCCACTCTGTTATATTCCCCTGTTCCCCACTTGGGAAGGGCATCCGACAGGTAGAATAATGCAATTCCATTATTGCCTGTTTGTGAAGCGTTTCCATGCAACCAGACTCCAGCCCAGGCATAAGTCTTGCGCTTTTCATTCTATGTATCCTTTTCTTTATATGTAAGTATAACTTGAGGATCTCAATTTAGTCCCTCCCTCCCTCCGTCCCCAGGAAGAAGTGGAATGATTTCATATCAGATTTTCTGATGTTGTTTTATATGTGTAAAATTCGTAGCATGTAAATTTTCATTGGAAAGCGTTGATAAGGATGTATGAGTAAAGGCTTGGCAGTGCTGTCTAACTGCAGTCTGCATTGGTTTATGAATTATTAAAGGAGAGATGTTCCTGCAATTCCCACAAGTCTTGCATTTTCCTCAAAACATTGGATTGCTGCAGAATTGCCCCATGACTAATTAGCATTTCTTAGTATCTGTGTGTGCAGGTCACAAACTTGGATTTTGGGATTGCTTTTGTTTCCGACTGTATATATTTACCATAAAATCAGAGCTTAAGCATAAACCTGGGTTTTTATATGCATACATTTAATAAACTAATGACATGAGCTATTACAGACTAGTCAATGTCATTACTATTGTTAAATTTCTTTAATACTTTTGAAAGGAGAGACAATCCCTTGAAGGTCATGGAGCCATGCTAGCATCCTCTAAAGGTCTGCTGCTCTCCTCTTTCAGGCGCCTGAGGTTCTCGCCTGTGTTCTAGAGGAGAGGAACGGAGAACAAATTAAGTGCGTCTTCCTGAATGGGGCGCCTTTCGCACCACCGATACACTTTCCAGAGAGAGTGGCGGAAATGGTGGCTCGCTGTGACAGGCTTCGGTTATGCCTCAGCACACATGCATTTACACCCCGGCCCCCCCCCCCCCCCACTGTCAGGTAAAAATCCGTCAAGAGGAAAACAAACAATTTCATCTCCGTCAGCCTGCCATATATCGTGAATTATGAGTGTTGTCTCTTGTCATTTTACAATGGAAATGATGCTTTTGTAAAAGCAGGAGTGCCTGGCTTCGCCGTCACTTCAGAGCAGCACATTAAAAGCATAATAACGGCTAAATCACATAATCCATCATCAGTGCTGTCCTTGGTCATGGCGGGGGAACCGCATCCATTTCTCAGGTCACAATTTTCACCATATTAGGTGACAAATAATTGGCCATTCATCAATAACAATAGATGGAGGCTGAAATGATTTATAGCCTTTTCAACGACGTTCTGCTGGAGTTTGCTGGTTGCTTGGGTACTGTCGTAAAAAGGGTGTGTGTGTGTGTCTGTGTATGCATGCACGTGTCCGCACACACGTGTGTAACTCCATGGGTGCATATTGTGATGTTGCTGTTAGAGACAGGAGTGAGTTCACTAGGAAAAAAGGGGGGACTGACTCCCTTACAGGTGATTGGTGGAGGAGTCCTTTGTGGGCGATGGAAGCGTTCTGGGATTCGTTCAGATGGAGCTGCTATTCCATCACGCAGCATGTGGACCCTGTTAAAGCAGGTTGGAGAACCATCCGTTATGTAGGGTCTGGGTGTCTACATGATTTTGGGTTACCTTCCTAGTAGAATCTGATGTACACCTGGAGCACCAGGTGAACCTGGACTTTGTTCTATTAATAACTTCATTAAATCAGCTCAGAACTGAAGGACACTGAAGCCAGAAGACCCTCCTGTCTTTCGTGATCCAGGGTTCCTAACTGCTTAACTCCTGACAGTCATTAGCCGGTAACAAAGGGAATGAGGAATATTTACCTCAACTCTCTCGCTGTGCCCCTAACATATTTATTTGAGACTGTGCGTCTACAGGATAACGGCAGAACTACTGTTTGAATCAGCTCCAGTTCTCAACCTGCAACTGGAAAAATCCAGGATCAGCTAATGAAAATCAGTTAACTTCTGCTAACACTAGAGGGGAGTAAAGAACATTTAATATTTTTCTATGGGCTAAAAGTACAGTATTTTGAAGCATGTGTACAATACGGTTGAGTGACTGACCAGAAAACAAAACCATGGAGTGCAGGTTGTCCTGGTCATAGCGATAACTTCCTCTGATCTTTATCTTGCTGTATAATTGATTCATTTTCCAGCCAGCCTCATTCAGCATTGTCAATCAGCTTGTCAGTCAAGGTGTCTGTAGTTTGGAAGCAGGCTGCTGTGGGTATGAAAACCTTTTCCCATACTTATCTACTGAGCAGATGAGCTGACGTTCTTGTACTGTCCTATTTCCTGGCCAGGGTTTTACTTACTGGGTCAATAGAGGCAGTTAAAGCTTGTTTATCACAGAAAAGAGCAGGTAAGAAGTCATTTGGCTCAAGTGCTTTGGGAGTCAGACATCAGATGCAGGGAAAATTACTGAAGGATTATTGATCCTCAGCCCTGAAGAGTTCTTTCTGTACAGGTAGAGGCTTGTTCCCATCAGATGTCTGTATTTTTCTTAAGGTCATGAACCAGTGAAGGTTTAAGTCCTAGAGCCCTGCTGTAGTGCCTGACCTGAACAGACACTCTGGGTGAAATTCATAGGTTACTTTTGGCACCAGCATGTGCTAATGAATGGGCGTT
Source organism: Isichthys henryi (assembly GCA_026776945.1). Classification (NCBI taxonomy): domain Eukaryota; kingdom Metazoa; phylum Chordata; class Actinopteri; order Osteoglossiformes; family Mormyridae; genus Isichthys; species Isichthys henryi. Next base: position 51,569,854 of record JAODJX010000001.1, read on the forward strand.
AAAGAGAATGTGGGATTCCGTGTGACACCAAAGAGAGAGAGTGACAGGGACAAACTGACAAGGCTGTTGTCATCGTCCGTTATTCAGAGTTCAGATTGTTGTAGTAATACATATTTAAAGTTCCACAACAAGCAAAGGGAGAAATGTTTATAACTGGAAGAGCTGGCTGTCTTTTGCGGTTCTGTTGCCATGTGCTGAAAGAGCGAGATCATCTTGATGGTTTGAACCACGCCATCTTGCTCACTGCCTCCTCTCCTCCAGTAACTCTACTCATTTTCCACCTGCCTATGATGAATGTAAGGACTCCTCTTCCACTTTAGCAAGCCTAATTAAAGAAAACATTCCATGATTGCCTATTTTATCTCATGCATGACAACCTATTATTCTCCCTACCACCTGATTAGGGAGTTGTTATGCTTAGATTTAGATTGATTTCGTGGGGCAGCTTAATAAGACCACGTTTGGCTTGACTTAAGGGGATCGTAGGGTCTGCGCTAGTCACGCTGCTATTGCTGCCTCCAGCTTACTCTGCGAGTTATTTTCAGGGCCAGTAATGGGTGTGAAGTTGCTGTATTGGATTCTTAGACACTGAACACAACAGGTGACTTTTTGAGGATCGGCATAGCTGTTAGGAGAAGGTATTTTAACTCTCTGTATTAGTTTTCATTGTGACTGTTGGAAAGTATTACTGACAAACATGAGTCATCCTCTCATCATAAGAAACAAATTTAACCACAGTCTTGCTGGCACTGGCTGTAAACTTGGAAACAGGTTTTGTTTGTGCTTGGCGACGATTAATTTTATTTATAGAATAAGGATCAGATGGTTTTTGATCTTCATGATGTCTGGATCATATCTACAATGTCAGACACTGAATGATTATATTTAGACTTAAAATTTGGCTTTGTTGCAGAGACTGAGAAACTAGACTTCGATGCTATGAATAAGGGTGTTGACAAAGGTGGTTGTCTGAAGTCTGTTTCTGTACCATGTAATAATTGCATTTGTCTAACTGGTTTTAGTGACAAGATGGTCTACGTTGTATCTTAGGGCCATAAGTGGGGCTTAAGTTCATTTTTCACATACAGTAGGACATTTTTATTGAGGATCATCTTTTAATTCTAACCTTCCTGTACAGGCATATTGAAATGGCAGTAGACAAATCCTTGTGGAGTGATTGTTGGTCTTCGATCTTACAACTGATAATCCCTGATATTAAGCTTTCATGAAAATATATTAACATTATTTGGTTTTTTAGAGAATAGAAGTATGAGTAATTCATCAGTAAATATGTTGAATGGCCTCTTTTCCTTGTGGTTCCTTAACCACAGTGTAGGTGTTTAAATGCCAAAGGCTCTGTAACCGAACACTCCAGCACATTGTTGATTTGTTTAACCTTAACAAACAAAATCTCTGACCATGCAGGGGTTAAGCCAATAAGGGCGTATGCAAGTGTAATTAGAATGCCAAATTATATCATATATATACAGATTATATCATTAATGTTAATTTTTGGTAATCAGTCAGTTTCATTGTGATCAAGCGAACAGTTTGAAATAAATGGGATTTTACCCTTTACATTGTGTCAACTGTCTCACTTGGATTTTCCCATGAAAAATGAGCAGGGAGTGAAGTGTTCACAGCTTAACTGGGTTCAATTTATTATAAAGGGCCCTGACACGGACATTCTTGGCTTAATTTAACAAAGTGTGATTGTGGTGTTAGAAACCCAGACAGCCTTGGTATCAGGTCCTTACCTTAAAGCCAATGAAGCACGTGCTCTTCGACATAAGAACGAATCCCAGGCTCAGCAGAGCATGTTCGTTTTTTTAATGTTACGCTACTTACTTCCCTCCTCACACAGTGTTTCCTGTAATAACACTGTCAGTTCAGCTGTGATTATGACTTTTAAAAGGTTGCTCCGTGGCTTCTAACATTTTAATCTCACCTCAGCGTCTATGGATATTTAATTCGGAGCGGAAAACATTCCATTTTCCTTCAGCAGCCATCTAAATCCAGTGAAGGATACATGCATGTGTCTACAGAACAGTGGTCTGTTTTTATACAAGTTGCATTTTGGTTTAGGCTGTGGTAACGTTCGGTGATCCTCTAGCTTTCTCAACTGGGATTTTGTCCCATACCTCTGGTTTCAAAGAATGGGCAAATGGGGCTTCCAGCAATCTGTCTGGTCGGCATATTTTCTCCCATTGCTGTGGTTGATAACTGTGAAATGTAAATTGATTCATGGCAGAACTTAACTAGCTAAATAAATAATGACACTGTTCAGCTTTGGAAATTCTTGCAGCTAGAAATATAATTACATTGAGCCTGTGTTACATATATCACATAAACATAACCCCCCCCCCCCCCGCCAGTTGTGAAACATGTCAGATATTTTTACATATACCATGGAGTGGCCTAAAGCTATTGACATCGATTATGCGGTGTTTGTATGTGTGGCAGAGGAGTTACAGCCGCGACGGCCCACGGCTTCATAACCAAGTCCGCCGGGACGCAGTGACTCCACATGTGAGGTTTATGAATGTGAATGAGCTCCCTCTCCCAAATGGGTTGCCGTAGCCACACGCCTGGGCAGCGTCCTGATAAACTACCACATTAGAGCAGTGTTTCCCAATCCGTTCCTTGGGGACCCATAGACAGTCTACGTTTTTGTTCCTGGGAACTGGGAGGGAGCAAAAATGTGGACTGTCTGGCAGGGAGCTCAAAGGGAGCAAAAACATGGACAAACTGTGGGTCCCTGAGGACCGGATTGGGAAACACTGTATTAGAGGGTTTTGTTACTAGCGGCACTGCACACTGCGAATTCTCATGTGTCCAGCTGGCTTTCGCCAACCCCATTCCTCTGATTTAGCGACACTCGTGCGCTGCCATTTCTGTGATTGTGTTGCATTCACTGCATTATAATGACGAAAGCTCATAAACTCATGAAATGCGCAGACTGTGTAACTATCAAAAATAATATTTCAGGAGCAAAGTTTTATATTTTTCGACTCGTTTTTTGCTAAGGCTACTGAACACTGGGCCATTTTCTAAACGCAATGCCAGAGTGGAGAAATCAAATCAAAATGTTCAACCAGAGCTTTGATCCATGTAGGTATGAGAAGCAGATCCCACTTGGTCACTATTCAGATTGAGTAAAGAAGAACAGCGTCCCCTGCTGATAAGCAGGGGGAAATGTAATGCTTAATAATGATAATATGTCGGGTCCTGCCCCTCAGATGAACATACTGTGGCAGGAAGCTGTTTCCCCATCACCTCATCACGAGGAATGTTTTGACCCAGCAGTTAAGCCCATGTCATTGTCAGTTCAAATCATTGTTGTCCGCTAGCCTGAAAAGATAAACAAGATAAAACATCGTCTATACTAGGGAAAAAAACATTTGGAAAGCTGTCCAGCAAGGCAAGAATAAACCTGAAGATTTGAACAGGCAGTAGGATCAAGAGCCTGCAGAGTTTATTAAGCCGTGGTTAAAAAAGATATTATGATACACATGGCCACAACTGAACATTAAGAAAATATTTCTGAAGAAATGAGTAACACTCTGAAGCCATTGTTGATCATTTACGGAAGACTTCATTACGATAATTAATGGGCTCTCAGTGACCTGATCTAATAATTTTATCTTAATGCCAATGTATGAGCGTATTGTTGCTTGTGTGGTTGCTTGGAAGATCCAAGCAGAGAAATGTTTACTGAGAGGCCTAGGATGTGGTGATTCTGAAGAAGGGCCATCATTAGTGATGGCGGTGAGGCCATTTGAGTTATAAACCTAACGATCTAAGGAATCAAAAGTAGCAAGTGGGGAGTTTATGATTGTGAAGAAAAGTCTCCATCCAGGGTTTTCCCAGCCTGTGCATGTTTCTGAAATAGCCAGGCTTTTTGCCAAACGCGTCCTGTTTGCAAAAGCTGCAGTCACACCTAAACCGGAACGGTCAGAACACTGTTTTAACAGCAACATCTGTTGTGGAGATGTTGCTCGGTCAGTTGTTCTGCTTCCCTGTATGTCGGTTCCTGTCGTTTGTGAGGGAGAACAATTTCCTTATTCCTTTGTCAGGCATCGGCCATGCTGAGCATAAAGTAATCAGCTCAGATGGGTGATCATGAACTGCAGCCAAAGTGAACGTGCACAGCTGTTAATGTAATTCCTCAGATGGCCTCGGCATCGCGATTAAATTAATCTCCAGCAACTGACTTCTGAGGTATGGAATATGCACATACAAATGATTAGTACATCCACCTTGTGAAATATGGAGCTACACCCTGAGTTTGGAGAGCTCTGTGTGATGGGAAGTGAACGGAGGACAGGACTCGATATCTCCTGAAAACTTAATCCAGGGCACAGCTTGGCTGAGCAGGAATACTGCATGAAACAACTTACAGCATGTTTAAATGGTGAATTAATCACTTTGCCGGCTTCCTGCCTCCAACCAGAGCGTCTGTCTCCCCCTGAACGCACCAGTGGAGGGCGTAAGCTTCACCTTGCTTCGCTGGCTCTCATCCCAGGCACAAATCTGATAACTGCCCTCCCACATCTTCCACCGTATGTCATCCATAAGCAAAAAAAGTAGAGCAGTAGACATTTCAGAGCTGGGCAGTCTGTTTTAGATGTCTGTACATTATTACCGAGAGTATGAACAGACCACCGAATCACATGCTACATTTGAGGATCGATTAATTATTTTAATTCCAGTTTAACATTGCTTGTTGCCACTTGCGGGGCGGCATGGTGGTGCAGTGGTTAGCACTGTTGCCTCACACCTCTGGGACCCGGGTTTGAGTCCCCGCCTGGGTCACATGTGTGCGGAGTTTGCATGTTCTCCCCATGTCGTCGTGGGGTTTCCTCCGGGTACTC
>JAODJX010000001.1:51574827-51587910 GCA_026776945.1 Isichthys henryi
CCCCCACAGTCCAAAAACATGCTGAGGCTAATTGGAGTTACTAAATTGCCCGTAGGTGTGCATGAGTGAGTGTATGGCGTGTGAGTGTGCCCTGCGATGGGCTAGCCCCCCATCCAGGGTTGTTTCTTGCCTCGTGCCCATTGCTTCCAGGGTAGGCTCCGGACCCCCCGCGACCCTGGAAGGATAAGCGGTTTGGAAAATGGATGGATGGATGGATGTTGCCACTTGCAGTGTAAAATGCAAGTAACCATGCAGGTTATTGCTTCTAGAGATTCTAAACTCCTGTTTGCTGTGACTTGTGTAGAACTGTAGTAAACTGCACTGTTTGTGACCTTAGCTACCCTGTATTTGTGGGAGTGTCCGTATTTTGATTGGCTGGCATCACATCCTGGATGTCTCCTGCCGTATGCATCCCGGAATGGCCTCCTGGGATGATGGAGTGTTGTTCTCAGGGCCTGTCTACATGCTCTCATTATCATGCTTCCCAGAATTCCTTGGGACCCCCCCCCTTGCCACTTCCCCGAGGCCTTCTTTCTCAGTTTCCCTCGAGCACTGACAAATGGAGAAGGGCAGGTCATGTGACAGATCAGAGCAGAGTGACGGGGCCGAATCCCCTCTAATTGTGATGGTCATGTTACTGTGGAGATGGCAACCGTCAAAACTTAACTTTAGCCTCCCTTTGTAACTCTCCATTTTACTTACTCATTGCCCCTTTTAACCATTTTCAGGTATAATAATGCTACACTAAGACGATTCATTTTAATTATCATGGTTTGTTCTCCTTGCAAGCTTTTTTTGTAAAAAAAAAATCTTTAGCCTTTTGATGTAAATTAATAACACAACAAAAAGTATATTAATTAATATTTGTGGTTGTTAATTTCTGGCAGTGGGGCTAGCTCGGAGCAGCTGGCACCCTAGACCATGCCAGGACTCTGCAGATGTAATGCCCTTATCTCCTGCCTGCTACTTTATGCGAATTAATTTGAACAATTAGCCTTTCGCCGGTCTTTCATGAATCATGCGACGAGGGCCGCCAAAAATAAAGCGCGACGTGGAAGAGCCGGTTAATGGCTTCCTTCTGAAGCTCCTTGTAAACTGCAGGCGCGCCGCTGAAGTCTCGCTTATTATGCGATTTTTATGCTTCCTCTCCACATCGCCTGCTTTGTTTTTTGTCGCAGACGCCCGCATTTGCTCCCGTCTTCTCTTTAATATGCGTGTAATGGAATGACATGGCTCCGCACACAAGGTGGGGGCATCTTACGACGAACATCTGATGCAAACCGCTTATCTACAACTGCACTTTTGGTTCCGAATCATTCCCGTTGAGCTGCCGACCATCTCACTCTGCTTCAGTCTTTTGAGAGGAATGGGAACTTACTCACTTCAGTTATTCAGAAACTTTTATCTCTTTTCTTTTCTCCCCAGCTGTTATCCTATGGATATGACATAGTCTATCGATTGAGCTGCCCTGTTATGTGAATATTTCTGGCCTTTGGCAGAGAAAAACCAGAGACAAGAGCAATTATGAGCTGAGATCAGCTCTGTTGAGGAGTGTAGTGCTTGCGGAGTTTGATGTGACAAATCTGTTTGTGTGGACAGGTAGTACGTTTGTTATTTATCTGACGTCATCCTCTCCCTCTAGGCTGTTCCTTCCTATTATTATCCTAAACTGTGTTCTCCATCAGATTCCCTATTTTCTTTCATCTTCATTGTAGTTATGTCTGCTTTATGAAAATGAAATTTGTGCATGCTGCTACATATCTGTATCTGTACTGAAAACTTTGTTCTGACAGAAGGTCATGAGGTGACCAAGCAGGTGTCACTTCTCTTTGACACTTCACTCAGTCCACCTCATTCCAGCTGCTGTTTGGATGTTGTGGGACCTTTCTGTGCATCACCTAAAATGAGGTACCTGCGGTGGATGGTCAGCCCATCCAACGTTTACCCTGCTTTACAGTGTTGGCCGGGACAGAAAGGACCGGATAAACTCATGAAATGAGGCGAAATGAGGCGAATGGTCACTGTTTACAAACTGATTGATGCCTGGTTGAAGAATACAGTGAACGTTATCAGCTAGTGCAGAACTCCAGCGGAGAGCAGGAAGTTAACAGGAAAACGTGGCAGGAGATGGCAGAGCTAACACCCAAAACCTGCAAGTGAGATGAGCAGGAAAATGCTTTGTTTATCGAGCAGCAGGTGGGATGAGAGGCTGCAAGGTGCTCCTCACCCCTGGGCCTCGGTGAATTAATTGGAGGAAGATGCTTGATTAATCGCTGCAGCGTGTTCCCGGGCGCATGTTTCTATGCATGACAATGTTTGCTTCTGCGCTTCGGAGGGCCGGGGGGCAGAAAAACTCAAGGGGGGGTCTTTCATTTTCCATAGTCTGCAGAGAGACGTGCACCTTCGAGGTCCTCAAGCTCGTGAGTCAGGCCGACAAGTCGAAGGAATAAATAATAAGTAGCGGACAGATGTGGATGACTGTGGAGGAGGTGGAGCTGAAGTTGAAGGTCGTTTAGCTTTTATGCTACTGCTCTCCACTCCATGGAGTGGCTCAGTTTAATGATGCCCCTCCGTTTTAGCTTCAGCAGTTTAGGTCTATAGATATTTAAATCTAAATTACTAAAGTTTAATCTTTAAATGGCTTGTGGATTTGAAATCGAGGTTCCTCATTTCCTAAAACAATGGTGACTCTTTTCATGCACGTAGGAGTGTTTCCTTAGTTAGCCCTACTGTAGCTTACTTGATTCTGCTTGTGCATTTTTCTTATGGGGGTTGGACATTGTGGTGGAGGCCTGCGGTGGATTGCGGCACCATATGTGGGGCAGAGTCCTGCTCTCCTTACAGGAACAGCAAGCTCTACGAAGGTCCTCCTTAACATACGGTCCTGAGATTTTTCTCTCCTGCAATAGATGGAAAACCATGTCGACAACATTGGGCAGGAAGACCTATCAATAAAAATAGTAAAATAATAGTGTGTCTGTGAAACAAAAACCTTGACAGGATGACGTTAAAAGGCTGCTGATGTTGACTTTCTTCACCTGAATACTCTTTACCTCTAACGTAAGTCACCAGAATTACAGCTGTGCTTACTCTAGACAAAGCTCACTAATTAGCTGGCTTGGTAACTGACCTGGCTAATTATATCTGGGTAGCATTTAGAGGTATGCAAGTAGCACATAACTGCAATGTATAAGCACGCAATATGTTCCAGGCTACAGACCGGCAAGAACAATACGCCTTGCAGTGATGTAAAAATCTTTCCTCCTTTCTCAGCACTGATACATGGTTGCTTCTGCCTCTGTTGTAAATGCTGTTCCCCATCGCATAAGTGAACATGAGCAGAACCTTTGAAATAATGAAAGTGTTTCCCCCTGCGAAACGAGTGCTGGAAGTGATGTATGGAGTTCAAGGGGAAACCTGAAAAGCGGACGCATTTCTGATCTTCTGAATGCTTCAACGAATGAAGGCTCGTAATTATATTTTCCAAAAGGAGCCTTTAGCCCAACATCTTTATTACAACATCATTAGTCAGAATTTTCATGGGGAAAAAAAAAAAAGCTTGCGGGTTTTTCTCCCCTGTCCCATTTACAGAAAGTTAATTTCTTTGAGTGGAATGGAAAGGAATTAAAATTTGCCCCCTCTCAGAAGGACGTTGATGCATATTATAAGAGTGAGCATATGTCACTGTGACGAAGCTCAGAGGAATGGAAGCTGATGCGACATCCCGCAGAATGCCTTGTGTCTGAGAAGAAGGCGCGTCGCTTAATATGGGTTTTCCTGCATGTTTTTCTACACAGTAACTCTATTTTTTTACTGCTCTGTTAGTGGTTAAGGTACCTCTGTCTGCACTACCATACTTAAAGTAGATTTTCTGTGGTCCTGCAACTCTGTGGGTTCAGGTTTGGCCTATGAGGTACCTTAGACCCCCCTCTACATGTGTGTGTCTACAACTTGGCACATTCCAGCCGAGGATTGATGTGTTGGATGCTGATGACTCAGATTTACAAGATGCCTCCTTCACTTCATACCCACTAGGCCGCTGCAGCTTTTCAGTTTGTCAGAGTAAGAGCAGGATTCAAGTCGAGCCTCATTTATAGGTCTATATTTAGCTTGATCCCGTCTTGAACGCGTGCTGCGTCATTCTTGATTACACGCTGACGTAATCCTGTGTCCTCCTCATGTGCTGCAGCTGTGTATCTCTCACTGTCGCATTTATTTATCCTCTGACAGGCACGTCGTCCACGTCTCCTCTGCCTGCATCCATGATAAAGTCATTGTGCTGGATGAGAAAATGCTTCACCCTGATACTGTTACAAAGTCGCTGAAATTGTCATGCAGTTTTGTAGCTGCAGATATTAGCAGGCAGCTTTATTAAGTCAAAACTGGATTCTTCCGCTATTTCCATTATTAAATAATGTAAGAGTTAATGGGGAAGCAGCTATTCCAGGCACTGAATGGAAGCTGAATTCATGTCGTGTTTCCTGCCTGTTTTTGACAAATTAGATGTTCATTGGACAATTATCATCCTCGGTATCAGAAAAGTGTTAATAGAATCTGTCACTGTCTTATTTTGAGCGTTTAAAACCTTATTAATCAGCTGATTAATTGTTACATATTACTCACTGTACTACAGTAAGTGAGTGAGTGAGACAGCGAGTTTGTGCGAAAGAGAGTGTGCTATTGCATGTTAACATTTTGTTCCTCTGCATTTATAAAGTGAAGCCCCCCTAATGCCCCACAGTGAAGCCCATATATTAATTTTCTGTCTGGGCTTAATGTATTTTTACAGTATTCCAGTGTTTTGTTTTTATTTGGTATTTAGTAGCCAAATATAATTATTCTTGTTTTTTGGAAATAAGTTGTAACTGTAAAAAATATTGATATTTTTAAATGGACCTTATTGTTGCCACTTCAAATCATGTGTTATTCCCACGAGGAAAGTATATAGCATTTTCTCCCAGTAAAATATATAGCTGTATTAAATAAGCTATATAATTGGATAAACAATGTGTAAAAAAGGGTTATCAGCTTTTCATTGGCATGTTGGTTGAGAAAATGTCATTAAATACCATCCAGAAGTCTACTCAAACCCAGGTGTAGAATAATTTTAATGTTTCTAAAATATACAGCAAACATCCTGTCTATATACATTATGACAGTAATTTGTTTAAATGCAAATAGGAAATAAGCAGATGTCATAATTTTCATTTTGTTGTTGTACAGATGTATCAATCAGATTACATTTGTTGTGAGCGATGTGTAACACAAAACATAATTTTCATGCCTTTTGTTTGAAAACTGCAGATTAGATTTTCATAAACAAGGCTCGCTCGTTGAGACCTTTCAAGCCACCAATAATAGCTTAATACTGCAAATGATCACTAGAGGGAGCTAAGTCATTGTGTCATGTCATCACTTCGGTATCCTGCTGGTTTTTCTTGCGGAGAAAAAAAAAAAAAATCAGCACTTCCTATTAAAATATAATGATTGGGTCTTTTGCTTCCCTAAACTTTGCAACATAATCACAATTCACCGAATCTTCCTTAAGGGTGGGGCTTGATTCAGTGATACTTTACTTAAAAATGCGAATAGGACAGCTGCTGTTAAACTTGCATCACAGAGTGAGCATTTATATAAAAGAGGACTGTCACTTCCTATTTACTGTCACATGTCAGGTGTTAATGTTTGCTGGTCGATGTTACCCCCCCCCCCCCCATCATAGCTGCACTTCAACCCAGAGGATGCGCAGATGTGGGTGTTTCAAAGAAACTTCCATAAAAGAAACAAATGAGGAAAAGATGCATTAAAAGTGTTTGATGAAATGGAGCTGAAGACTAGAATAAAGTGCCTTGAATTGTGGTTCGTGCTCAAGATATGGGACATGGGACTGACTGTCTCCCCCATGAATGAAACATCGTTGTAAGTTCCCAGGTACTTCCATCTCTCAGCTGACACAATCTGTCTGGGTTCAGTTTGTCCCTCAACCCTTGTGGCCTGTTATACCGCAGACATCGATGCGGCCTGATAGCGGCCTTCCTAGTCTCTCAGGGAAGATCCAAAACTTGCTGGGCTGCTCCCTTTAGTCACGCCAGATCAAGGGGACTGTATCAAAACAAGAGGTATCTCACTGAGGAAATAATTGACTGACAACTTGGAAAATCCTCCGCAATCACGTGAAAGCGCAGCAACAGAATGCAAGATGGTACAAGCCTGGCGTCTCCTTCAAGGAGCCTTCCAGCACAGGCCTGTTTCCCAGACTATTATGGTCTGGCACGGCGCTGTCCTCAACTAGGTATGCAATGATCTGTTTAACCAACGGGGTGCAGGCAGAATGATTTCATCCTCTTCATGGACTTTTGCGTATAATTTCTTTCTTCTGTGTGTGTGTTTGTTTCTGGGATAGCTCAGTCCTTCCAGGAGGACAGTTTTCTGTGACAATAAGGGTGAGAGAAAGCGGCTGTTTGTTCTGGTGGTGAAGCACATACCTTTCTGAGTGGCGTTGGATGGATGCCTGAAACAATAGGAGGCGACGGCGAGCTTTTGGCAACTGCCACTGTGAAGATAAGGCCTTGTTGACCCTCCGCATTTACCGAATAAAGAGTCTCTCATATTTCCTTTCACTCATTGTTATATGATGCAAAAATGTTTCTGTTTTTTTTCCCTGCTTGCAGTTCAGACCAACTCAGAGTCTCAGACTATGCAAATATCTGTGACCTCATAAAGGACGGAGCGTGTCAGCCCTGTCCAGGTGTCCTCCCGTTCTGCCACTTTGTGTCCGGTCCGTCTTTGCTGTGGCGCAGTGTCTCCACCTGCCCGCACCTCCTTCTGTGTCTGACTGATGCTGGCATTCAATTGTGCAGCAAATTCATCCTATTATTTTTCTATGGCTCTAACTGACATGATCGCGGGGACTAATGGCATTTATTCAGAAACAATCGACACGCTTATTTGCTACAAAATGCTATTACTCTGACAGGCTGCTACCACGGTAATGGTTAGGTAAACAGAGCTGCGATCTCTTACCTTTTTTGTTCAGGATGAATAAATAACAGTAGACTGTTCCCAAGGAAATATTCTTCACAGTGCGTCTACTTTTGCTATTAATTAAATATGTACTTAACACTCGCAGGAAGAAAAAAACTTTTAGTGCATCAGCTAATTACACAAGCTAATTACGTAAACGGCGTGTTTAAAACCTCTGTTAACTGCGTCGTAAGTATTTTATGACAACACTTTGCTCAAGTGTGTCAGACCTCAGCACCATAATCTTCTGTTGGAAAGAGGAAATTTAAAGATGACTTTCTGTTTTTTTTTTTTTTTTTTAACATCATAATATTAATTTCACGACACGGAGACTTACGGGATTAAGATGCCAGCGCCGGACAGCTTGTGACGTTTACAGATTAATTATCAGCAAATGGACTTGCCTGTGTTGCATTAATTATTTTGGACACAGCAAAGGTTATCGGCGGATTATTAGCAGTTAGACACAGATCTGAGCTCGACAGAGCGGTCCTGGCAGACCCAGCCCGTTCCGCGTCCCCCGTTTCCACACATCTGGCCAGCGGGCTGCCTGATTAGCCCCTATCCGATTGGGCTAAGTGGGTTAAAAGGCATCCTCGCCTCTGGCAAGCTTCGCCCGCCTTGGGAGAGTCTGGCTTGTTCTTCGAGCCGGTTCGGTTCCCGGAGATTTTCCGGTTGTTGGGCTGGTTTTGTGAAGCACTTGGAAAAAAAATAGAGCAGTACAGTTCCTTAATGTGGACGCCACGGTGCCACATGGCAGTTTAAGCCACTTGCGATGGACGGAGGACCCCCTGTGACTTGTGACGACACAGCTTTGTCTGTTGGACTCGAGGCCTGATAACAGGGCTATAGCCGATTTTTCTGTGTGTTTGCTAAATGAGACAAGGGGGTGAAAGTAGCCACTCGAGGGCGCCTTCTCAGATTAAACATGGATGAGAGGCACTAGGGTGCCCCCCAACCTGTCCCGCAGGAAGCTTGAACCGGGCTGACCGGACTTTAATTGCTCTTAATTGGCCTGACTCTCCCTGATGTTTGCAGGTGTTGCTGCACACCTGGTTTCCTCTGGGTGTAACCGCCCGCATGACTGCCAGGCTCAGCAGATGTTCTGGGATTATATATTGCAGCTCTTTTCGCCTATGAATGTTATGCTGTCGATTCTCATCTTCGACCATCCGGGTAAAAAGGGTCGCCGTTGTTGCAGTGCATTTGGTTAGTCACCGGTCCCCTGGGTACCGTGCGGCCTTTGAATCCTGTTTGTAGTTATTTAAAAATATCCACAATAACCATGTTTGTGTTTCAGTTGACATGAAAGCTTGATGTGTGCCGGGTTCTTCAGCTCTCTCTAAGCTGACGGGGTAGCGGGACTAACAGACACGCCAAGTCCGCCGTGTGACAGAGGCTTAAACAAGGGGAAGTACCCACCTAGGGGGAGTGGGTGAGTGGGGCAAACACAGAGCGTCTCAGGGGCCTCCTGCCAGGGAGGAGATAGGCCCCGCCAGCTGGCCAAATCCGGGGGAAGCCGTCCTCCTTCCCAAAAGAAGGGAAGAGATGGTGTTGGCATCAATGGCGATGTATTCTGAGCAGGAATCACTTTTGCGAGGTTGTGAGGTGCCCCCCTCGAGCAGAGCATGCCAGCCTGGCAGTCTTCCACATGTCTTATTTTTGTCTTCAGCTGGACGTTACAGCATGTTTTGCTTCGGCGGGAGCTTGTACCTGATCACGACAGAGCTGATTCGCCATGTGAAATCGGCATAGAGCAGGGGTGTGAGGAGTCAAGCCGCATTCTGCCATCACAGGCATCGGCGGGCCTCTCACTCCACTCTAGAACGTCTACACAGGGAATGGATTAAGTTTCTTTTTTTGTTTTTCTTTTTTGTTAAAAGGCCATCGACGTATTTTAGCAACCGAGACATGGGTGGCGGGTTTTTCCCTGTGCAGAAGCAGGGGGGCAGTGAGCTGGGGTCTGCAGGGACGGGCGTTAATCCTGTCCCTCTTTTTTCTCGAACGTACGCCTAGAGTGGCGGCGCAGCGCGGCCTCTCCACTCCTCCCTCTTGCCTGCAATCTGCCGGTGCAGATGACGGCGGCAGACAGAGAGCCGGCCTGCCATTGTTAGCCTCCGTACAGCTGCCCGGCTGCACAAGAACATGGGAGTTCATATCCAAGGATAATCTGTTTTTCATTTGCGGGCAGCGCTAATTCCTTATCTCTACTGAATTGGAGCTTTCGGTCAAAGAATAGAAATGAAAAAAAAGGAAAACAGGGCTTACAAGTTACAGGCCCTAATCCTTAGGTGACCAATGATGATGCCTGAGTGAATTGTAACTGTACGCCACAAAGAAAACAGTTCAAAACTACTGGGGCATCTTTTGTCCGTTGCCGAGCTCTACAGCAGTAAGCGGCGGCCAGAGACCGAGCTGCAGGGGAATCAGCATTGTCAGCTCACTGCTAAGGAGACTGCAAATCAATTTATTAGATTAAGCAGTCTGCTTTGAGCTGCTTCGTCTTCCAAACATAATATTGAAGGAGAGCCTGCGTTTGCGCAGATTACGGCCGCCTGTTTGCATTCTGCAGCCGGAGTGAGTTTAAATTCCGCTCCCACCATTTAAAATCCTATTTCCACCCTTTTGCTATGTTGCAAACCGCACGGCGCTGTGCCTGTCTTCAAGGTCGGGATCACAGGCGCGCGGGAGCGGGTCATAGCACCGTGGCCTGCCCCCCGCGTTATGGATACGAGCCTCTCTAATTTGCCGTTAGTGCTGGCGAACACCCGGAGACGTTAACAGAGGCAGGCGAGCGTGTTTGTGTGTCTGCAAAGCAACTGCAACGGTAACTCGTCTCGAGGATCCCTTACGTGTCAAACATGAACGTGACCAGAATCATATGAAGAATCGTCTAAATGGCTAAACTAGAGCAGTCCAGAGAATGTATCCCTTTAGGCTATGTTTATATAGTTTAAATGGAAAATGAATCTATAATTAAATTATATATGTGTAAATTATGAAATATAGATATAATAGATTATTTATAAGTTATAAAAGTGGATTTATTGTTGATTCATGAGAAAAATCCTAAAAGATTATTTGCAAAATTCAGTTGTATTTGAGAAGAGGATTGAAATTTGGAGAATCTATATACCGTATATTATACACATAAATACAGCTCATTACATATGGGACTGTTCACTGTGAATTTTAATCACATGTCACAGACGGATTAATTTGTTCTGTAATTTATATAATGTTCTGTCTGAAAACTGATGAGTGATTTGATTGAGTAATGAATGCAAAAATTTTGAACTGAATTTCTATGGACATAAAAATGCATCGAGAGAAATATGTTGTAAAATGTTTTTCCTGTTTTGTTATGTCCTATTTTTATTTAATTTCTTTCTATTGTGAAGTTTGGGTCCAAACTGTTTAACCAATGGCAAAAGTTTGACTTAACGATTAATTTTTTTAAAAAGCCTGATTTTATTGAGGGTAACCTGGTGGGTTTGGAATAAACCCCCTCTTCTGTTACATGGGCAACTGATAGAGGCTTTGAATAGTAGTTTCCTCGGAAGATAAAATCCAGTTCTTTGTCCATCTGTTCATCCCAGTCCTCACTCCCCCTCGACTGCATGGCTTGATAGCCGACTGCGGGCGTGCTTGCGCTCCCGTACGCATCCCTTGACTGAACGGGCTGTGGTCCACGTGTACCTGTCACCCCGCGTGCATTAAGCCCTGAGGGGGGAGGGGAAGAGAAGAACATTTGTGTGAATAAGCCCGCCGACTGCCGCCCCCTTGTAACCACCCCCACCCCGCTGATTCTGTTTATCAAAAAAGCCAGTGTTTTACTGCTCCTAATGGACGAAGATTTAAATAAAATCTGACCCCTGGAATAAAAGCTGACATTATGGAAACAATGAAATTATTCATTTGCCTGACAAAATGGCAGGAAAAATGGCTCAAATCTTTTCGATAAGAAAAGGAGAGTAAGGCTAACATAAAAGGGATTATTAAAATGATAGTGGTTTCATTCTGTAATGTGGCTGATGGCCGAATGCTTTAAGGTGGATTTATCCAGAGCACAAAAGCAAGGATGAGATCTAAAGTAACACTCTCAAAAGGCAGCCCGCTTCACTCTCAAAAGGCAGCCCGCTTCACTCTCAAAAGGCAGCCCGCTTCACTCTCGGAGGTGCTTATCAACGCGCGGCTTTCAAATTAAGGGATCAGAATTTACTTTCATTAGCTGTGGAATTGTATAAATCGCCCCAATACAAGAGCGAACTGTCAAGTGCTAACTGAGTTTAGCACTCTTATGCCTTGACATGTTACATCTATTGATATATTGTCTGTTTAAGTGCAGTAAATAGTCAGGCTATTATCCAATTAATAGAAGGATTTCTGTGCCAGTGGCTGACGGTAAGTGGGCTCTATCACACCAAAATAAATTCTGTCGCGTTACTAGTTCCCCCAGGGGACAGTTTAAGATACGCAAACGGCAAATAGTGGATTTCACTTGCACTAAGAAAATGTGAGTGCCCCACTAGCCTCTCATGAAATAATCAAGTAGCAATTAAAAAACATTTAAAGGAAAACCTTTTTACTGGATGAGCATGTCAGATTGATGTAACACCAGCTGAGTGTATACAGCTCACCCTTTTATCAATTTTAACTTTTTAGGGCATAACAGAAAGGCAGCTAGAAAAGAGTGATTACTGAGGTTATTTTTTGTTTTCTCTGAGTGCTGATGGAATTTGTAAGACACTTGTGTAGTGAGATCTTACACACCCCAAGAACGACCTCTCCTCACTGGTACTGCAACCTGGAGAACAAATCTGAGAGTCAGAACAAGCTTATACTATCAAGTTGTCTGTATATTAAATGGGGACTCCTATAGCTGTCACACACTTACTGAATGGGGACTCCTATAGCTGATGCACACTTATTGAATGGGGACTGCTATAGCTGACACACACTAACTGGATGGGGACTCCTATAGCTGACGCACACTTTCTCAGTAGGGACTCCTAAAGCTGACGCACCACTTACTGAATGGGGACTCCTATAGCTAACACACACTTACTGTATGGGGACTCCTATAGCTAACACACACTTACTGAATGGGGACTCCTAAAGCTGACACAACACTTACTGAATGGGGACTCCTGTAGCTGACACACACTTACTGAATGGGGACTCCTATAGCTGAGACACCACTTACTGAATGTGGACTCCTACAGCTGGCACACACTTACTGAATAAGGACTCCTAAAGCTGACACACACTTACTATATGGGGACTCCTATAGCTGATACACCACTTATTGAATGGGGACTCCTATAGCTGACATACATTTACTGAATGGGGACTCCTATAGCTGACACACACTTACTGAATGGGGACTCCTATAGCTGACAGAAACTTACTGACTGGGGACACCTATAGCTGACGCTCACCTACTGAATGGGGACTCCTATAGCTGCCACACTCTTACTGACTGGGGACACCTATAGCTGACACACACATACAGTACTGACTGGGGACACCTATAGCTGACACACACTTTCTGAATGGGGACTCCTATAGGTGACACACACTTACTGAATTGGGACTCCTGTAGCTGACACACACTGACTGTATGTGGACTCCTATAGCCGATATATATTTACTGAATGGGGACTCCTATAGCTGAGACACACTTACAGTACTGACTGGGGACACCTATCGCTGACACACACTTACTGAATGGGGACTCCTATAGCTAACACACACTTACTGAATGGGGACTCCTATAGCTGACACACACTTACTGACTGGGGACACCTATTGTTGAGACACACTTACAGTACTGACTGGGGACACCTATAGCTGACACAACACTTACTGAATGGGGACTCCTATAGCTGACAAACACTTACAGAATGGGGACTCCTGTAGCTGACGCAGTCTTACTGAATACGTACTCCTATAGCTGACGTACACTTTCTGAATAGGGACCCCTATAGCTGACACACACTTACTGAATGGGGACTCCTATAGCTGACACACACTTACAGTACTGACTGGGGACACCTA
>JAODJX010000001.1:51613035-51631014 GCA_026776945.1 Isichthys henryi
CCCACACTATCCCGCCCCCCCCTCGGGCGCCACAACTGCCCCGCCCGTCCCCCCCAGGTGGGGGGGGGGGGGGGGGGGGGGGGGCGGCCTCGAGCCCTTGATCCTTGAGTCAGAGTTTAATTTGCTAAAAGGCAGATCAGTGATGTCCATAAATCTTAAAGAGGACGCCAGAGTTGATCTGTCCTTCTTTTATGAAGGGTGTATGTGGGTGTTTCGACGTGTGCATGATATAAGCTTATGATCCTGACAGGAAGTGAGGGAGAGCGGGAGCCCAATCCAGTGTATAGGTGTGTGACCTTGATGGCAGCGCCAACTGGAGCCCATGTGGTGCCCAAGGTGAGCTTAACTGTCCCCCATCCACCAGTGGTTTGCCAACTCCGCGCCCCCTCAGGAGATGGCAACCTAGGTGGTTACCTATAGGATCGACCAGCCATGCTTAACTATGGTCTTTAAAAAGATATCACTCTTACCTCGTTTCCACCAACATGGAGCTGGTGCTGGTCTGGTTCTGGCTTGGTGCCTTTTAAGAACCAGCCTGCGTTTCCATCAGTTTCAAAAAAGAACTGAACAGAAATGTTATGTAGGCGGAAGTGAACTTAAGGTAAAGGTTAATCTGTATTTCGTTTTCTTGATTTATTTTGCCTAAACGAAAAAAAACAAAACTTTCTGAGTATGACTCGTTGCACCCTGTCTCTATTGCCTGTATCCACTTTTGTCTCCATAAAGGCTCCCTGTCAGTGTGTGTTATTTTATTCTCTATCTGTTTTACTGCTGTCCTTTCAAGGATACTGGTAAAAACTAAACTTTGCACTGTGCCTCATGATCTCTTCGCCACTCAAATGCCACAATAAACTTTATTATTAAATTTGGCAAGCAGAGCGATCTTTCGTTTTTCACAGAATAAAAAAAACACAATGTAACGTTGCATCATTTATGTGAATTATACAAGTTTCTTAGTGCAAGTTAATATTTTACGTAAAATATCTTATTTTCAGCAAATACAGTCCATACTATTTTAAGCTATTTTACGACATTTTGTCTCCGTAAAGGCTCCCCTGTCTCTGCGTGTTAGTTCATTCTCCCTTGCTGTTTTGCCGCTGTCCTTTAAAGATCGTGCAGTAATGCTAAAAACTGAACTTTGCTGTCGGGCTCATGATTTCTTCGCTGCTCAAACGCCATAGTATTTTATTTATTTGACCTGCGACATAGGCTATTTATACAGTATTATTAAATCTGGACAGCAGATGGATATTTCGTTTTTCTTAGAATAAGCTGGCAAGTTGTGTCATTTGCCAGCACCAGCAGTATTAGACTGAACTATACTGATTATGGATTGAATGTTCCAGGCATTTGGTTGAGACGTGATAGTCCGTCCCACTTTTCGCTGACGATACAGTGCCACATTCTAAGCTTTTCTGTGGTGCCGTACTGGAGTCGTTTTTCCTGCATTTTTCTCAATTTCTTTGCGGTGGAAACACGTGGAACCAGTGCCGGATTGGGGAAAGTCCGGCACCACGTTGGTGAAAACAAGGTTTCTGTGTAAGAAAACTGCTGTTAGCACCTTCAAGCCACACGTTAGCCAGGCTTCAGAAACTAAACCGACAATGTGCTGAACACATGGGAATACCGACGGGCTGCTGTGCGTGTTAAAACCGACCACAAATGTCACATGCAAATGCATTGCTTACCTTGACTGTTGGCTCTTTTAAAAAGAAAAACATACTGCAAACAAAGCTTGTTTGGTTGGCAGGTGGGAAGGCGTCCAAACATTCCCACATACTCCTGTAAAAGATATAGGGATTAAATCTGTCCCTGGCCAATGCTCACCAAGATGTAACCAATTAAAATATCTCCTTATTCCTTTTCCCCGATTAATTTATGAAAGGTCGTCCCCTGTATTGAGTTCTCAAATTCTTAAATATTTACTTTTGTGGTGGTAATGCAAAGAACAAAGATTACATTACTGAGAAAAAAAGAGCAAGATTTTGTGATGGTATGTTACCCAGCGGCTTGTCGAAACACACGCGGAGCTGCGGAACTGAAGCTGCTGAAATATTTTATTTTAGAAGGAGAAACTATTCATTGAAAAATGAAGCTGGTACTAAATGTTTGTGTGTTAAATGCCTTGTCCGTCTGGAGAATCAGCTCATTTGTATACGTGTATTTTAGTCAGAGGCTTTCTGGAAGCTTGCCATGAATCTGGCAGCATATGAAGTCAGGACTCTTCACCCACTAACCTTGTCTACTTAAGAAATATATATTTTCTTCTCTTCTCTTGCCCCCCCCCTACCCCAACACACACACTCTATAACATGTAAAGTCCTATAAGGGCAACTGCTTGTTAAATTCATCTGTGATATTCTTAATTTTTAGTTCCTAGATCAATCGCTAATCTTATTGTTAAGGCCTTCGTTACACATTCCTAGGTTATTTCTGAAAAATGAGTGATCTGTGTGGGAAACGGAGAAGGGTGTTGATTTGATCCCACCCCCCCGATACCGATTTAACCATTAGGGTCCCCTTTCCTGCCTGGAAGGAGCCACACGACAAACTTCCAGGGGATGAGCGCTCTGTCTGCCTCTGAAGCCGCTTCTCCGAGCTGTAATTAAAAGTAGCTAATTATTTATCTGTGACTGTGCTACGAAAACACAGAGAGAGACAAAAAGCTTTCTGGTGGGGGCCCACGGCTAATATAACTCAGCAGAGTTTATTCAGCAGCTTTAAAAGGTTCCTGTTCTGTTTTCATATCTCTGTCACCAGCCCCGACCCAACGTCCCTGTACGGGCCCTGCTCGCGCCCGTGCCTCCCCATCCTTCGCTTTCCGATTCCAGCATATGAAAGCGGCGGCCCGCAGTGGCCACCAGGGGTCCGTGAGCACCTTCCACTACCAAAGACCGCTGACCCAGTTAAACAGGAGCCACATCGAACCCACCTCGTTACTTATTCTTTCTGAAAAACAGCTGAAATGAAAACAGACCACAAGAATCAAGATCTTATCTGCTGTGAGCTCTGTATTTACTACATTTGCTTAAGATTATCTACAATATTTCAGTTTTATGTGCATAACTGAGGAGACAAAACCACTGTTGCTTGGCAAGGTCCATCATTTTTATGTATCACCATAAATTTTGTAACATCCCCCCAAAATTGTGAATGAACAGGAAAGTCTAAGTTTAACACGTCGGCCCACTTTTACAGCAGTTGCTCAGCTGGCTTTTGTCACACGTATCAGATGGGCAGCGAGTTTAACCTTTCGGCTGGAGCACGTTCCTACTGGCCCTAAAATCCACACTAACTAGATTATCACTGTTTGTTCTTTTGAAAATCAGCTAGTCTACTTCTGTCTGATAAAGCTGTGTGTGTTTTCTTACTTCGTTATAGAGGAACAGGCCCAGAGGTGAGCTGCAACCTAAGGACGACAGATCGCCGCGGATGCTTGCGATCACACCATGTCCATGCAAGCCAGAAAGGCCAGTTTAATGTGATACTTTGGCTCACAGCATTTCTAGGGCATTTCCTTAAAACCGTGTTTTATGTTATACGACTAACTAATTAAAAAATTGAAATTAATTTCTATTTTCTATTATTATTAAGAGTACCATATAATAATAATAATAATAATAATAATAATTTGACATTGTCGCTACTATATTTACCTTTAAATTATCCAAAATTTTTTTTAGAAATAACATGAGGAAAAAAAATTATAATTTCATTGGTCTGATGAGCTGCTGTTTGGCTGCGGAGTTTGTAGCTGGAGACGGACGGCACCTTGGTGATCCCCATCCAAGATAGCGTGGAATGTTCTGCTTAAACAGGCCGCCCGCTGCATGCCTGTTACACGGATGGGGGGGCAAACACTATGTCTGTCAGGCACCCTGACATCTCAAGGAGACAAGATCAAGGGGTGCTTTTCAGCCTGGGGCGAGAGCATGAAATGTAGCAGGGAGGGTGTGGGGGCGACATGGGCTAAAAGGAGCTGATGGAAACGCATGGGGGTCTAGGGCTGCTCCTACTCTGACACGGCAAATCCGGAAGGAGGTGAGCTCAGCGCGGGGTGTGTGGGGGTCCCTGCTAAAACAGTATTAAAACTAGATCTGCCACTAACGATGGATTAATCTATTGACTCTCTTACCGATTGGTTGATTAATGGAAATGATTAAGTTTCCTCCAGAAAATCAACTTGACCATTTAATTTAAATAAATTTTATTTTGACCACAACAAACTGTATCTCATTGCAAGGCTTCAGCTAATAACAACGACTTTTCGACACTATACTCACATAATTTTCACCCACTGTTCAGTAAGCAGATTGTCTGCCTAAAATAGTATTGTGATGAAGTTGGTAATCTGTATTTATTCTGTATTATGTATTATGTATTAAATTCGCTTATAGGAGCATGCCATATACTACTGTATTGGTAAATCATGGAAGTGATAAGCACTGAAGTGGTGATGAATGGACAGCTCAGCAGCCATAACAACTTTTAAAACAGTTGGTTAAACGGTAGTTAAACAAGGTAATAGATGCTGGCAGTGTGTTGATTTCTGTAGATTAAACTCCATCACGTTTTTTTCTTTTGTAAATCTAGTTTTCATTTTTATTTCATGAATTATTATCTGTTATTTAATGTCCGTTTGTTTCAGTTTTAGCTTACAATAACAACAGTAGTCACAACAAGCCCAGTAGAATAATCTGACATTTTCACAAACACTTATTCAGTGGGAATTTTAAGATAGCAGGCAGAAAACTTTATGGCTTTAATAATGAGTGTATTTAGCAATTAGAAGGTATTTTAAATAGAAAGATATTTAAAAACCTTTTGCCTTTTCTGGCGGCCCAACATCCAGAATAGCGCCTGTGCCTGTCCTCTTCAGGCGTTCGTGCATAGTGCTGCCGCTGTGGTATACTATCGTAACTTTATTTGTATATTAAAATAATTTCTCAAAATGATGTGTCGATTTAAAATATCGACGTCGGCCCATTTTCAATGTCAACGTCATCTTCTGCGCGACAGCTTTAGTGAAAAGCTGGACAGCAGCTCAGACATCGCGGAGACCAAGTGATGCCATACAGCACCACCTTTCTGTGCAGGAAAATACCAAACGGGGACGTCAGGAAACCCAGAGCCTCACAGTCCGTATGCACACGGCGACAGACCCACGTTCTACATCGCTTGCCAAAGTTGCCGTCGGTGCTAGCATATGGCTGCTAATGATCCTGAACTGGGCACCACTGTGGCGTCACTTCCCAAAGAGAGTCCGCTCATATGTCAGAGACGCATCATCTCGGCCCCTTGGAACCTGGGAGATGGTTCCGGTGTCATTTAGACTTTCAGTGATTGTTCTGCTAAAATTTAGTAGGCTTCATTTTTCTATTAGCAACAAACTGCACATATTTTTTTGTATATTCACAAAATACAGATCACTTTTTTTTTTTTTTTTTTGCTAAGAACGATGTGGACACATTGATTTGATGTCTGTATCACATCTAACTTATCTGATCAGTGACCCTAAACCTCCTCGTTTTGACAGAATCTGAGCCGCGGAGCATTTCCTGTGAGGCCCTTGTCATTTTGCATGATTAAGTCATGGGCTTCTGTGTCCAGCGGCGAGGCTTATCTCACAAACATGATTAATGATTTGAGGATAATTATTAATTAACAGTTTTCACACGGCCAGGAGGAATGCCAGAGGAAAAACATGCGTATTGTAACCACTGATTCTGGGTCAATAAAAGATTCTAATTTTACTCCCCCTTCTGACTGGTTCCCGTCATCGTGTTCACTTGCAGGTGGGAACGTGTCTGCTGTGGTCATGTGACTTGGTCAGGTTCCTTAGACCAGGCCTGGTCACATGAATCAGTCTGGTTCCTTAAACCAGGTCTGAATACAAATTATAGAGGACAAATGCTCCCTTTTGCTTTCCGACGGTCTCTGCTATAAGATCACATTAGATCCCCCTGAACTTCTAGGAGGACATCACCAGAGACCAGTTACCGCATCCTGTTGCTGGTCTGGTCCGCTGGTTTGAGATACTTAGGAAGAGACATTCAAGTGCATGTTTCTCGGACTGTATGAAAATATAATACCTTGATTGATTCTCACCTCGCCTGAAAGGATAATCTTCTATTAGAAGAGTTAAGAAGCACGGCAAAATGTCATATGTTGGGCCTGAAATGGAGGGGGTAGGTTTCAGCGCCTGAGGGGAGGAAGCCTGGGCGGGTGGGGGGGTGGGGGGAACGCTTCTTTGAGTCCTGCTGGGAGTAGGCATGACGGTTTGTCTCAGCTGCGCTCAAATTATGCAACAGACCGTTGAAATGATCTTCACAGGCTCACCAAAGTACAGCGAAACGGGTGATTCAGTGTAGGTTTAATGGATTCGAAGACACGTATTGCACTTCCATGGTTTTTAAACCCAGTCTAGCAGCCTTTTAAGGTACAGTAAACTGACATTGGAAGGGTTAATGTTTAATGGAGCCATTTAATTTTCAGGTAAATTGTGAATTAATAACAGGGAGGAGTAAAGGGATTAAAGGGAGAACAGCTACCAGTGGTTAGTATACACTGATCTATTCAGTATGATCTGTGGCGTGGGGGAAGGTGATGCTGTAACATGTTGTAGAGGGAACAACAATTCCCCCCATAATGTCAGGATACAGTCTGAGACAATCTGCTTCATATTTACGACGGCTATTCCCATGCATGTATTAGTTATGCATAAATAGAAAGTGTTACGTGAACACAGAGCATGGAAAGGCCGCCGCTGCCGTCAGTCATGAGTCCAGATTGTTTTCCTGTCTTTCTGAATTTCTGGCCGATCCAAACGTCAGCAGCTCGTGCCGCGTGAGGGGAAATCGCCGGGGAGGTGCTGTGAGCCGCAGGGGCACAGGGAAGGCCAGTGAGATGCCTGCTTTTAATTGGAGCCTCAGGAGTGATTGACGGGCTGGTGCGGCACACCGCAGCATTGGGAGTGGGGCTTAGTGCGCCGTAAAGCTGGCTGCGCGTTGATGGGAGACGCCGCGGCCCGGCCGGCTTCCCTACCCATGGGTACGTACTTTCGGTGGGTAAATCGAGTGCTTGGCCTGAACCCAGGACAAGTGGTTATTTTTAACTTGATGCCCAACACTTGTGCTGCTTGAAGCGTGCATTCATCCACCCATAGAGGGCGCCAAGCTGGACCTGTGTACAAACACCACTGACAGCACGTCACCTGCGATATGGTGCCGGCAAGAAAGTTCAGAGGGCCCCTCCCTTACAAACTCGTGTTCTCAGAATTCAGAAGTTTCCAGAAGCTCTTCTAAGTGGGGCCTTTGTGTGTTACAGACTTTTTGATTTTTTTTTTCTTTCTCCTTTATTGTTTTCCAAAAGGCATTCAATTACTGCCTTTCCCAGCCCAGTGTAAATATTTTGTAAGGCAATCGGTCTATAGACGTCTATAGCCCCAAAGACAGGGGCTTTTAATTTGATACACGGCGCCTTATTAGACAGAAGAAGAGCAGCGTGGCGGTTTGTGACGGCCGTGCTGTTGGGATTAAAGCCCCGCCGGGCCACAGTGTGTGACACGTCCCCGAGTCAGCGGCCCAACATCGACATCGTTTCAACATCATAAAGGCGCGGGCCGTGATCTGTGGGGGAGGGGTTTGTTTTATCTCCCCTCAAAGGCCTTTCTTCTGCATCGCAAACCAGTAAAGGTTCCTGTAAACATATGCAGAGTGCCCCCCCTCCCCCATCAGAGTTTTTAGGATTCAGGAGCATGTTTCTTCATCCTTTCTCTTCTGTTCTCTCCTCCTTTCATTCCTCCCCTCCCTGTTTTTTTGAAAGGCGGATCCCCAAAGGCTCGCCCGCCTGCTGAAACACCCCATGTTTTGACAAACCTTAGGTGGCGCAGGCCGGCATTCCGGATCCCAGGCTCCCGTCTCGGTGCCGTGTCCATTTGATGTCTGCCCGACGGTCGGGGATAATGGTGCATCATGGGACCGTTGTCATCTCTGTCGATAATACGGCCGAGGGGGTCGCATGCGAGGCCACCTTTGTACTGACTGGCCCGCCCGCCCTGCCCGCTATGGAGGGACTCGCTGGTCCCCGCATTCGCTCTGCCACATTATTCCGCCGTGATATGTCTTGATGATGCCATCGCGTCTCCCAATCTCTCCTGACAGGCTGTCCTCGCCACCCCACTGCCTCCCTGCTTCCACGTGTGTGTGGTTTGGTTTTTTTCCCTTTCCCCTTTTCTCGTCCATGTCGTCTCAATGTCAGACAACAGCTCTGAAAACTACTGATCATTTTTTTTTGTTTGGATTGAATTTAACAAGATTCCCACTCTTTGATGTAATTAAGCCCCCGAGGTTTGATCCGGGAGCTGGAGTTAATTTTTCCGAGCGTGGCGGGGGGCTATCAGTGCACTTCAGACGTCAGGCTCTCTCTCGGGCTCCGCAGCTCCTTGTGCGGCACGCACATGAAAGGAAAAGACAGACGTGGGCCTGCCACGCCAAGGTCCCACTCCGATAGACCTGCTTATCTTGACCGGATGGTCCCCAGGGCCTCCCGACCACATCCAAAATTGCCCACCTGTAGCTGGGAAGGCTTCACTCCACAAAGGAGAAGCCTGTGCCGTTGATCCTGTAAGAGCATTCTGGGTGACAGGATCTGACGTGATTCGAGTGACGGCTTCCTTCTCATCATAATTACAGCTCGGAGCCCCACCTCTCTCCAACACGAACCCTGCTTGCATTTTGTGACTCGGCTGCTGTTTACCTGCTATTTGGTCTGCTGTTCTCAGTCAGTACTGCACTGTCTTATGAAGGGGTGTAATGATTAACCCAATTCACGATTCGGTTCAAGTCGCAATATCAGGTTCATTTTCATTTGAAAAATTTTATTATTCATTATTTATATATTATTTTTATTATTTATTATAATTTTATTACCCAAGAATGCAACATTTCCCATTGTTTATTAAATTAAATATTCCCTTTCTTAAATTTATAAAAAAGAAACTTACTTTTTCTTTTCTTAGTACCTAACAATAATTATTTATGAACATTTGTGAAAGTTGAAGTAAAATATAGTTTAAAATATTCCTTTCATTAAAAATGAAAAAAGATAAGAAGAAGTTGGGGTTTTCTTAATAACCATTTTGCCATTCTGTAATGTTACCTCTGCAGGTTGCATTAGTTGGTAGCTGGTAGGTAGGACAGGCCAAGTTATTGTGCTTTCGGCTGCTTAAATAATGCAATTATAGCTAGGAAAAAGTAAGATTTTAATTTTTATGCAGTTTATTATTTCCACGATTTTAATAGTCATAAATGTGTACATTTATCTTTGCATGATGTCTTGTTACATGCCTAGTAGTATGTAGTAGAAAGTGTTCAGATTTTGGGTCATTTTCGTCTCTCTTTATAAATTTTTCCTCCTGATCCAGGAGTTGGGTGTCTATCATAAGTGATTTTTGATTTCCATGTTGATGGCCATTGATTCGGCTGGGTTGGTGCTGGAGGTTTTAAAAAGAGACAAAATCTGTGATGTCAACAGTTCAGATCGATGTTGTTTGTTTTTGTTATTTGTTATATTCAATGTTATGATCTAGGGATCCCTCTCTGTGCAAAAAACATTGAAAATGGTGCCTTTACACGGAGCCTCTTCTTGTTTTTCCTGCCTTCTTACCCCGGATTGTCAAACCATCTTCCCCATTTTCTTTGAACAGCCCGAGTATTTCGGACGCATTTTCAAGCATAAACTGCCTCAGTCCCAGGCTGTGATTCTTTAAGAATTCTGAACCTCAGATTCCGCTGACAAGAAGAGGCATTTCACAAGAGGTCAATGGTCAGCGTGTGCAAAACCGGGACGCTGCAGATTGGGGTCCAACTGGGAAACGGCTCTGACACATCGGGCAAACGCAGGACCCGTACCTTCCCATGCCGCCCCCGCCCCCCAGACGCATTAAACTGTCACAGCGCTTAACTGTAAGCGGAGGTGACATATCGGCGAATCGCGTGTCACTAATAGCGCCGGGGCGACCCGCTAACAGGACGAAAATGACACATCTGCTTTAAGTGCAACCCCCCGTCACAGAACTTGTGGCATGTTCAGATCCACACATTAATGTGACACTGAAACAAATGCAATTTCAGTGCTGCTGAAATATGAAAGCTTATTTCATAATGAGTTCGAGTGCGCTTTACAGAAATGCCAGCTCTAACTAAGACCTTGTAAGCAACACTATGAAAAAAAGTGTTTAAATCTGTTTTTTTTTTTTTGCCACTGTAACAGTGATTTACTGAAATATCTTAATTTGAGAATTAGCATTTAAAAGACTGAGATCTCAGTAGGATAAAAAAAGCAAATGGGAAAAACACATAAAGTAAATAAAATTATGCCCAAGGTGGGGCAGTTAGGGAAGAATGCCACCTACTGGGAGAATGACGAATGTCAGGGCCTGCTTGCTCCTCCTGCTTGTAGAGTGTGGGTGCTGTTTAAGATGGTGTTCAGCAGGGCAAGCACATACTTGCTCATACACATCCACTCGTTCACATCTCTGTCTTTCTTGGCCCACCCAGTAATTCTTATTTTAATGCACTTAATGATTTCTAGTTTTAATACCATTCTAGTTGAACTGAAATGCAGATGACTGTGGATAACAGTTTCTTAAGCAGATACACAAAAAAGAAAGCAGTGTCTTGTAGGATCATTTCTACAATGACTGTGTCACAGATTTTGAGTAAACATCTCCATCAAGAGAGTAATTTCCAAAAAAACAAGTTCTACACTCACAGGCGCACATTCTCTCTGTTCGTCCTCTACGGTTGAAGATGACCATGGCTCCAAGTCAAATGAAAGAACGGTGGCTGTGGGTCCGAAGGTGGCTGATGAGGCCAATCCGGGCCCGGAAGGTACGCCCACATGTGGGCCACACATGGGTGGGTGCTGAGGTGGAGGCAGCTTGCAGCTTGCGCGTGACTTGGATTAAAGTGAGGGAGAATTGCGCACATTCGTCAGCCTCACTCTCTCGTCCTGACCCAGTGTTGTAAAGTGGCAAGACATGTTCGAGATGGCTGAAGATGAGCTGGGATGCAGTGGATGGCCAGCAGTGTCCTACGTGTCTCACCGTGCCCTGAACGTGTTCCACAGCGCTCTGCTGGGTTCGCCTTCCTGTCCGTTGAACTGCCAGTAGGTGGTCTCTTCTGTGCAGTCTGCCGGATCCAGTTCTTTGTAGAGGGTGACAAGCCCTGGTCCACTGGGGATTTTGCCAGTGGAAGACTCGTGGGGGCGGGGACGTCTCTCCCCCCCGTACAGGTGCAAAGCACTTGCCCACTTCCAAAAGGCGCACACACACACATACACACACCGCCTGTTATCCTTCTCTCTGTCCTCGGTGCATATTATTGGTTTCATGACACTAGGCCAGTCTAGGGTGGACAATATGGATCCTCAGTAATTGTTGTCTTCATTTCTCTTTTTGCTTTTCCACGAACTTTCTGCCACCCTCTCCCCCACCTATACAGACAGAGGACTCCTTGAAGCTGGCCAGTGTCGATACTCGCATAAATTATTCTGATAAATTGCAACAGTTCAGCTCACCCGTGATTTGGATTTTCTTAAGTACAGCTGACAGTGAGGCCTCCGATGAGATCTTTTCATTGGCTGACTCGACAAATGTGCTTTTCTAATTAACAGCCTGAATCATATGCGTCGTTTGAATGCCCAATCGCATGGCCATGGCTGGAAGCAGCCAGCCGACCATCCACGTCATCACCGCTGCTGGGGTTCTGCGGAACAGCCGTCTGCAAAAACGCGGAGCGCGGGACACAAAGTTTACTTTGAGCTGCCTGTATTTACGCCTAGCTATTTGCGAAAATAAACAGGAAAACCCTGAAACACTAACAGTTAAATCAGACTCTTGAAAATCTTGGCTTTTTCTCACAATAGGTTCTTTGTAAAGCACATGATGTGATGGGTAAATATTTTACGTGAGCTGCAATGCATATATTCAAACAATTTTTGTGTTAGCCATCAAACCCTAAAAAGCAATTTGTCTGCTATGCATCACACATGAAGAACATCTTTCAACACGCCCTGACTTGGCCAAGAACCTCTACTTTCAGGCTCAATTTCTTTTTAAACTGAGAAACTTTACTGATAGCTCACATATCTGAAACGCAGCCCCCGTTGTCCACCATAAAAAGCCACGGCTGTCTGTTTATTGGCGTGCGTAACTAATTGGGGACCGTAAAGCTTGATTTAGAGCTATGATTTTAAAATATTCTAGGATGCTAATTAAGGGACTAGCAACCAACAAGAGGTTAACAAGATGGTCAGGCAATTACGGCGTCGTCGATTCTCTGAAAGGCAGCGGCGTCCGGTGTTGGTGCGTGCCGCATTCCCTTCCTACGCGGCTCTGCTGCGAGTGTACGGACGGACGGCCTCCCCGGTCACACAGCCCAGTCTCCCTGTCTCATGGATATGTTAATTAGAGTCCGCACAAGTCGCTCTTAATTAGCCCAAGGCTAGACTGTGCTCTGACTCCGGAGAGCGGGTCGGTGCCGCCCAGCGTAGGTTTCTGGCAGGACCTTGGGGTGACGAGGTAACTTCAGATCCCTCTTGACTTGATGTCTGTGTGTTTGACGGACTGTGCCGTTTCTTCAGACCCTTGGATACGCAGAGACAGAAAGGAAGTTACCAGTGCCCAGGGAAAGGGAAATGAATTAAATAATTACAATATGTTTAAGAATCCATGTTGTTAGTTTACAGCATGTATGCAATATTTCAAGCTTTTCAGTGTGTAATACTATTCAGTAACTGAAGCCCAGAAACTGAAGCGGGTAAGACCTGCAGCCGCACACCTCATCCATGTGTCCTGGGGCAAGAGCCAGTCATTAGGGGTTTATAACTAATTACCATTATTATAAAATGTCCTTTAGTCTCAAGGCATATATTTTATGATGTCTAGTATTGGTAATTTATTTTAAGTGTTTTGAAATTTATATAAGAAATTTTATTTATTTATTTATTTAATCGCTTCTCTTCAGAATTTAATTTTAGAAAGGTTCCTGTCAAGACAAGCCCGGGCTCAATTAAAATAATTAAATGTGGTGAATACCGTATAAAACGCTTTTCTTCCCACAAAGGAATGGATATCAGTTCTCTTACTTTTTGGAATATTTCGTTACTAATGTAATTCTTCGCTCTTAAAGAGAAGCTCCAGCTTGGGGTATTTATGGCTAGAGTGCGTGTTTTTTTTTTTTTTATCCCCAAATACAAGGTCTGACGGACCTCCGCCGCGCGGGCCGGGGAACAGCTGCTGCGCGAGTGTTCGCTGATTAGATAACGTACACGAGCGCGCCGGCCGACCGGCCGGTAAACACCGCTCAGCTGTTTATTTGACAAACAGTTCGGCGCTGTTTTATTTACCGGGGGGGGGGGGGAAAGAGCGCTTTTCCCAGCCGTAATTATACCGAGTTTGTTATAAGAGTCGCAGTTTATAACGTGCACTGTGTATTTTGTGCATTTGTTTGATAGAAATATCTGGACTGCAAAGGTAAACATTAATAAACATGCCAATACAATTAATTTGGGATTTTTACATTGTTTTTCCCTCTATATAGCCAAAATTTAGTAAAACAGATCCATCATATTAATAATATTAATAGTGATATTAATGCAATACTGATTATATTTGTTATTGTTTTCATTTATTATTATTGTTATTTTTAACAACAGCAGCAGCAACAACAATAATAATAATAATAATAATAATAATAATAATATAGGAGTAGTGTAAGTTTATATTTTAAGCATAAATAGTTTTGGTGACATCTCTGGTGTGACATCCCCTCTCCTTAACACCACCTGCTGCCTTTTAACTGACCCTGTTTAGCTCAGAAATAACTAGCTCGTTAATATGACTTGACTGTCTTTTGCTAATTCATTCCTGGGTTGGTGTTCCTCGCACATGCTTTGGGGTGCCTCTCCAATCGGGGGGGGGGGGGTTTCACCATCTCTGTGTTCCCTATAATGTGGCAGTGGTTTTTCAGGTCTCAGTGCTGAAACGTGACCGCAGTGAGTCAAGCATCTGTGAAGAAGCGATGACAGCTTTGGAGCGCCGAATGTGAAGAAGATCAGACAGGGTGATCCTACCACATCTTGCATTATCTTACGCAACCTGGGGCAGTGTTTGTTTTACTTATAATGTAAGCAGAGCACAACAGAACCAGGGAAGAAAAGATGGTGGCAAGATCCTGCGATATATCTGAGTTCGTGATGAACACCCAAGTAGGATCCCACAAAAGCCATGTAATAAGACTATGTTATACCTACTGCCACTCTCTCATCACCGATGGTTGACAGCCAAGGGTGCAAGGCGTGTTTCTCTGAAGTCAAAACTGTTGTGGTATGACCAGAGACCCTTAACTGTTCGTCGGGGAGCCTCGATCTCTCAAGTGCGTCTAATGATCATAACAATGTGCAGATTCACTGCTGTCCGCTTGCCGTGAGACCATCTGGGCACAAGCCCGGAACATTCCGCCATCTGCGGTGAATCACATTTCATATGCTGGTCGCCCGTGACAAAGAGGTAAAGGCTTAAGGGTTTTAAAAGGCTCCATCGGTATTTTAGCCCTACAAATGAGGAGGTAATTAGAAGTGCAGGTGTGTCCAGAACCACAGCATCTGAAGAACAGCAGAGACATCCAGCTGTTCTGCAAAACGAAGTCAGTGCATCCCCTAGTAAAGCCTATTAACAGCTTTAATTCAACCTGAGGTTCTCTTCAGTGGAATATCCTTTTGCAAACAACGTTGTATGTGTTCCTACTTTTTCATGATATGTGGGGATGCTGGGAGGGGAGAAATAACATAAATAAAAGCACGCCTGATGTCTGCCACATGAAATAAAATGCTAATGATTAGCAACGGTGGCCGTGTCGCTTTGTGCAAAGCAGTGGTTCATAACCTTTTTTTTTGCCAGTTCAGACGTGACTCTATATCAAGTACGGGATTAAATTAACGCTACGATCCTGAACTGTGCAATTTATGCCAATCAATGCCTATCGCAAAAATCTGATTGGATGTGCCAGTGAATTTTAAATTAAGCATCTGTGGTTTGACTTCTTGGATTGGTTGAGTGTTCACTCATTTTGTGCTAAGCGTTTGCAGACTCAAGACTTGTTTATATAGGATAATTCTATGATTGGGCTGGGAAACCTGATCATGGATCAACATAGGAGCTTGCTGGTTTTAAAATGGTACATTTCCAACTGTGCCTCATGACCATTTCAGAACTTGGGGTGACCCAAATTTGGGTTGCAACCCATGGGTTGAGGATTGCTGGTGTAAAGGACATGTCTTCATTGATGACTTTTTAAAAAGAGGGCTTGAGGGAATGGAATCAGTCGTTAGACGTACAGGATATATCTGGGGGGGACATGTCCCCTCCTGTGTGTTTACTACTGCTGAAGATGATGTTTGTTTTGGCAAACTTTGGAGGGCATAAACTCTGGCAGCAGAGAGACTCATCCCGAGCGCGACACATGGAAGAGATGGACCTGGGCCTTTTGCTAACTTTCTCTCGTCGATGACTCTTCAAGTGCCTCAGCCCTCGACCATAAACTTCTTAGCAATGTTGTTTTATTCAGCCATTGGAAACTTTAAACCCCCCCAGCCAAAAAAAAAAAAAAAAACATCTTGCTCAATGAGATGAGAGATATATGTTCAGGGCTGTAAGCAAACTCTCCTCTTTGTACTAGTAAGTTAAGTTTGTGGAGTTTAATTTGAGCTCAGTAATACAAACTATGAAAGGCGCTTAAATAAACATGCATAGTGTGAAGATGTCTGGAACGTAGAATACAATATCTACTCATTTTTATCATACAAATGACCGTGGCTTCTTACAAAAGTCAAACTTGCCGAAGGCTATGATTCAGCGCTCTGTGATCTCATGGAGGAAGAGACAGGGAACATCCAGGGAACGCATTTTTGATTAATCTTCGCTTGTAATAGTAGCTTGATCCGTAATGCCTTGGGCGTTATGAAGTGAAATCAAACGCAAACAAACGCTATCAATGAGCAAATGAAAGTGCTTTGAGTGTGTGAAGACAACGTACTGAGTAAAATACTAAGAAAGTCTTTGTTCTTGCTACATGAAACGTCCTGAGTCATGTGACCTGCTGTCACATGACTTCCCAGGACAAAAGTTCTCTCATGGAACCAGTGCTTGTTTCCACAATTCGGCTCAAATATGATTCTAATGTGACTGGGCAAAATTTAAGCCCTTTAAATCCTGCCAGCGACAGTTTGAGTGTCTTTCTGTTGTAGTGTTGGAAGAGTGCTTTGGTTTGGGGGGAAGTGGGGAAGGGAGGTTGAAGCTGCTGTCTGCTGTTCTAATATAAAACATTAGAGTTCTCATTGTCCCAAAGACTCAGGCTCAGGATGCCTGAGCGGATTGACTCATGAATTGCAAAAGCGTTTAACACGCTGAGCATTTTCTCTTTAGGGTGACCTTAATCTTTAATAGGTCTCCGAGACAGGTAACGCGAGATAAATGCGCCTTAGAAGACTGTTGTCTAAGCCCCCGTCCTCAGGGCTCGCGTGCTTATCACCGCCACTTAACTCAGGTTCCAGGGGAGCGAGCGAGCGAGCAGGCGGGCAAGCGGGCGAGCGAGCGGCACGTGCCAGCCAGCCCAACGCCCTAGATTACTTTACAAGTTTGGCTAAGCTGCCAATTGGATTAGGCGCGTTGCGGACTTTTACCGCATTGTTTGATGCCGCCACGTGCGGTCAGCGCTGGGAGTCTGCACGCCAGATATGCTTGTTCGGGGGTCTCTGCCGACCTCTCCAATCTGAGGCTTCGCGCCGGCAAGTTCCGCGAGGATGAACGGCTTACTCGTCCCGAGACTCACCTCGTCCCACTCTGTGGGAACTGACTTGGGCACCGGCCGCTAGTTTTGACGGTCGTTGGCTGGGAACACTGACCGCTAATCCCCCATCAGGGTGTTTCTGATAAAACACGGATGCCAAACAAAGCCAGAAGGGAAGAGGGCAGCTTCATCTTCTCTCCTTCATTGCACTTGTTTTTATTGCTTTTTTTGAACAGGACGTGTTCCTAACCTCTTTCAAGAAAGACCCTACATGGCAAATGTGTTTTCCCCTTTTAGCAAGCCAACATTATTCCAGTCAACCTTGGCCAATCTTGTACGGTCTTGATTTCTGTATGTAGTTTTCACTTCTTGTCCATTATCTAACAAATGATGTGAGCTTTCTTGTCAAAAGAAAGCCTAAATGCATCAGGAAACACGTTCTGCCAGTGGCATCCGTGGGATTTTTCCTGGGATTTTCAGTTTAAAGGCATGTTGTTCTTCTCTCACATTCGGGAATCTTGGTAGATGTACTGTTGATGTTATGGTGGTTGTTCTTTCAAACACAATGGTCTGGCAGACCAATGGTCCAACAGACTAAGCCAGCATTCGCTTCTGGACCGGTCCACATACTCATTAGCGCCTTCTTCTGGACATGTCTCAGTATGACCTAGTATCTCTCCCTGAGATTTTGAATGTTTTATCTCAAGGACATTCAGAAGACATTTTAAAAAAATCTGTGTTTGGTTATTCTCTGGGATGGAATTCAGCCTCCCCTCCCTGAAAGAAAAGGAGCTGCCGTCCCTTACGAGCATATTTCTGTGACCGAATTAGTCACGGTTGGGATAAAGGCGGCACCCCCACCCTCTCAGAAAAAGCCACTTTGACATGCTCATCTTCATTGTTGTGGGTGGATCAGAGGGCTGGGGTCAAGAGGGGCTGGTCTATTAGAGCCCCCCCCCCCTCCCACTCCTCCCAGAATTCCCCTGACAGCCCAGCCTTCCACTCGGCACGCTGGTCGCTTAGCTCCTTAGCTGGGATTTTGGCATTGGCCGTGCCCAAACAGAGCACAGTGGCTGTCCTATAATGAGGATAGTGATCCAGGGGATTGGGGGGGGGGGAGGTGGGGGGT
>JAODJX010000001.1:51639152-51651919 GCA_026776945.1 Isichthys henryi
GGGGTTCAGAGATGAGGGT
Organism: Isichthys henryi; assembly: GCA_026776945.1. Classification (NCBI taxonomy): domain Eukaryota; kingdom Metazoa; phylum Chordata; class Actinopteri; order Osteoglossiformes; family Mormyridae; genus Isichthys; species Isichthys henryi. Next base: position 51,639,172 of record JAODJX010000001.1, read on the forward strand.
TTGAGGGAAACTGATCGGGGGGTGGGGGCAGAGCTGTAATCAAAACAAACAGCCCCCCCCCCCACACTCCCCAACTCGCCGGAACCATGCGGATGCCATCCCAGCAGTAGCTAAATGAGCATTCTCTGTCGTTAGCGCTGATACGCTGAATTTGTATTTATTTTTTCGGGAATGAGCAATTGAGGAACGTGGCAAAGAAAGGTTCTGCTGTGAGTTAATGGATGTTGATCCATTTCAGGATGCGCAGTGAATATTAAATTAATTACACAACACATGGAGACGACTTGAACAAACAACCATTTAGACTTTTATTTCATTATTTTTAATTGAAGTTTTTTTTTCCCTTCATAACTAAAGCAAATTTAATTTAATGTCAGACCGGTTTTAAATGGTAACTAACAGATGTTAGTAAAGAATTACATTAACAATTATTGATTCTATTTTGTAACATATATCAGCCAATGACCACTGTAAATTAATGCATAAGATACCATACATTTGTTTTTACTGGAAATTGCTGAAAATAAATCTTGCCCGTAAATCTTGTTGATACATTTGGAATCCTTGTTATTGAAAATGGGCAAAGGACCATTTAGAATATTCTATGTATGTCTAAGTGGAACCTTATTACGGGCAGTAAGTGACTGTGGTCAAGGGTTAGCATCCTGCTAAAAAGTATTGCATTGCAATGGACTTCAGTCAAACACTAGCATTAGCATTATATATGGCAACTGAATGACAGGTACCTAAAGGACCTGGGTTCATATGACTGATTGCATGAGGTTGTCAGTTACTACAGGGTAAATATGCACCTGTTTTTGAAATAATTTACATGCATGTTTTCAAAGTGGATTTTTTTCTGCCTGTTGAAACATGGTCAAGGAAAGCTCAGAAACAGGGATATTATAACATTTTTAAAGCATTGTTCCTTGCCTGTACATCAATCAGTGCCCTTCAGATGTGTCATCGTATTGAAATTTCTGCACTACAGGATTTTGTACCTGGCAAAGGCGCAGGATAGCCTGCGGTCATTCCCATGTGGTTCTCAGTATGGTGTACTGCCCCCTGTCTGTGTGGATGCCCATGACACATCAAAAAGTTCCTGGGTATGAAAGCAGGAGACCTTTTCTCTAGTTAGAAAGTCAGCACAGTGGTGGTGCCCCAGTCTCATGCTAATGCTCGCCGCTGAAAGCCTGGGATTCACGCTCCCTACTGGCTTTATGGGGGGAAGATGGCAACTGTCCAACTGTATGTTTTTGTAAAGAGGGGTTTTGTTTAAAATCTGAATGTTACCACTTGTGCCTGTAGCAGAAAAGGCCCGGTTATGACCTAAATGAGACCACTTATTTGGGAAAAAAAGAAGAGTTAACAGGCTTAAGATGGATTCATTGCATGAAATTAATACAACAAGATGTATCGAAAGGCATGACACAAACCAGGGCAAGAAGACGTGTCTGCCCAAGGTATTCTGAGCGATCAGTAATTTTCCGAGCCTCTCCGCATTCAAATGCGCCTCTCATCCTGTGACGGCCTTAAGACACTGTGCGATCCACATAATTAGACGCAGCAGCCTGATGACATTCTCGACGCGCCGTCAGAAAGGGGTCATTCTCCCTGCGTGCAGACGGCCCCTGTTCTCCCCGTCGCTTCAAAGTGGCGCTTCAAAGCGTTGGGCTTGTGACAGCCGGCAACGGCCACAAGTTGCACTTTATCTCCGCCGGCTTCCGCTCTCACTCCTAAATTTTTCCAGTGGAGTAATGGACCCTCAACAGAGGCTTCTTTCATCCCGAGTGGAGATATTTCATCAGGCTAAATTTGGATGTAAAGAGTCAATTAAGGCCCGATCAGCATCACCTAGCTTCTGTGTGGGTGATGTGTGGTGTCTCAAGCTCTGAGACCCCCAGACAGCCTCTCAGGCCCTCTGATTGGGAGTTCATAACCCCCCCAACCCCACTCCCTGACTATAGGGTGTGCTTATCTTCCACAACTGATCATCACATTCATTTATGGGCGTTAGTTGTTTACTTCACCGCTAAGCTATAATAAAATAAATACCCCTCAGTTCTGACTGTCGGACCATTAGTGCCTTAATTAAAATTGTTCATTGGAAAAATCTGTCCTTGTTTTGGTATATTAGCTTGTCCAGGGTTCCACCCATCACCTGTTTCATAATGGAAGGTGCGATGAAAATGCTTCCTTCAGTATATTTAATCACAATATGAAATAATATTTGGAGGACTCAGACTTGGTACTCCTAGAAAATGTGATTTAAAGTAAATCACATGTGTAAGACAGATATACACTATATTGCCAAAAGTATTGGGACACCCCTCCAAATCGTTGAATTCAGGTGTTCCAATCACTTCCATTGCCACAAGTGTATAAAATCATGCACCTAGGCATTCAGACTGCTTCTACAAACATTTGTGAAAGAATGGGTCACTCTCAGGAGCTCAGCGAATTCAAGCGTGGTACCGTGATAGGATGCCATCTGTGCAATAAGTCCATTCATGAAATTTCCTCGCTACTAAATATTCCATGGTCAACTGTTAATGGTATTATAACAAAGTGGAAGCATTTGGGAAGAACAGCAACTCAACCATGAAGTGGCAATCCAGTGGATGAGTCTGGGTTCGGTGGTTGCCAGGAGAACGGTACTTGCCTGGCACCATTGTGCCAAGTGTAAAGTTTAGTGAAGGAGGGATTATGCTGGGGGGTTGTTTTTCAGGGCTTGGGCTTGGCCCCTTACTTCCTATTAATGCTGCAGCAATCGAAGCCATTTTGGATAATTTCATGCTCCCAACTTTGTGGGAACAGTTTGGGGACGGTCCCTTCCTGTTCCAACATAACTGCACACCAGTGCACAAAGCAAGGTCCATAACTACATGGATCAGTGAGTCTGATGTGGAGGAACTTGACTGGCCTGCACAGAGCCCTGACCTCAACCTGACAGAACACCTTTGGGATGAATTGGAGGAGAGACTGTGAGCCAGGTCTTCTTGTCCAACATCAGCGCCTGATCTCACCAATGCTCTCCTGGTTGAATGGTCAAATATTCCCGTAAACACACTCCTAAACCCTGCGGACACCCTTCCCAAGAATTGAAGGTGGTGTAACTGCAAAGGATGGGCCAACTCCATATTAAAGCCTATGTATTAAGAATGGGATGCCGTTAAAGTTCATGTGCGTGTAAATACTTTTGGCGATATAGTGTTTGATTCTTCCCAATGCCACATGTTGATCAGCACCCCGCACCAACCTGGTTAAATTGCTGGAATGAGTCCGGCTTGAAATGAACACCATTCAAATAAATACCCCCCACCCCCACTTACTAGGAAAGATACATTCTGGCTATGGGTGGGCAGCCCAGAGAGAGACTTGATTTACAGGGACAATATTGTAGATTAGAATCAGGATTATAACAGTAATAACAGGAGAAAATTCCTATGATAGAATACTAATTAAGCACTCTTCCAAATCCCAGCTTATAGCTGAAATACTTAATGAATACAGATGAATGGAATAACGGATCCCGTTCCCATGAGCTTGTGCCTACACAGTGTTTGTAGCTGGGAATCACGGTGATTCAGGGCAGAGGAGTTACCTTGACTGTTCTGAGACCAGTGGAGCGTGATCCAAGAAGCCATGTAAGATCTGGGGTACAGAGAGATCCACAGGTAGTCTGTAAGTTTTGGGAATGTTCCAGACATGCCATAATTGCACAGTGCGGCTGCATGTGAGCTGTGGCATTTAGCAAAATCAAACAACACCTGTACCCTCAGTGCATCAAACACAGGAAGGATGGTTGACCATGTGACGTTTGACTATGTGATGCTGGCGTCCTCCTCGGTTCTCTAAACGGCCACACTGGGACCGGCTTGGTGCCGATACCTAACTGTTTGTTTTGCTGGACATTCTTCCCTGATGACGTCACAGCGTTCATGTCACTGGGATACTGCACACAGGCCAACCTGTCAGGGGAGGGGTGGGAGGGGGCTTTTGAGGATGGAGGGCTTCTGGCTCTTTCGACCACGAAACAGGATCCTGCACTTTCTAAGTGGTTCACAACTACTTTCATTTTTATGTAAATGACTCCCCTCTTTATTTGTGAGATCCTTTCACCCTTGTCACTGGATATCATTGCCTCGTCTTTCCAGTTCCTGACGCTTAGGGACTGAAGATAAACACAACTTAACGTTTGTGTAAATATAGAAAACAGCTTTGATCCTGAGTGAAGGCGGAGAGTGGCTCAGGGCTCAGGGAAATCGGGCTGCGGGGAAGATGACAGCCGATCCGGCCTTCCCTGTAAAGCATGGGAATCAGACAAATACAAGCATCGTTAAAGCGACACGATGTGCTTCACCACTCCACCCCTCAGTTATTGCCTCCTATTCGCTTATTAAAAACACTTAATAATTTGCAAGGACGGCATTAAGGTCCATCCAGCATTGTTCTCATTTACTGCACATTTTTGCAAAGACTTTTCAAACCTTACGATGAATTCAACAGAACTTCAAACTTAGATGGATATAAAAGAAGAAGAACCTGTCTCTCCATCCAAGCATCCATCCTCTCATCCTGGGCAGTCCTAGCAGAGTCAGTGAGGTACAGTAGGGTGGTCTCTTACTGTGTTTGAGATTAAAGCCGATAACCTCCTCTTATAAGTAGCTGAAAACTGATCTTGGACTTGCAGTGAGCCGTGTGCTAACAGTGAGGACGGCCGAGGTCTGTAGTCTGCATTCAGCACCTGCTTCATATCTGACAGAGTGTGCTCAGTGAGCCCAGTCGGGGTTGGATTTAGTTCTGCTTCTTGCAGCTGCCTGTGTGCTGCTAACTTGCCCAGCGATTCATTTTCACTCTGCCTGTCATCGGCTATTCTCACGGGTCACCTGTGCGTTTGACGAGCTGAGGTGTAAAGTGCGTGTTAAGTGCTCACCCCTGTCTGCCTGTTCAGAAAGGCGCTGTCACGTGAGTCGTACCTGCACGCTCGGTGACATCTGGAGCTGTTTCACTGCAGGCAACTGCAGCCTTGGTGGATAATTCTTTCCGTTAATATTCCCACATATGATGAAAACGTCTTTTCTTTCAGACATTTGGTAATAAACTACTAGATAATTTGCTGGAGGCAATTTCTCTACATGTATTGAAATACCATTTGTACAATATAACTTCTAAAACATTCTGTTTTGATATGTCACATTTAATACATGTGAAACATAGTAAAAAATGTAAACAAAAAAATGCAGGTTTGTGTGTCAGTTAACTCACAATAAGACTAAAGATTTGCGAAATGGAGATCAATTATGCTGCAGACAATTAGTCATGATACAATTAACTCACCTAATCTAGTCAAAACATATTAAAGAAACGTATCCCGATAATGATACAAAGCTGTGAAATATCGGTCATTAGGTGATGTACATGTCAAAATGCGTCACTCCATTATAATAAAGATATCTGCAAGCGACATCTTAGGAGGGGCCTACTGAGCAGCCCAACTTCAGCCTGTCAGATCTGTGTTGCGTCTCTGTGGACCCCGTAAATCACCCAGACACATCAGTGCCCTGTAGTCACTGTAGGTCAGGAGTTCCCCTCTTGTCCGCTGGTTCCCCTGCTTCGCACCAGCAGGTGTCAGGGCTCACCGTGCACATGCCGTCCGTGAGCACGGCACTCTGTCAGGGCTGATGCGTGACAAACTCGTCAACCAGTATGCTGGCGACATGATGCTCTGACAGCCTTTCACACATCGCACGCACGTCAATATTCCCCTCATGCCTCTATCGACCAGAAGCCTGCCATTAGCTTGGAGGGTCCTTCAGACGATGGCAAAGTCAGATTTGCCAGTATGTGGTATCGTTAATGACCTCGGCTTGAATCACAGATCCACAGACGATTTGTTACAACAGCACAATGCAGTATCTGTTTGGATTACATGAGACATTAGAGTTAAAAAATCCAGACCTCAGCATCTCTCCTGACCTAGACTGTGTTTTCCCCGTGTCAACATAAGAACGAGAATAGAAATTAAACTGGAAAGAACCTGTCCGCTCAGTCCCCATCTCAGACCCAGACTGGGCTGTAGCCCTTTGCCTTTAAAGCGTGTGAAGATGCTTCCGGCAGAAAAACCAGACTTGATGAATGATGCTTCTAACCAAGTGATTGTCTTTTAATCGAGTAAATTTCTAATCAGTTTAAACATTGATTAAAAAACGTTTAAAAAAAAAATAATAAGCCAGCTCTGTGCCCCTGTGAGGCCGTTTGTTTTAGTGTGAAAGGAGTTTTTGTGGGTAATAAATAAGTGATTGTGCTCTTTGGAAGCCCCCGGGTGGGGTAATATATCATTATAACTGACCACCTCCTGCAAACCCCACAGTGACAAAATATGTACTCTCTGGTCGCTAAGCGTCCGCACTGCTGTTTTCCCGGTTGCCTGGCAATGGCATGGAGTTCCGAAACACTCTCCCGCCTGTTTGTCAGGAACTCGAGGGCCTTCTGCTGGCTTCGCTATTGTTAGGGCTCCCCCGTCTGAGCGGATGGTGAGGGTGAACCCCCGGCAGCCTTCAGTGTGATGTTCTAGCGGGGGCGATGCTGGGGGTGTGTTTGCGCCTTACTGAGCGGAATTTTGAAGGGGTCAGAATCGTCCATTCAGAAACTCACAGAGGGCTACTGGGACAGGGAGCTCCATGGAAACTCTAACAAGGGACGACGAGGAAAAGCTACAGAAACAACCATACGTACTCAAACAGGGAACATTGGAAGCTGTATGTGTGCTCCTGGGGTCTCGGAGCATTTGGGCAGAAGGGGTCGTGCTTAGAATGGGAGCTGCTTGAGGGCCTGGGCGCCAAACCTACATTAACTGTTTGTACCCCTCAAAATGAATGAGCTTTGACCCAGATTCATGTGTATGATGCTTTGTGTTATACACTTAACGCAGCTCCAGACCTGCCTCAGCTGCGTTACACACTCAGCACAGTGTCGCCCAGACCCATCTCAGCTGCGTTACACATTCAGCACAGTGTCGCCCAGACCCATCTCAGCTGCGTTACACACTCAGCACAGTGTCACCCAGACCCATCTCAGCTGCGTTACACACTCAGCACAGTGTCGCCCAGACCCGCCTCAGCCGCATTACACACTCGGCACGATATCATCCAGAACTGCCTCCGCCGCATTACACACTCGACGCAGTGTCACCCAGACCCATCTCAGCTGCATTACACACTCAGCACGGTGTCACCCAGACCCATCTCAGTTGCGTTACACACTCAGCACGGCATCGCCACAGATCCGCTCGGCCCAGACCTGCCTCGGCTGCATTACACACTTGGCACGATGTCGGCCAGAACCGCCTCAGCCACATTACACATATGACGCAGTGTGGCCCAGACCCATCTCAGCTGAGTTACACGCTTGGCGCAATGTCGCCTTTCTCGCTTGGCCCAGACCCGTCTTGGCCACCTTACACACTCGGGATGGTGTCACCTTTCTCTGCTCGGCCGCGTTACATATTCAGCATGGTGTTGCCCTCGGCCCAGACCCATCTCGGCCACATTACACACTCAACACGGTGTCGCCCAGACTCGCCTCAGCCGTGTTACACACTCGGCACGGTGTTGCCCAGACCCTACTTGACTGCTTTACACACTCGGCATTGTGTCACCTTTTTCCGCTCGGCCCAGACCCGTCTCGGCCACATTACGCACTCGGCATGGTGTCTCCTTTCTCTGTTTGGCCGCGTTACACACTTAGCATGGTTTTGCTCTCAGCCCGGACCCGTCTCGGCCACATTACACACTCAGCACGTTGTCGCCTTTCCTTGCTCGGCCGCGTTACACACTCGACACGGTGTCGCCCCGCTCCACCCAACCCAGACCCTCCTTTACTGAGGTAAATGCACTCATTGACATTGTTTTAGATTCTACCTCTTGTTTCACACAATGCATGCAACATGCAACAGCACAGTTTACATCGGCGTGACGGGAGACATGTGGCACCTCGTGGGTAGGAGGTGTCGTTCTGTGTTGGTCTTCCTGCTTGATATACTATAACTAAAGTGAGCGAGGTCATTGCCTGCCCTCCACACCCTCATCATGTGCTGGGTCGTTACAGTCACATCAGGCGAGTCTGCACGGCTGCAGAAGGCGAATAGGAGACCACTGCTGGCTGTGGTGGCATCTGTATTTCATCACTGGGCACTGTGGGCTCTATAGGAGCCCTTCATTTGAATGACAGAAGCCAGAGTGATAAGGCTTCATGAGTCACATTAACTCCTTGTACGTTTGGAATCATTTATCGGTGGTGGTGTGGGTGCTGGGCTGTCACACAGTGTCACATGCACCCTGTGTCTCTCATGGTGCTTTGGCAAGAGACATCCAGTTGGGGGAGGGGGCGTATTTATTCACGTATGGAGCAGAGGATTATGGGAAGTGACCCCTGAGGTGTGTGTGTGGGCCTGTGCTTGTTTGCTCTCTGCCTTCCTTTCTTATAGTTGTTTATATATTCACTTTCCCCCCCTAGATTGTGGTGAGGGCCCAGCTGCTAGACTTGGCCTCTCACCAGTACTAACATCACAGGCGGGACTGCCTGCTGTACCTGAGGGGGTGGGGAGTCGGCTGGTGGTTGGGATGAGGGTGGGGGGTCAGATGTCCTCTGATCACATGCCGGCCCGATGTCTGCTTCTTTGGATCCAGGGTGCCTGTTTGACACCTTTGATCTGCCTCCGCACGTGTGATCGTCTTTACCTTCCTTGAGTACAGGGGGAGGTGGGCTGCGGGTGAAGAGCATGAGGAGAGGCCTTGAGGAGATGGGGGGAGGAGGCTGGTTAGGCCCATGCTACTGTCAGACAGACCTCGCCTCTGGGAGCATCGTCCTGGAGGTCCTTCTGGAATATTCTTCTGCAGGAACTTCTTGAGTGTGAAATGTTGCCACTATACAATGCAGTATGTGAAATGAATGTTTTTTTTTTTTTATGAACAACAGCTGTGAAACCTGTGTGGGGCGTTGGCATCCCAAAAGGAAAATGGGTAGACAGGCTGATGTCATACCGTTTGGGGGTCTTTAGCTCTGTGATGCTGGACATGTTGGGCAGTGATGTGGCTGCTTTTGATCAGTGTTTGCACTCATCCTCCTCGTATCAGTTCCTTTTTTTGCCCTTCTTACACGTAGAGCTTTTCAGCACGTTTTTTGCTGCTCGAGGTACTTAGTAAGAACATGAATGCGAGCTGTTATCTGTGAACTTGGGCACAGATAATCACGCTCCATCGCTCCGCGCTCGTGTACGATCCCGGTGTTGAAGCGATTTTCCTGTCGGCGTTGCGGCCCAGCTGTGTTACTGCTGTCTCCGTTATCATGGCAGTTTCATTGTATGTTTAAATAAATGTCTTGCATCCTGAGCCTCGTGCTGGCTTGGGGGCGGGTGGGCTGACAGGTGACATTTATACCACCCGCACATTTGGTTGTTTTATAGGCCGGGGCAGCGCGCAGAGGAAAACACACATTCAGGCCCATCCCGGGATCCTATTTCTTCATTAATAGCCTTTTTATCAAACATGCTTTTTTTATTTTCTGTATATACTTTGCCTAACTCTTTCCATTAGCGGGCATGTATAATTAATTCCGCCTGCATTTTTCAAACTGTCGCCGTAAGATTAAAAACCCCACCTCAAGGTCCTCGCTCCTCCTTAGGTGTAGCTTATTCTGGCCCCACCGTTCCGTGCTACTTCTGCCCTAACCCTAACCCCACAAGGAAAATCGATGCCGATTCCTTGGCTTAAACTACTAGGACATGTAACTTATGTAAAAATAACATCTCAGTAACATGCAGTTGAATTAATCTATTTTTCTAGTAAAGACACATCGCCTTGTTTTCAAGCGTGAGTATGAAAATCGGAATTCCCCTAAAAGGAAGAGCATGTAATTTAATTATCGGAATCAGACTTGTAGAGCATGTGACCCCATTCCTCCTCCCCCATCTCCCTGGGCAGTGGACGCTTCGTGATACCCTCTCATCCTGTGAATGAATGCAGCTCTGCATGTGCTTCTCAAGTTCAAAGGTCGGCTCTGTGGTTGGGCAGTAAAACGATGTCAAATGGTTAGCAGGGCGGCGAGCAAAGGGCTGTAGGTGTGAACCCCCGAAGGGGTTAGCGTTAAGGCCCATCTGATATGAGACCGCATGACAGGGGGGTTAGCTAGTCTATTTGGGTCAGAGGAAAGGGGGACTGAGACAGAGATCGGGTGAAAAAGAAGTAAACTCAAAAACATAGGTGATACTTCATCACGAACAGCGCAGCGTCTGAGTGGGACTGGGACGGCAGTGGGGCAGGGTGCAGCTCACTGCAGGGGACACTAGCGTTAAAATGTATGAGGCAGGAGGAGAGGTGAACTGCATGGTCTCCGATAAAGCCATGTAGATGGAGGAAAGCTTGGACTGAGTAACTGGCCCAGTTTACCGTGGATCACTGTGAATTTCGGTATTTAAGGGTGTTTCTGAAACGGAGAGACTGTAATGTTGATGTGAGTCCCTCTGCTGCCTCTCCCCCCTCCCCCCACATATAAGTGGGTATAAAATTTAGGGAAATCTAACCCACCAAATGTATTCATGTGGTTTTTTCCCCCCTAAACAAACGTGGTACTGCAGGGACATTGTAATGCATACATGTGGTATTATGAGCTGTAAAAAGCTCTCGCTGCTGATTTTGTAAAGAAAATGCTATCAGCCAGATGGGAGGGAGATGTCCCCCCCAGCCAGTGAGCAGGATTAGGTCTTTCCTCATGCCAGATTTGATCATAATCAGTCCTAGGGTACGGCCTCTGATTACCCCCGAGCATCCGTCCAGGGTGATCAGAGTCAGTTCAAACAGCAGGTGGCGCAATAGTTAAGGGCATGGTTATTGTAACCTGTAGGTTACTGGTTCTGTCTCCTCCACAGCATGGTTGAAGCTCATGACGAGCGTTCAGCCCTTGGCTGTGTTCCCGTCTGCCTGTGAAGCATTATCCTTGAATATCCGCTTCTTACTGAGACAGACCAGGAGGGACGGGGTCCTGCATATCAGTGATACGCCAGAGGGTGTCAGACCTGGGGTTGGGGGAATCAGGGGCGGTAACACAGTCTGCAGGAAGCCTTCACCGATTTGCAGGCATAGCTGTGGAAAAAAAACAGACCTTTTCTGCCATAAACCGGATGTTTCTATAATAATCTGCCAGTGAGGGACCACCATGTTTGAGGCATGGTGTTTTTGGCTGATGAAGTATTTCATAGACAAGATGCTTCTTCTCAGCACATTGGTGCATTATAGGGGGTTTGGGAGGGGCTCCATCACTACACAAGGACGATGTCGAAGATGGCAGGCAAGCATGGTGGGTGCTCAGAGGTGTCACTTACGGTGTTGTCGAAATCGAGAGTAAGACATGTGGCTATTATTGCTCGAATAGCCGTGCACCAAGCGGTTTGGCTGCCATCTGTGTCATGCGTGTTCTTAGCATGTCGTCAATGTCTACCTCATTCTCATAAAGATTACAAAGTCATCTCTGAGAAACCTCGGTCCGAGAGCTGGAGCCAGTAGCTGATTTAAAGGGGTGATCAGCTTGTTTTATTTCATTCATATGTGTGACACACTTACTTTCTCTGGCCTATGTGATAGCAGTTGTTTTAATTGCTTAGGTCTTGGTCATATTTATCCCATATGCTCACTGTACGGGCCTTTTGCTGTAAGTGCGCTCTGACACGTCACACATGGGCATGTGTGCAGCCTTATTTGTGATGCATGGGGTCCTGGGAGACTGCCAGCCCGCTGTGATGAAGAACCCACACACACCGACCTACAAAGCAGCTTCGATGCACCGAGCCCGTCAGGCAGTCTCTGCAGACGACTATGTCAGGTGACCTTAATAATGCCCGGCTGATTATTATATGTTTTTTCTGCTTGTTTTGCTGTGATCAAGTCCCCTTTCACAGCCGGCCTGCATTGGGTTGAAACATCAAAGTTCCACACGTTGGGTAGCACCTTCTGAAGGGGTCAAGCGACAAATGATCTGGCTCTGCCGGATCCCATTTCAGGCCTCCTCCCACCACTCCCCCAACGTTGGGCCCTGTGGTCCACTAGGAGTCCATCTCCCAGGATTGCCGGGCTGCTCGTGGCGTGGGTCGCACCAGGTGCTGTGGAAGCGGTGCGTCTCTAATAAATAAATGTCCAATTTTAAACTTCATAACAGGAAGAAGCGGAGATCAAAGGCCGGTGTGTTTGAACTCTGCACCAATTATAATGAAAATATACTTCAAACTTAAATATTTATTGGACAGGAAGGCAGCCTCTGTATCACTTTCGGACTTGGAGGGCCCACAGACCGCCGTTTTGATCAGCCTGACAGTTTCCTATACATGCTGGCGCTCGCTGTGATCAGAGACGGCCCGAGCTCAGCCACACGTGTGCCTGATTAAGCCCCACCATGTACACGGCTCACCCAGATGCGTGTAATGGCACCACACGCCGGGGCGGGGTCTCGAAGGCTGCCAAAACGTCGCAAAAAGCCAAATAAACGTGGCGTTGGGCGCATAACTGCACACCCCCCTGGCCTGCCAGCGCGTCTTTGCCGATTTTGGCGGTGAGTAATGTAGCTCGTGGTGGGCGATGGGGTGTTTACTCTCAGCTGAGTTCTGGGGTTCTGATGGGCAGTTAAACTCCATCCATCTCTCATCCAAGGGGCCGGGGGGGGGGGGGGGATCACTTCAAAGCAGGGTGCTATAACCGTG
>JAODJX010000001.1:51675981-51689539 GCA_026776945.1 Isichthys henryi
TTCCTATCTAAATGGGGACCGTCCATTCATTTCTATGGGAAAAACCCTAATCCCAATCACGACACCCTTAACCCCTATCCAGTCCTAATCTCAACCATAAGTAACCAACTAAAATACAAGACTTTTGGCACCTTTACTTGTTTGATTGCATTCACAGATTTTTATAAAACTGAGGTTATCCAAATGGGGACCTGGAGAAGTGTCCCCAAAAGTAAGGAAGTGTCATGTTTTATCACACTTTGGGGACATTTTGGTCCTAAAATGTGATCTATGCAAACCCCCATACACACACACACACACACACACACACAGATTACATATCTGTACCTTTGTGGGGACTCTCCGTTCATTTCTATGGGCCATAACCACAAGTACCCAAACAAAATATAAGACTTCTGGCATTTTTACTTTTTTGATTGAAGTCACTGAATTTCTCACTGTGGGGACTCAAATAATTTAAAGGTCAAAGTAATGGGTTTTTATCACATTGTGGGGACATTTGGTCTCCACAATGTAATATATACATAGCCAGACACACTCTTGTCCATCGCTGAAAACTGAATCAGCGTTTCACCCTGGACCAACCCTAAGCCCCTCTCGTGCTGGTGGGGGTCTCCCTGTCCTATTGATCCAGCTTAGTGTCCAGCGCCAGGGGTTTTGTCCATTTCCTAAGGTGCTATAGCTCACCATGGTAAATGTGCAAAATCCTAGATGTTCAGATCGAGTCAACAAAAAGGACAGCCCCCAGCCCCACCCCCACGCCAGTGCTCGGTAATCATCATGGCCCTCGAGTCAGACTCTCAGAATCTATTTGCTGAGAGCCAAGCCTGAAATGCACTGGAAATGTGTTCACAATAAGGAAAGACGTTTTCGGCAATGAAAACATGTAAGGCCCACCTTGAAAAGCTCCGTATTTAATTAATAATGTTAATGATTAGTAATAAACATGTGCACTGTGGTAATCAGCGCCCTGCCTGTTTGACTTTTGACCTGGGAAATACATGCGTATGAGCTGGCCAGCTGCTCAGCCTCCGGGATGCAGGATTCCCGCCGAGTAGAAAGCCGCAGCCCTGCTTCCGTGAAATGCCGAGCAGGTAGAACCTGTCTGGGCCAGATGCCCGCCCCCACCCCCCCTTGCATCCCAATTGAATTTGGGTGAGGAAATGCACTCACTGTCAGATCAATAAGCCGCACTCAGAGTGCCTGACACCCTACACCTGATACACAGCCAGCAGGACGGGCCCCAGGGGATGGGCTCCGGGGCAGGGGGTGGGGGCGGACAGGGAGGGGGGCTTGTATCTGGGAGCAGCATCTCCTAGGATTACCGGTACTTACAGCTTGTTATGTCTGCACTATTACCTGAAAATCTCCGGCCATAATGTTGGCACAACAGTGCGCCCACCTTTCCCATGTCGGCACCGGTGACGGTAAGCCGATAGCACGTGCCGCCAGCCCTACGCACGGGGGGGGGGGAATAACCCAATTGTCCCAGATGGACACAGAGCACTCCTACCCCCAGCCTGCTGCCATTTGACACTGGCAGCCGATTCAGTTGCACAGTGGTGATTATAACAGGGTAAACAAACAGTGATTCATCCTTTAGCCCCCCCCCCCAGCTTTTCCTGCTAAGACTCACCTTGGCCTCTGGAGGGCAGATCTGAGACACAGGTACAGCAACATGGGGCCGATTCGAAGCGCTGCACTATTCTCAACACATGCCTGACTGATTAGACGTCGTGTATGTGTGACAAAGGTCAGTTAGAATAAAAATGACACTTAAAACTGTGCGGTGAGTTTCACTCTGTTCCTGGTTTAGAGCATGTTGTACACCACACAAACGCACACACAGATTACGTATCTATATCTTTCTAGAGACTCTCCATTCAGTTCTACAGACACTCTAATCGTATGACAACTTCAAGCCCTACCCATCCCTAACCATAAGTAACAAAACAAATTACGAGATTTTTGGCATTTTTAGTTTTTTGATTGCATTCACAGATCAAATTGAGTTTCCCCTTGTGAGGACTGAAAAAAATGTCCACACAAGGTCAAATTAACAGGTTTTTACAGGGATATTTGCTCCCCACAATGTAATATATACATGACCCACACACGCACATACATGCGTTACATACTGATGCCCGTCCTCAGAATAATAACCAACAGGCCGGCATTGTAACAGAAAAGCCCCTTATTAACATCGCCCCTGTTTTTGACAATAAGCCAGTTAGATTAAAAAGAAGTACCACGATTTATTGTGCTGGAAAAATTAATTAGTGGGAAGCAATTTTCTCTGTTCTGGCTGTGGAAGCGGTGCCGATGTTCGTGTTTACGCCGTGAACATGACAGCCCTCACCAAAACAAGCTATTTCCCCCCGCCCAGGTGGCCGCCCTCCCCAAGGTAATCTCGAGTGAAAAACCGCAACCTGTTATGAATAATAAAGCCCGTAACGACCGCCACCTGGCCCGCATGTAAAAATAGAGGGTGAACGTTGGTCGCCATGGCTCTGCGTGTATTTTGGGGGTGGGCTGGCGGGGTGGGGGGGGGGGTTGGACAAGTGCGGACCACCTGATTTTCATACGCCGTCCTACCTTCCTCCCATCCGGCGTCGTACTCTATCAATAGCTGGGCACCTGCTTCCTGCCATTAGCAGGGATGATGAGCCGCGGTGTGCTCTGGCACCTGTAGGTCCTTACATTATACGCCCCCGCTGCGCGGGGTGGCTCTGTGCCTTTTAGACGACTCCACTGTCACTGCCGCATTTCCGGGCCATGTTCCAAGGCAGTGCGGTCCAAACACCATTCACTGCAGCGTGACATGGCAGGTAAGGACACCTCTGTGAAGCCACTGCAAGGGGCGTGTCACACGGATTGGCGGCGGAGCGGTCGGATTCAGGTTGGGCAGTATCGTATCGTGGGTAGGGGGGTGTCTAGTGTGGCACATAGCTCCCCACTGCCTGCCGTGCAGGTGAACCTGGGCATTAACGTCTCACTGTCAGCCAAAGGCCATGCCTCGTCGCGCAGCTCTGGGGAGGTGGTTTGAGCTTGGTAAGCGGCCCTTGGCGTTCTCACACTCCATCCGGCCTGATCCAAGCTTGAAAGGTCAGGGGAAGTGGGCCAGGGACCAGACCCATGAGCAGGCTGTCCGTGTGCACGTGGAAGCCCGCCGTCCAGTACCTGGAACTCACCGGATCTGGACCACCTGCGCCGGATTGCCGGAGGACTCGGACTGGTCGCGTGGTGACAGACGTGTCTTAGCACCTTAGCTATTAGCATCCAGACGGTGCAGGCAGCGTCTCAAAAAGAGAACAATAACACACAAAAACAGCGATAACAGCAAGTGAGTGAGTACATGAGTACAGGTGAAGCGTTTTATATGATCCTTTCCTTGACAACTTTATTCCAATCCAACTGAAAAGAAAAACTCATTGTATAAACTAGGATATATTTTCATTTCCCATCCAATGAGTGCTTGGAGCATTTTTTATTATGCATTACATATCTTATTAAGAACACTGTGGTTTAAACTGGAAGAAGCCTCATCTCCAGCCAAAGGGGGGTACAAAAAATCTAACTATTTTAACATCAGGTGTGACAGGATCGCACTCCGAAAGCTGCCTTGAAATCTTTTCAGTTTCAGTCATTTCAGGAGAAGGTGATACTGCCGTATGACAGTAATTAGCAGCTGACAGAAATATCCCTGCTTTAGCTGGAGGTGGGAAATCACAAAGTGTAGTTTTTCTCATTAATTTACTATTTGCTATCCTCTACCGGGGATGACTCCAGACCTGAGGTACAAACTTAATAAGGCCCCATACTGTTCCGTGGAATATTTACACCACATACAAATAAACCATCAAGTTACTTTCATACAGGTTTGTTTGCCTGCTCTCCGGGAGGCCTCGCTGCAGGCTGCCCGCTCGGGCTTCAGAACCTGAACGCAAATGATCAGACCTTCAACCTGAGGCTGATAATTCACCTTTGGTGTTGACGCCGGGATGAATCCGTCTCTGAATTTCAAATGCTAGCAGGTTTTTTTTTTTTTTTTTTAATCCTTTTTTGTCAGATGGGGAAGGATCCATCGGCCGTCGAGCGGAAGGGACTACAAAGTTTTGCAAGCCATCATTTTATCGCTAATGAATTTGGCTCACGTTTGCGCTTTTTTGAGGAAGGATTCGGACAGACAAGCATGACTTTTCAAAGACCGTGACTTCTGCACGTTTAAGCTCAGGCACCAGCTTGGGTGACCCTGTCAGCCATCCCGGCCCAAGAGTTTAAGACGGCATTTGTATTGACACGCCTCTTCGTTTGAGAGCCTCACATCCCAGCCCCGCCTCTCTGCTCCCTCCCCCCACGTTCACACTGTGTGCCGTTTCCTTTACCGAGAGAAAGTGACAAAAGTTCAGAACAGGCCCTCCGGGTCATGGTGACTGCACTGGATCCACACATGCCCCTCCCTGCCTGTGCTTGTGGGAAACAGTCGGCTTATCGCACTCTTGCACGACCCCACTCTCAGACCCCCCCTCTTGGCCCTCGCATGCTGGGGAGGTGATGCAGGGTCTCGATGGTAACGGGCCTGAACGCCTCAGACTGCCTGAACATACTTGCAGGTGCCGTGCTCAGCCTTCTCTGCTTATTAGCTCATACAGTTAAAACAGCAAATTCCATTATGCGTTTTGGGGGCACTGTGCACCGGGGGGGTCTCCCCGGACCCCTCGGAATGATATCTCAGAGAGCCGTGGCTCAGCACACAATGCCTGGGCTTCCGCAAAGCTCTTTTTAACAGATCCTGCGTGGCTCCTTCCCAAAGCCGCCACTCTGGTGTTCACCCGCGTGAGTTTACCTTGTTTTAACTGAGGTTGTTGCCATCCTGGGCTGCTCTGCTTTGTAACAAGATATAAAAACATCTTGAGTCAAACTCTATTTGTTGTCTAGGCCAGAACGATGCAAGTCCTCCCTACAGGACGTCGATAAGGAGAATTCACCACAGTGTTTGCTGGCTGTTTCTGAAGATAGTCGTACGTCTATTTTTTCCACTATGAAGCTCCAGGCACGCCCTCCGTTTTTCTGTTGCTCTTTGTACGTGCCTCGTCCTCACTATGCCAGCGACTGTCCCATCTCCCTGGGCCCAGGATGAAATATCGCACTTGGAAGACAGACCTCCACGAGCCACCTACCATCTCAAAGCGCCGTGTCAGGCGGGCGATGGTGTTCTCCGAACCCAAGATATCGACACACGTGGTGTTGAGGGTTAGGCGTGTCAGGGTCCTCAAGACACACGAAGGTTCTGGACAAATTGGGGCACCAGGGCACCCTACGTGGGTGTCAAGGGAGAACCGAGGGCCTCGCTGGAGAGGAACCGGCAACATCTGCATCCTCCGTTGTCCACAGCATCCGTGCCAGCTTGGAGGAAGATCACAGACCAGGGAAAGATGCTGGAGCTGGACGTCACCTCCGCCTCCCGATCCCCTCCCCCAAGCCATCGCAGCCGCCACCTGTTAGCTGATCCATGTTGACTGCCCCTCTCCAACCTCCCACTGCTTCCTCTGTTCTTTCCCTGTCATTTTCACTCATCTGCCGCTGGGACAGAGAGGGGGTCGTTAGCCATGGGATGTGCAGGTTGGTTCTTTACGGGATTGGCGGTTTACGTTCTTTGTTCTCTTTCTTACCTTTTTACCCAGCTTGGAAATAAGAGAGAATTTTCAGCCCATATGGGTGGCTAAATAAAGGGTGAATAATGTGCAGGTTGAATAACGCATAGGTTTAATTAAGCAAGCACTGTGACTTTCTTTGAAAGCTTTGGTGTGGTTGTACTGAAATACAGTAAATGTGAAGGTCAGCTTACCTTATTGGTGGCCACGACCCCTCATGGCCTGGGAGCCACCTGCAGGTTAAAGGCTCAAACGGGCCCCCATCATACAGCCTTCTACTGCACTGTGACCTGTGTCTGGTTCACCCCCTGTCTCACAAAGCATCAGAGGTAGAATTCCCCGCTCTTCAGACTCCTAGAACACTGGAAATATTATGGCTTCAACACCGTCACAGTGTGGTAACTTCCGGAATAATGTCAGGGACTATCCCAAGGCTGCTTAGGTTTAGTGGTGTGCAGTTCACCAACACTGACATCATCTTGACATTATTCACCCCCGTTTCACTGATAACAAGGCTGGACAACAAGCAATACAGGAAATGAACGCAGCGGAAAGCTGGTTTGGAAAGCTGGGATGGTTTAAGAAACCAGGCGGTGAAGAAAACAGCTCAGCGTATCTCCTGGGAGACAAAGGTCTATGAGAAGTGCTCAATTTGCACAGGAACGCAGTGCTACCTCCAGCTTGAGTGCTGTACTCATTGATTTTTCCAGTTTGTATGTTTTTTAAACCTCCTCCAGCTCACAGCCAATTCTGAATTCCTGATTTTTGTATTTTTTTAGTGATACAGTGAACACCAGTTCACCATGGCAACTTGGCCCCAAGCTGAGTACCAGGTGACATGAACACCCAGATGGAGGTCTTAGCTCTGCTGGGCATTCGCCACACACGCTAAACGTCCACGGACCCATGCAGCTTGATGGTGTCGGTCTCAGATGGTCGGAGGAGTCATGGAAAGATACCCTTTCGTTCGGCAGCCCGCTTTCCACGCATGACAGAAACAAACAGATGTCTAAATAAATGAGTACGTTATATTTAGCCTTCCTTGTATTCTCCCACTCCAATTATGAGGTTCTCTCCCCTGCTTTCCCACTGCTTGAGAGCTGAGGTGTTAGGGGGGAAGTGGCAAGACTTCCTCCCATGATCCATTATGCAGGTCTGATCCTGTGCAGTCTCCTGCCTCCCCTCACACCTCTTATTGCCTTTTTGCCTGGTGGAGGTGCAGGCGGGAGAGTGCCAAGCCACCAGGGCGGTGGCGGCGAGCTCTGTACCGTTCTTGTGTTCTCGTTTTCTGAGTGCAGAGTGATATCCTGGATGGAAGGGAGGAAAGGAATGTTAATTCACATCCTGTCAGCAAGGTTCTGGTCCGGAAGATACTTTGTCTGGGAAGAGCCACCTGTCAAATTCACTTAGGATTCTTGTCCATTTTTGGACCAGTCAACTAATAATCGGCACACGAGCTACAGTTAGCTAGCTGACAGGTCCAAGCTGGGAATGGGTGTACTGATCCACTGCTGACTCTGTCGAGGGAGCTGAAGAGACCTCAGGGTCCAACATTGTTCTAAGGTTCTTTCCTAGACCATGATCCATCGGAATCCCAGGATTTGAACCCGATCCTGATTTAGACATGTTAGCCATTGGAATTAAATTAATGTTATAGTAGTATATAATATGTTTGAATGAACTGATCTGAGAATGGGTGGGGGGATGAGCACTAGAATCTTCCATTAAGCAGCGAGGGGTGCAGTAGCGACAACATCCTGACATGTGTCATTCCACAGGTAGCGCCCAGCAGTGAATTTCTCTAAATACCGCCCCCTCACATGCCTCTCATTGACCCCAGTGGACCTGGCAATGCCGTGTTCCACCGTAATGGCTTCTGTGCACAGTTATCTCTGTGTAATTGTATTATCTTTGTGTACTGGTGTTTTTTTCCCCACAAAACCACAAATTATTGATGATTCCTATCCGCGTTTTCCTGAGCGATCGCTGGAGACCTTTTAAATATTCCTGGAGGTACTTTATTCTCATACATCGTGTTTCTGTGACCCTCATACATAACGCATGTAAGCTAGCACCTGTGTGCTGTGAGTTCTCTTTCGCGCTGCCTCCTTCACCCTCTCCCTCTTGATCGGAAGAGCCCCATGTTACGAGGAGGGCAGCCGATCCTCGGAGGACTTGCCCAACGTTGGCCGGGAGGAGCAGATCGAGGTACGGGGTTGTTGGCTGGGAGGTGAACAGCTGTATCACAGCGCATATGAAAGGAGAGCGTCCAGGGCCGTCCTGTGTATATCTGTGTGTGTGTGTGTGTGTGTGTGTCTCTTTGCTGTCCATCAGCACCGCTGGAGGGGGCATTTATGTCTGCAGCACCCCTCTAGTCCGCCCGCCTGTTCTTGCAACCCAAATCCCGGTGGCAGTGAGCTGGGCCTCAGTGACTAATCTAGTGAATCAGCTGTGTGTGAATCAGCTGAGTCTTGGGGGCCACTGGGGGGCATGTAAGAGTAAACTGTGTTGAGGAAGCAGTCTAAACCATGGGAGAACTACATCAGTACTGCACTTTCAGTCAGTGACCATTTAAATGGCAGTGTTGTGTGTGCTGGACACACATGGTGACCTGTGTGACACCTCCACTAAGACAGGTGGCTGCAAGGCGGGGGGGGGGGGGGCGTTGGATGTCGGAAAGCTGCCAGAACAGTCTGCCGCGAGCAGGTGCGAAGCTAATTGTGTCAGAGCACGACTGTGGCTACCTGAGTGCAGACAGATATCTTCATTTAGTGTGTGTGTGTGTGTGTGCCTGCGCACCTCCTGTCCCATGTTCAAGGAACCAAACTGGGGGCTGGTGTCTCCTGCTTTGAACGGAACATGAATCCGGCTCTGTTTGGGTTGATCTCCCCATCCTCATACACAGCTGTCCTCCTGCATGACGAGGAGAACACGCCCTCTTATCCATCAATGGAAGAGTGACGTCCTGTCACACTTAAAACGTCGGTTCATTTTCCCTGCAATCCCTCCCCCATTTTGACACCCCCCCCCCCCCCACATGGTCTCTGTCGTGTATTTGAACCTGCCGAGACCTTGCCCATGTAAAAGCCTCTCTCATTGATCCAGGCCGCGTGTGCCTTCTCACTCCATTACGGTCTGCCGCTGCTAAGGCCATCAGTGGACCCCCCCCGCCCACAGGGCAGTCTCTGGCTCTTTAGAAAGACTGCCCCCCTCCAATTCACAGCGATGAATGCCATCAGCAAACTCCCGTGTTGTTCCTCACCACTCGCCATCACCCTCCCTCTTGCACACATCTCACTATCGGCCTGGTGGGGAGCTATTAGTTAATCCTCCACATTGCCCCACCCCCCGGCTCCTGCTGGAGGATGGGGTCATGGTTCACCCTGGCCACTTCCTGCTAAAGGAGCTACACATCAGCTTTTCTCAACTGCAGCGTGATGCGCAGTCAGCTACTTGGGGGTGGGGGGGAGGGAGTGGCAGAAGCCACTTGAGGCCGCCCAAGGTGTCGCCTGAAGGGAAAAGGGGAAAGACAGCAAACTGTAAATATGGTAATTAGTGGCCTGTCCTCGGCACTCAGTGAGGAGCCCATCTCCCATGGTGCAGTGATTTCTCAGCGAGAGGCTGAGCTGCCAATGGCAACGCCCCTACCATGGTTGGATACAGAGGCTGGCTGTCTAATTAAATAAGGGCGGTGGTGGGTGCCCTGGGGCCACGGGGCCCTGGTCCGATCCATTCGGCTTTGGTGGTCCCCGTTTCCGCAGTCCATTCGAGATTCCAGACCCTGGCGTTTCCGCAAGCAGCGGTTCCGACTCAGTGATCCTGGCCTTGGAATTGCGGCTCAGAGTTTGGATAATCCAATTACCCCCTGTTAAAACATTCAGGATGTGTCACTAATGCTCTGGCTGTATGGATGCAGAGGAAGATCCCGTCCGGCAGTCAGTGGCCAGGGTCACTCAGGGATGGGGGCAATAAAAAAAACCCACCTTGGGTATTTTAGGGGAACGAGCTCCTACGCTCTACTCAACGCTACAGCTGTAAGAAAGGTAGTTTAGTTACTGAAAGTGTCATTGACTTTTTTAAACTGGGAGGAAAGTTCCAGAAGATAGACAGCTGTACCGAGGCCTTCCTGTGTGCAACAGTGGCATGTAGGAGGCAGAGTCCCGATCGAAGTGTTTAAATCGCTTTGCTCATTAATCAGTCTGAGGCTCGTTAGGGGACGGCGTCGTCTTAATTGCACGGCCTTAGTGCGGCACTAATTAATGCAAAGCAATGCCAGCTTACACAACCGGCCAACTCACCGACATATTGGACACCCCCACACTCCGCCCACTGCCCCTGGGGACTAATTTTAATAAGTCACATCATTGGGATTACATCACACATCCAAAGTAGCTCATGAGTGGACAGTTAAACTGTTATGAATGACCAATCAGGGCATCAGAAACACTGCAGCCAACCGCCACTTATATAAACAGGTAAATATCTCCAGCTCTGTTTTTTTCAGAAAGTGAATAATATATGCGATACCACTGCCATTGCTAGAACGGAAGTTCCTCACCGAAGCCCATAAAACGCTGAGTGTCATTTTGCGTTCAGTGAGCTGCGACTCTTTCTTTAGGGTTGTTTTTTCAGAGTCTTTATATGTGGTCAGACTTCTCTTCCTCACAGGGCCAAGGGGTTGTACGGCTGTAAGAAAATTGCACCTTTTTCACTAAAAAGGTGTTAAGACAGGGCAAATCTGATGTCATGCTCATATTTTTAGGTTAGAGAAATTTTCACCCTGTCCTAATAATTGTGGATTAAAAAAAAATAAATAAATAGGGTGTATAAAATTCCAAATTTTCGTCATGATATTCAGACTGCTGCGCAGAGAATATCTGTTAAAGACCTTTCACATCAGCATACAGGTCATTCCTAATTTATAAATAATGCTCACGTCATTCTCACACACTTACAGAGCCCTGAAGCTAAATTCACCACTGCCGTTCTGGATTCGAAGACCTGGGCTCTGAGGTATGGGGTCACCATCCTTCCAGCTGAAAGAACTTTGGAGAAAAGGTCCCGAAAGTCCGGTGGGCCGCGTCGTCCACTAATGTTCCCAATTCCCAAAGTGACACTCTCTCAGCCTGCTATTTGGCCAAGGTAACGCGTTGTGTCGTCCCAGTTATTTCATATCATGGTTTCGAGTCTCTTTCCATGTGCCCCATTTCCCAGGTCACAGCCCCTCCCTGCTGGCCCATGAGTTGTACCAGGACCGTGAGATGGAGCAGCGGCTTTTAGTCAGCAGGTGTGTATGGTTTATGGGGGCCGGATCCACTATGGTTTACCTTCACCCCAGACAGGCTTCGTTGGGGCATCTGGCTCTGATTAATACCCCCATCTCACCTCACCCCACGCCCCGGAATTCATCCAGCCAATACCTAAGTCCCAGGTGCCATTTTTACCTGAAAGATATAGTAAAAATGGGCCAGTTTTTTGTTTACTCTCCAGAAAATGATCAGTGATTTCATCATGAGGTGCGGAGGGAGGATTGGTGGTGGTGCTGGTGGGGGGGGCGGGTCTGCCATCTCAGGGACAGAACCCTCATCTTTGAATGAGATTCTCAGCATTCAGAAAGCTCCCCCTTGTCCTCCCCCCAGAAGCCCAGCTTTGATGGGTCGCCATGTGATCTCAGATTGGGACATCGGAAACACTAACGTTATGTTTTTACTAAACGTTGCAATCTCCTGCCTGATGTGGCAGGTTCGAGGTGATTTCCGGCAAGACAGGCAATGTAAGGGAATTATTCAGATGCAGCACTATATAAGCCATGTAATTTAAATAGTGTGTGTTGGGAAATGTGTGTCTCAGGGCGTTCTGCGTGTCGTTTGAGCAGCGTATCGCTGCCTCTGTGTTAAAAAAGACCATCGGCAGGCGGCCCGGCCAGTAACCCCCTTCAGCAAACATTCAGAACAAACGGAGAATAAGCTCCGGGCCGGGCCGGCCGTGTTCCCGTCGCTCCGGCGAGTCCCAATTAAGTCCGCACAAATTGCCTGGGCAGACCTTGAAAGGGAATTTCTCAAGAAGCTGACAATGAGTGAATGCGGCATTCAGCCGGCGCCCGGGCCCAGAATTCATTACGGCCCGTAAACGAGGCCCGGCTTACCAGGTGACCGCTCGGGGGCAGTTATGTAACCACTGTGCTTCATAGGCTCTCTTTTTCAGGGTGTCCACCACAGAGGAGCGTCAGGTCCTATTTCCACATCAGCCGCCTCTCTCTCCTAGGGGGGGTCGAAGTGGCTGATCAGCCCATGTTCACTATAAAGCATCCTGTGAAAGGCCGTCAGGGTCATAGTGATTCCAGCCAATCTGCAGTCACTTTGGTACCAGGGGGTGGGTGGTAATCCCATAGTTCAGGCTGGCCTTCCTTCGCTGAAGTGATTGTTTGGGTCGTCACTTGGAGTGTCAGGTGTAAATCAGGTGTTAATTAACAGCACAGACAATAAAATCCCATCAGCCCCTGAGCCCTGACTGCACCTGCTTACTCTTCAGCCCTCCCACACCGGGTGACACGACTGCAGTGATTCTATAATAGTGGATGTGGAGTATGGGTTTGAGGTTCTGTCCACGGTGTGTGGATTAGGCTCCTCCCCTTTTCTTCCTAGAGGGTCATAGAAAACAGGGAGGTAAAGCACAGGTTCTGTTGCACTGGTGCTTATCCAGGTAGGATTTCCCTAACTGGAATTCTGTTCAGGGAAGGCAAATTGTCAATCAATGGGGAGTCACCAATTTACGGTGGGGGGGGCGGGTGGGGGATTAGGGTGATCAGGTCACCTGAAGCCTCTTTAAAGGGGCACAGACACATGACATCCTACAGAGAACATGCATGCTCTGTACACAGAAAACCTAGTGCACATTAAAACACGCGACCCTGAAGTTCTGACACAGCAGCATTACAATGTGCTGTTCTCTTTAAAACACTGTGTTTGATTCCAGGAAAGGCTTTGAGTGGAGTCTGGTGGACTCCTCCAAACATAACGCAAGCAAACATTCTTGCAAACATCACGCAGGAATTTCTCCAGATGGCATCACTCCTGTGATCACATGACCATCCCTTGGGAAACATGCGGCGCAAACTGTCCCCAGCAACCCTGGGCGGCTATCTGACTGGGCGGTGCATCTTGAGATGGCCGGCCTGTTCTCTGAAGTCACAGCAACAGTGTACAACCCATGAGTCCCATGCAGAGCCGACTGAAAGAATGGGAGGGGCCCCCTGGTCAGGGTGGACGATGCCAATGCTGTGCTGTGCTTTAGGGAACGGGGGGGTGGTGTTAGGGCTGGGTGGCAGCACCGAGGCGAGGGCCGGCGCAGAGGCGTGATAGATTAGTTACGCAGCGGCTGCAGACTCGAGGACGCAACCGCGACAGAAAGGTCTTTGCTTCGAGCCTCCCGGACATGATGGATACCCTGGCGTGCCGTGAGACTGACCTGGGAATGAGGTCCCTGTGCTCAGTCCACTGGGGAAATATGCTCCTGACAGAGCCATTTACAGTGGGATAAGCAGCTGCAGAATCACCAGCTGACGGGTTATTTACCGTGCAGGATGCCCATCTGGTGGGCGGGGGGAACTGACTGTAAAAAGGTTGATAGTGACAGAACAGGAACGTAACATCAGATTGTCAGCGGTGGTGCCTGTGCTCTCCTGTCTTGTCATACGACACGCACTGTTTGCCGAACAAGAGTTTACTATGGTGTAGAAATGCATTCAATAAAAAAATTGACGGGGGGGGGGGGGGGGGTGTTTATTTTTGGTGTGCATGGGTTAGCACTGTTGCCTCACACATCTGGGACCCTGGTTAGAGTCAACACCGGGGTCACAATTGTATGGGTTTTGCCTTTTATCCCCCTGTTATAGTTGGGTTTAC
>JAODJX010000001.1:51735586-51757796 GCA_026776945.1 Isichthys henryi
CCCCCCCCCCCCCCCCCCCCCCCGCCCCCCCCCCCCCCCCCCCCCCCCCCCCCCCCCCCCCCCCCCCCCCCCCGCCCGGCCCCGCCCAACAGCAGCGGTTGGGGATGTGGGAGGGGCTAGCTTTACAGCAGCTGTAGGGAAGTTAAACCATTCTCACTCCCCCCAAAAAAAAAATCCACATGAAAAGATGAAATATACATGCATGATCGTCATGCCTCCATCGCGGCTTCGGGTGACGACAGCTGGCGCTGATCTGCATTTCCTCCCAGTTTGGAAACCTCAGGCGAGTCCCTCCAACGTTGTGACAGTCGAGCCTCACGCCAGGGGGTGGGGTGCGTGCTGCGGCATCACAGTAACCTCCTCAGAAAGCCCGAGGTTACGCATCTCACACACATGGCATTAATTTTTGGCCACAGGGCGAGGCCACCATACGCGCCAGTCCGGTTTGCCATGGTGCTGACGCTGCGTGGCGGAGCTCGCAGTTAAGGTGGGCGGGTCCCCGCGAGACAAAGCCGGGAGGATCAAAGGGGTGCTCCAGGGTGATGAGCCCCTAAATAGTCCACGCCGGGACGGATCTCTGGCGCCGCTGCTCTGGTCCACCACGCTGGTTAGAAACAGATGAAAACAAGTCAGAAGGCCGTCACTGTGGCGACAGAGGCGGGTTGACGTCAGTAAGCAGGCCGCCGCCATGACCGCCGGACCTGAGAACGGCCCTCTGTCACCGATTGTCCTCAGGCCCCTGCAGCGGTGCTGTGTGATACACAGATGCACGGTCCTATCCTCTGTGTTATCATTTAAACCGAAGTCCTGAGAAAACAGCCACGGCTGAAAAGGACATTCGGTTATCAGGGTGAGTTCCTCTGTGGAGCTGGGTGAGGGTTAATCAGATGGGCTCTCTACCTGCACTTTCACATCACAGCCATGCTCTGTGGTCTGATTTACCTTTTTCTCAAATGTTTAACTGTGGGGAAAAGGTATTATTTCACAGGAAACTGCACTGATTTCATATCTCACAGGATAACAACCCTGATACTTGCAATTAGTCCCGATGCAAGTGAACTGCTATGTTTATTTAAAAAAATGAAATGAATGAGAGAGAAATAATACAACAAAAAAGACTCGCCGTGCTTCACCTCTAGGCTTGTTTACTAAAAACATAAATGCACAAACTGAAGAATATGCCTGCATGAGAAGCATCTTACCTCGAAGCAGGATCAGAGTCCCACTATTACTGAGGAAGCCCTCTGCCATGTTGCTGTGTGTAAGACATGCATCACTGGCGTCAGTCCATGCGACAATGAGAGCAGCGCTTGGCCAGCCTGCGTGTATGACAGCACTCATTTTCTCTGCTTTTTAATCTCTTTATTTTTCTCCAGTGATTGTTAACATTGTTGATGTGGAAAGATTTAAGGCCACACAGCATCTTGGAACACTGCCCCATCCCCACCGCCCCTCAATCCGACGATCGGATCCCCTTGGAAATTCCTGATTGATTGGTCCCCACGACGCCGACCCGGCTCGTCTTGGAAGCAACATAAATTAGCAATGACTCTGTAGCTCACCCCCCCCCCAGATGGGATTGAGGCAAACATTCCAGGGACTGTGCATCTGATAAGTGATGTGGGCGTTATGGGAGGGGGCAGTTCTCACGAATCTGTTAGCTTGCTGGGGTGTCTCTGCAAGCTGGCTTGGACACTGACGGCGGACGAGCACCCGGTGATCCACGCAGCCAGTCAAGAGCCGGAGATCTCCGGAATCCCAGTCTTTCCCATGTAGTCACGGTACCGCTGGCGTGTTCCCGGAGGCGGGACACAGCTGGTGCTTTCAGACTGGATGGTTGCATTTAAGACCATGCTGGTGTGAAATGACCCATATTGGGGGGAGAGGGGTAAAGGCCATTTTCAGATTAATCAGTGGAATATTTGCATACAGTGTTGAGGGATGCGGGGGTGTAGTTGGTATAAAATGTATAAACACTGTAATCTGTGCAGCATATTTCTTTGTGGCATGTAATCAAAAGCGTCAGTCTCTGTCCCAAAAATGTGATGTCATCCTTTTTGTGCTCAAATTAGGGGACTCTCGTCCACAGCTACTCTGTTTCCTGTTGTCGTCTTTGAGCGTCAAGGAGATATTGTTGGAGAAATCGCATCAGAATGGCATCACCGGTCTGCCTTTGACAGCAGACTTTCAGTTTTATTACACTTAAAAGAGAGAGCAACCCCGTTTGATCCAGGGTATAAAAATGTGCTTATTATAATATGTGCTTTAATTGGTGTCATTTTTCACGGGTTTGGCATTTTGGCAAACTTTGCGTGAATTCCTGCCTTCGTGCAGCTGCGCCTTCTCCATTTCTGAGCAGTAATGAAAATTTAGGTTTGTTTTATTTCCTTATAATTTAAATGCATGCTGTGCACTTACTACAGAGGATGTTTCATAAATATTAACAGCTAATTTATTCAGTTCAGCCATTTTTTTAAAAGGATGCACTTTATTAAATGAAATGTATTTAAGATGAATTTTGCTGCTGTTTCCCAAATGAGTGTTTACAAATGCCAGAAAAAAATTGCTGCAAGTATAATTTGCTTTTAGTAAATGTAGTTGTTTCAAAGTAAAGATACACTTGTTGCTTTATTAGGTTGAGATTAATCGACGGGGAGGTGGAGGCTGTGGCCGATTGTGATGTTTCTGTCCAATAAGGTGAGGCCTGTTTCCCGGGTTATTCTCTGAGGAAGACTACAGGCTGAGGTCTCTGTACCCTCAGAATTGAAGCAAAACGAGACCCCAACCCATCCAAGATTCCCTAGTGTTTGATCAGTCGCTTGTCTAATGCGGTCAGTACTTGTGGTTTCATCAAAAGTTTAACATTTAACCATTTACCATATTTTAAAGACCCATGTGTCTTGATTACCAAAAAGAAAGAAGATCATTGATCAAAATGTCATCTTCATTGTCATCTTTTGCTGTATTATCCATGGGTCATACACTGAGAGGGAATTGCGATGCCGTCGGTCACAGTGCAAGAAATGCTCAGAAGTGGAATATAAATGTTAATGTTGCTTTGTTTGCAGAAGTGAACATGATGCTGCGATCACGCTTCATCCAAAATGAAACAAAATATGACCTTCGCGATTTTTATCTAGAGTTCGGTACGTAATCTTGATCAAAGTCACAGGGCTTTTCGAAGCAGAGCTCCAGGCTACAGTACATCCTGACTGCGTGGGCCCTGTCAGAGGTTCAGATGAGAAATAAAGGTTTGGGTTCTGGCATGTTCCCCCTCAGATGTCTTCAAGTGCTGCCTTGGTGAGCTATAGTCCAGTGACATCACATGTACATCACTCTGTGGGGTGATTTGTCACCCCAGTATGGATCACGCTCCAAAACACGCTCCGCTGTTACCTTTGGCGTGCATCCAGGCATGTCCGTGCAGCAGTCGCTGGATTACCAGAACACACTAGCACCACTCACGTGTCTCTCCGCTGTTTCATGTTTTTTCTTCGTCATTCCTGCCCCGTGTTCTTCATCACGCCGGTGGGTGAATGGCCCCGCGGTTTATTTGTGACCGGGAGAGTTGCGGGGGGGAGGGGAGGAAGCCCCCTGTGCGTTTCTTAGGGAGGGGGAGTAGGGTGAGGGGGCAGCAGGTCGAGGGGATGAGCACAGCATCACTCATCACAGCGTCGACATTTCACTGTAAATGCGCTGGACTGCGACGTTTTCAGCAGACAGCAAACTGGCTTTATGAAACAAAAAATAAGTTTTTGTTACTTCTAACAGAAAAAAAAGTTCTTTTGCTGGTAAATTAGAATATGCAAGGTGAACTTTATGGACCTCAGTGACTGTGCATGTGTGTAGTTTTCGTAATTGTGGGTTCCATTTACATTTGAAATGCTTTTAGATTACATTTATAAAAAGTGTGTGTGTGGGCATGCGAGTGTGCGCATGCTATTAAGGTTAAATTTAAGGTCGTGTTTTCACAGGCTGAAATATGCAAACTATCAGATGAATCAGCCAGAATTAGCCGGGTGACAAAAACAGTGAGTTTTTGCACTCTGAGAAAGGCGGTAAAAAGATTCATTCCCATTACAGCATTTACTCTTAGCCGCCTCTGCAGAATCCATATAAATAAATTGCAAAGCAGTTTTTGGAGGAGGAATATCCATGGCTGCTGTTCTCCGTACAGGAGATACATGTTTTTATTTAGTTATGGATGCATGTGGCATTCCGCAGTTCTCACCAACGACTGCCACGGGATGTATGAAAAACAAACAAAGCATTTAGCAAACTGTTACCTCCCTGGCATAAACATGCCTGTGTCCGGTTATGCCCACTGTTCAGGAAAATCTCTCTACTCAATTACAAATTGTTAAAAATTAGAACGAAACCTCCAGATATGTCCATGCACTGTTCTTTAACCTGATGAACTTCTTGCGAAAGTGTGCTGTAATGTATTTAACCCAAGTTCTGGACATCGGATCTCCTGGTTTTTACAGAATTCTGGAAGAAAGAGGAAAGAAGAAACACAGTGTGTGTGTGTGTGTGTGTGCGTGTGTGTGTGTGTGTGTGTGTGTGTGTGGGGTGCGGGGGGGATTGCGTAGATCACCCCAAAGTGTGGTAAAACCTGAAACTTCCTTATCTTTCTGGACGTTTTTCAGGTCCCCATTTGGATAACGTCAAATTAATAAAAACCTGTGAATGCAACCAAAAAAGTTAAAATATGAAAACTGTTGTATTTTGTTTGGTTACTTATGGTGAAAGTTAGGGCTGATTATGGGTTAAGGTTGTCATACCTAGGATTAGGGTTTTGCCCAGATACATGATTGGATGGTCCCCACAAAAATATAGATACCTAATCTGTGAGAGTGTGAAGGACATGCACCTCTGTTCCCTTGCAGTCAGATGAAAGACCTAGTCACTCAGGGTGACACTGAGTTCCTGTTATCCTCTGATCCAGCTGCACCCAGGTCCCATGTTCAGAGGCATTTCTGCGGGAACCTGGCGGGACCCTCAGAGGAGAGTGGGGCCCCTGCAGTCTCACATGGGGACTGTAAGTGCAACGGAACATGCGCAGAGTGGCAGAGACCAAAGATGGGCGATCTTGAGTGTCGACCACTGTTGTGATGCCAGACAGACCCTGGAGGAGGAAGAAGGACAGAACTGTTTATTAATGGAGGGGGGGGGGCACCCTGGCCAAATGTGCCACAGCGGCACGTATGGAGCTACTTATGTCAACTGAGTGTACCTAAAACAATAAAGCAGGCTCTCGGTAGGCTGGGGGTGCAGATATCAGGCCCATGGGCTGGAGAGGCATAGCCACCATGGGCTCTGATTCTCACAAACTCTTTGAGGAGACGATGCCCTGTCCGGACGCACCTAGAGCATCCCCCACAATGACGAGGGTCTTCTGGCACAGGCAGGAAATGGTGAAGAATCTTGTTCCCCCCAGAGCAGAGTGTGGGATTTAACTATATAACAGCATTATAATAACAAGAGCTATGAAAGCAAACGGAAGGGGCCAGGTCAGTGCGGTGGGAATCGGGGGGAGATTCAGGGAGGGGGTTTAAGAGGAGAAGAGGAACTATTATAGGAACACCCCCCCCCCCCCCCACACAGACAGCCTGACGCCAGATGGCTTTTTCTAATAAATATTCAACCTTAACTCTGTTCCCATGTAACTTTTTTTGCGCTCAGTGGCCAGCACACCCACACGAATTCGGGCCAGAGGAATGATTACAGTGCTGCAGACAATAGGGGAAGCCAGTCAGCGGGGGCCATGGCATGGGGCAGTGGGGCTGCTGTGTGCAGAGCGGGGGCGGGGTTACGGTCGGGGGGGCGGAGCCCGGGAGGACCCTGTGCTCTCACGCTTTCACTTGCAAAAAGCCGCATGGGAAGTCCTTCGTAATCGTGTCCAGAGATGCTGGAGATGAGCCCTTTTGCACGCCGCATGCTTGCGCCTGTGTAACTGTGTGAACGATTGCATGTGACGGTGTGTTCCTGCGCATAGAGCATGGGCCTGTTTTTGGCGTTCCCCGCCCCCATGGGCGTCATTTCCCTCCAGACGGGCAATGTCACTGGGTGCGTGTAGATTTAGCGGCGCCTGACGCCGGGATACCACCATGCACGCAGACACACACACAAAGACACACAAAGATAAGCGAGGTTCGCCGGAGGGTCCCTGGCCTTCCTGCCGGTCCCTCCTCAACGCAGGAAGTGGCGAGAGGGGAGCTGGACTTAAGTGTTTTGATGGCTTACAGCTGTCATTAACAGGCTGACATCGTTGTGTTTCTAATAGGGTTCACATATTTTTGAGCTGCAGGACGAGAATTGGCGGAGGAGCCCGAAGTGGTTGACCGCAGCTGTGTATAGTATCAAATCATAAACTCATGTTAAATGTCTCCGTTGCCCTCCGTTATCACGGGGAGGATTCCAGAGAACCATGGTTCCTAGATGGCTACCTAGAGAACCAAACTTGTGAGAGAGACAGACAGACATGCTACAGTCCAGTATGCCTCCATCCTGGCCGTGTGGTAAAATTCTGGGGGGGGGGATTTCCTGTAGTGTGTGTTTGTTTTGCACGTTGCCTTGCTTACTGATGCCGAACGATAAACTGGATGACGCTGCAAATTCTTCACCTATTCTCTCCTTTCCTAATGTTTGAGTCCCTTGGATCTTCCGTAGGTCAGAAGAAATGGCAGCTTTCCCTTTACCTAGAAACTCATAGCATCTCATGATTGGTCAATGATTGGTCCATCCTGACAATTTGAATCATTCCTCGGACCACTGTGGGGCTTCAGGGCCTGAGCGTAGGATCATCTGGGGGCCGTTAGAAATCAGGTTTGACCAAACGTGGACCCCGGAGGGTCTGGAGACCACCAGCACACCCAGCTTGGCTGGGATCCCAAAGCTGGCCATGTGCATCTCCAGCGAGCCGCTTGTTTTCACAAACGGAGGACATGGGGAGCGAGTGTTTCCTCAGGAATATGTTTGTCTTAATTAGGAAAGCCAACAAGCCCCATGCAGGAGAGGCGCAGGAGTCTCTGCCGTCATGTCCCAGGCATCAAAGGGCCCGCCGCCGACGCCAAGCTGCCCCCCCCCGGCCCCCTGCCCTCGCCTCAAACCCAGGTGATCTTCAGCAGCTGAACAGACATTCTCCCAGAAGCCTCTGTTGACCTGGCTCCAGCCTCTCTGAGCTTCTTTGTGTTTTCCTTGCCTCAGGAAACCCAGGGATATTCATGGCACTGAGGCAAATAATCTGGAATTAAAAACTGAATTCTTCAGCTCTTATCCTAGCAACAGCCCCACCACCATCTGTTCAAAGGACAGGGCGGCCATTATGCGGGGCTGTCTCTGCCTTCTCCATCACCTGAGAGAGAGGCCAGGCACGACTACATTATTCGCCCTGTGCCTTTGTCTCCAAGATAAATAGGGCTTATTAAAAATTAGAGGCCCTAAACGCACCCCCCCCCCTTCATTTGGTTATTCATATCACAATATTAGACGATCAGTTTTCAAGTGATCCGACCAGCATCACTTACCACAGGAAGGACTTCTTCTCACAAGGGTACGAGATTATGGAAAATGATGAGATTAGAACACATTGCTCTTCCCACTGCAGATGTTGAAAGTGACGTGTTGTTAGCTGCAGAGTAGCATGTATGTACGATTTGGATGCAGGCTTTTTATTCGTTTTCTTTAATTGTGATGTTTGCTGCTGGATGAGCGACGACCTTTTGGACATCAGCTCAGTGTCACCGCTTGATGATGTCGTGATCGTTGTCATTGGGTCGTGGACAGGGGGGAGGCTTGTCCCGGTGACGGTGTTTGCGTGGCGTGCTGATCAAACTTCTTCTGCGGTACCCAGTGGTTCTGAGGGGGGTCAGATCACTTCCGGTGGTCCAAAGTGAAATCAGAGAGGAATGGGGAGGGGGCATTGTGACTGACCCATCCCAGCCTTGTGCCCCTGCTGACTTCGACCTTTACAATAGCCCCCCCCCCCCTGGTTTTATTTCCCACCCTATAGTAGACCTGTTGGCCGCTCTGAACATCTGAGCAGTGTGGGGGTAGCCGGTCACTGCCCAAGGGGGGGCAGGTCCACAGGAAGGGCTGAATCCTCCTAGGATTAGCCCACGACCTGCAGTCCGGACAGCTGTCAGCTCTGGGGGGCAGCCCCCTTCCCTCAGGCCTGCTTCTAACAAAGACTCCCATTGGTGTCTTTCAGTTTAACCAAACAGTCATCGGATCGTGTAATAATTAATCACCTTTCTGTACCTGTAATTATCCGGAGTAACATACAGTAATTAAGTTACTTAATCAGCCAGGTTACACACATACAAGGATAAAAAATTGATGTATTTTAAGCACATGTAAAAATAATCATATCATTCTCTGAAAAAATTAGTTATTTTATAACTAAATAGCTTTATCACTGTCTCAGGAATGACCCGAGAGTTTAGTGTCAGAGACTAGTGCCAAATAAAACCTTTATTTACTTTTTGTTTTTCCTCAGTGAGGAATATTTTTGCAATCTGAAAATCAGTCAGTAAAGCGTGTTTTTAAAATGCACGCCTTATCTGTTAGCATCCTAGACCAGAGTTGGAGTTTTCGCATTAATCGGGGCTCTCGCAGGAGGGTCTCGCTGTGTAAATTGCGCTGTCGTATCCTGTACCCTGGAACATTCTGGAATGGAAGCAGACACTACACCTCGCCGCCGTTATGTAAGCGAAGATAAGGGTAAGGTGGGATTTGGTTGCACTTTCTGCTCCTCAAACTCTGCGCTTTGCTCCAGCCCCCGTCTGAAGTGTGCGTTAGCAGCATAACAAACTGACTGCAGGTTTATCAGTCCTCCCTCTGCCCAGCCCCCCAGCCCAGTGGATCTGTTACACTTCAAGCTGCTGTCCTTCTAAACACTTGAGAGGGTCCTGAGTGCCAGGTGGGTGGGGGGGAGCTGCGTTGCATATTGTTCTTCAGGCCCAAAATCTCTGGTAGCACTCCAAGCATCTGACACGCAGTCACCCCCCACCCCGGTCCATAAATTTTTTCCTTACATTTACATTCATCCAAAGTCATGTACAATTAGGGGAGCAGAGTCAGCCAGTCCCTGAACCAATTGGGAGTTAGGGGCCCATGCTTGGGGACCCAATGATGACATCACCTCGATGACCCTAGGATTTGAACCATCGACCTTCCGGCAATCAGAGATATGAGTTCTAACCTGCACGGCCACATACCACCCCCATTACCAAGTAAAGATTTTTAACTATTCTCAGTGTCCTTTACTGTAACCGGCAAAGGGTCCATCTCAGTCACCTCAAAACCACACTACCATACCCACCCCTCCCCATTGAAGTCTACATCATATTGCTGCCTCTTAGGTCATCATCATCTGAGTGGCCCCATATCTATCCACTGGTGAAAGACCAAACAAGTTCAAGGGCATCTTGTGGGTTTACTTCAGTGAATTTGGATCTTTGAAACGTCAGGGTCCCCCACAGTACCACGCAAACTCAAATCTAACCACACGTACCAAGCATTTTTATATCTGCTGTGAACTTTCACCATTAAAGGCGTACGGGCTGTGTTTAGATGTGCAGCCCTCGCTCGAAGATCTTTCCGGAATTTGTGCCATGGTTCACCGTTACCAATTATAAGCGTGTTGTTGAATTTATTTAAATAAGAACAAACTCCTACAGCTTCGTGGTCTCGTTTGCCCCTGGGTTTGATTGGAAATGAAAAGCGGCGCACTGTCGCAAAGCAAAGGGCGTTTTTGGGGCGAGTATTTCTGCCTGTGGATATCTCAACAACCTGCCTCCTTTTAAATGATGAAAGCCAGTCTGGTGGCTTCCGCTTGTGTTTTGTTTATTTCTGACTCTTACTCACATTTTAGCTTCCACACGAGTTTCAAACACTTCATTAATCTCTGCAATGCCAAGTCCTCATATCGAATGGAAACGTGAAAATTAAAATTAGTGGTTTAAGCACATCATAAATACATTATAATTAGATGAGCAGCATTTTTTAGGCTTTAAGAAGTAATTTTATTACCTCCACACAGCTGTTGGTGTCTGTGTGAGTCGCTCATGAATATGTCCTCTAGTTATTTTGCAGGTAAAGAACAATCCCATAATATTATACCCATGTCGTACGGGAAAGTCGTTTTGCGAGTCATTAAGGTTTTCGTTCCCGCCAAATCCAGCTTTTCCATAAACACCTACGTATAAGCAATGAGCAGAGAGAGTGTTTATAATTCAGTGCTTAACACACCATTTAAATGTCTTTTTACGTGTGTTATAAAAATGAAAAAAAGTTCAAATGTGTCAGTGTCACGACACACTTAACTCGCATAAGCTTTTTTTTTTTTTCCTTTTTCTAATTTTCTTTTCTAATTTTGCTCCCGTGTTGATCAGCTAAAAATTGCTAGCATGCCTCCGAGTGCTATCATTACAGTTGCTCTTTGCCTGGGTGACTCTAACGAAGGTGTCTGTGAACCGCTGCTAATTAGCGAGGTCCAGGGTGTAGAGACACCTGCCAGCCATAGACGTACTTTTTACTCTTTTCCCGGCATCAAAGAGTCACAGCCACAAAAACGACGTCGGCGGGAAGCTCTGGGCAAAGCGGCCTGGATTGTACCCCTGTGTCTTTTTGCAAAAGCTGCGAGGATCGTCTGTCCTTAGAGTGACGTGTCACTGCTTCTCTCAGCATCTCTGGATATTGAGCTGTTGTCCTCGGTATGATTTTTTTTTTGTTTATATGTTTTCAAGGAATAATGATTCAAATAGGAGGCCCGGCTCTGTGGAAAGAGTGACAGAAGACAGAGGGGGTGAGGAACTCTGCAGACCTCCAACACGCCTATGGGTTAAAAGCATGCAACTGTCATGCGGATGCAGGTGGAATGGAGTCTGCTTGCAGCTCAGCTCTGACGGGCAGGCGATCACATTTCAAGGAATATCCCTGCTTAAATGCGACGAAAGCAGAGAAATGTGTTGGCCAAGATCACGATCGATGTCCTTCAATGATGAATGCACTTTTAACATTTTCAGAACTGGGGGTAGAGTGATGTCATAATGCAGAAAATAGCATCACTCTTAAGATACCAAGTTTAGAAATTGACATTAATTTACAAGGTCCATTTATATAAACATTCATTTAAAAAAACTCTGTGGGCCAGATCCACACTGGACCCATGTAGAATATAACCAGCAATTTATTTTTAGAAGCTGGTCTCAAAATATAAATCTCATTTATCTCAGGATTGCAGCGAAGGCAGAGTTGTAAATTTTCTAAAAGCAACTATTGGCCGTTGAGGTGTAAATGTATGAAATTCGATACAATTACTGAGGCTGGGTGCTTTTTACTCTTTCTCTGGCTTGGGGTGGTGTGGACTGTCTTAATGACAAAGTGAGAGCCTTTGATGAATGCATTAATTGTTAACCCTGCAATGGTGGACTGTAAGAACTGCACCTCCTACCAACTGCCGGATCTGTCACTGGATACATACCAGGCCGGATTGGTTACTTCTCAGAGTATTTTATGAAATAATGGGAGACCCGAATCAATTAGTTAAGTCCTGCTGTGTTCTAATAGATAGGCTGGTTACTGGGTATGTAATGTATAGGCTGAAATTTCTTGTATATATACCATACATTCGTGACACAGCCAGTTTAATGAAACAGTGCCAACCTCGCAGGGATTCTAACGTGATGGTAAGCTGGAGAACGAACCCTTTCTGGGCTCTTCCACCTGGCTGCATACCCGACAAAGTCAAATGCTGTTTTTTTCCTCCTTCGCTTTCCTCATCAGCGGAGACAAATCGCAGCGGTAATCAATGTTGTCGTCTGTTCGTGGCGGTTTTCGCTCCCGAGCACCTCGATTTGGTCGCGTGGTGGGGTGGGGGGTAAATTAAAATGCTGTGGACTTCACCCTACCCCCCCCCCCCCCCCGGTCCCCGTTCTTATTATCAGTTAATAATTCCTCCTCGTCGAGACAAATGAGGAAACTTGACTGCGTTAGAAAGTCCAGAATGCCCCCGCAGGCGGGAGGGGGGGGGAGGGGGCAGCAGATATCCCAACGCCAGTGAAGGACCATGAAGCGGTGCTTTGTGCCTTGCCACAAAAGGCGCTCTGTCACCCTGAAACCCCTCTAATTCAATTAGGCCGTGAGGTAGCACGTTAATTTGCCAAGAATCCCTCTGAAGCAGGACGCAGCCCCCTGGCGTGGCCTCGGCACAGGGTGCCGTGGCCACACAGTGGTTGAGCGATCTCCACTATCTGGGGGAGGGGTTGACGCGTGAACCTGTGGGGTAAAAGCGGGGCTACCAAGGAGATGATTGGAAGCAGCTTGACCTCTGACCCCGAGGTGAAGGGCCAGCGAAGGATGTTGAATTAACCTGGACTTTGTAAGAAATGGGCACATTCTCTCCTACACTTTCAAGGAGGGCAGGAACAGAGACACTTGGCTTAATTTAAATAAAATGGTTCTAATAATGGTGTTTCTGAAAAAGAAAAGTTCACTTATATTCTGCTTAGTAATTATGCAACCTTGAAGATAAGTGATGGCTAGGAGCATTTGATAGCTGGGATCTAGCAGTCATCTTACAAAGCCTCTTTGATAATCTCTCATCTCGAGGAGCTCTTCCTTGATTATCTTAAATTGAAGTGGCTCCAGTGTATTAATTAAAGAATCAGGTCTCATTTACATGTAGGATACTTTCATCATTCTTCATGAAGAGCTAAGAAGCGGAATTTATGGGATTTTTACTTGTAAAAAGTTCATTTTCCACACAGTAATATGACACAAAGGGTTTCGCGTGCTCAGATTGCTAGAGATGCAGTTTTGACCATAAGAGCTGCAACTGAGCTGTTGTACCTTAGAATTTTGTTTTTCAGTTGGGTTACAAAAGTATATTTATGGAGAGAAATAAATTTACAGTGCATCTTTTCAGAGGGACTAAGAATAGGTGTTGGGGTAATATTAGAGTAGCGAAAAATAAATATTTGGCTTTAAGTGACAGCCCTTCTGAGTGGACCTGTGAAAGTCCAGGCCAGGCCAGGTTTCCTCGTTCAAATTTCCTCTTAGCAAACCCGTCTGAATGCACGTGGGAGATGGAGACAATCCGGCAGCACTGCGGACATGTGACACGCGTCGAGCAGGGAGTGTGGGTGTGATTATACCGTTTGTAATGACGCTGCCCTGGGCACTCCTCGGACGATCACGGCCATGAGACAAGCAGTGAAGATATTTCATCCTGGTTATAACGCATAAAGCAGCACGGTGCTTTAATTGCTAGCAGATTAATGTGATTTCCTGAGTTTCCTCTTTCATATTTGTTAAAAGGTCACAGTGAAAGCCTTGCAGCTGAGCATAGGAAGGGCCTGCCCACCCACAGGCCATCTCAGGATTTCATCAGCTGTATGCCGGCTCATCCGCACCCCACCTCCACCTACGTTTCCCCTATTAGTGATCCCCCCCATCTCTTCCCCTATTTACAAGATAAACAACCCCGTAGATAATGATGTAACTGAAAAGTCTTGCCTCAGAATCTTGTGCTGTCCTTACTTGGCTTGTGTGTTGGGGGGGGGGGGGTCTGTTACTGTTTTTACTGTGGATTAAACAGAGTGAATGAGACAGGTGTCCTGGTACCTGTAGTATGAGCCCACAAATGCAGCATAGACATAAATATACACACACTGTCCCCTGTCTTTTTCCATCAGTGCAGCAAGCACCTCTTGACCACTGCCGTGGAGGGCGGGGTGTTAATTGAGGCAGAGTACTGACAGCTGTGGCAGGTCCGTTGCTGGCCTGGCTCCATCGTGCCAGATAATGGCCTCGGCTGCCTGGCATAGTAGTCACCTCCATTTACGCTTGACCATTAATTACCATGGGCACCTCCTGCCTGCCTGAGGGCGGGACCTTTTCACCTGGACTCTCCGCATGCTCCCTCAGATGCTTTTGATCCTAAGCAGCTTATGAAGATTCCCGTTTCACATGCGAGACAGAACCTGTGGCGTCGCAGCTACGAGCCAGATGGCTTCAACCACTATGCCATCTACTGGCTGAGAGTGTTGACGGCGTGCTGGGTCTGTTGTTGCGGGAAGCTTTCACTAGGCCTTTTCTGATGCTTTGTTCTGGGCCCTGTCTCCTATGTCGTCTGCAGTGGTGAATCTCATTCTCGAGAGGTCATCTTCCCCTGTATACCTGCTCCCCCGCCGCAGTCATTTTGGCTCTGGCAATCTTTGGCTCACACAGCACCCCTCAATTAGTGCTAATCTCTTATTTAGCCTGAAATGTCTGGAGTCAACACAAATATGCCAGGCGTCTTGGTCAGGAATCACCCGAAAGTCTCTTTAATAGGATCTCTGGTCTCAACTGGGCCCTTTCATTCTGGGATCTCTGCTCAGCAAAGGGCCCCATCTTTCTGTCTGGGGGCCAGTGAGATGGACAGCAAACAATGCTGAGTGTAAGAACAATGTTTCTGTGCAGACTTGTGGTGCTTTTTTCACTGATAATGTGCTTTTATCGGATATTTTCTGGCTTTTGTCCCAGTTAAACCTTGTGAGACGTAGTGCAGATGTTTCCCTGAGTATCTGTGGTGTTACTTGGTCATGACGTCAGGATTGGAGAAGTTCTGATGAAACTCTGAGGACCTGCACAGGTGGCATCGATGGATATTGCCATTTCTTTACGTTTCGAAGCGTTTCCTGGCCTAACTGAATATAGCCCCCCCCCAACCCTGT
This sequence comes from Isichthys henryi, assembly GCA_026776945.1. NCBI lineage: Eukaryota > Metazoa > Chordata > Actinopteri > Osteoglossiformes > Mormyridae > Isichthys > Isichthys henryi. The sequence goes on from JAODJX010000001.1 coordinate 51,750,310, forward strand.
TGCCCAAACAACATGTTAGGCTCCTGTTATGTAACCACGCCAAGCTACCCTGACTGTTCAACTGCAGTTGCACCTGTGGTTTCTCTGCAGTTTTAAGAGGAAGAGAAGTCACCGTTTCCTTTGCTTCCCACCTTCCTCAGTTGCAAAACCTCTCCGGCAAACAGGTGTGTGTAATCAGCCACCGCAGAGGCTGCGGCTTGACACCCCCCACCTTCACCCCCGCCTCCTCACCCGGTCAAGGTTACACAACCTCTGTTTCCTGCGAAGCGTGTCTCATGAGTCATTAGTCACCAGCAGCCCTGTGTCTTGTGACTGGGTCACTTTTCTGTCCTGTTTCTATACCTGTTTCTCTCAGTTCCCACCCAGTTCCTACCCTGTTCCCGCCCAATTCCTAACCGGTTCCTGTCATGTTTCTGCCCTGTTCCTGCCTGATTCCTACCCTGTTCCAGCCCTGTTTCTGTACTTGTTACTGCCCAGTTCCTGCCCTGTTCCTGCCTGGTTCCTGCCCTACTTCTGTCGGGTTGCTGCCCGATTCCTGCCCTGTTCCTGCCAGGTTCCTGCTCTGTTCCTATTAGTTTCCTACCTGATTCCTACCCTGTTCCTGCCTAGTTCCTGATTTTCACTACTGGAATGAGACCTTCTTGCCCTCCCACGACCTCTTCAGCTGAGATGTGCAGCAAATCCAGCTTTTTATGAAATCAGTCAACAGACAACTGCGGGAAGAGTGAAGGATGACTGGAACTTTGGCGGGATTCACTCCGCTAGACAGCTTGGGAATCAGTCGATTTGTCTTAACATACGGTGTGAAACATCCAGGTCCAGTGGGACCTTCTTCCAGGGTTCACGTGGTCTAGATCCCCCAGCCGAATCGTTAGCAGTCAAATGCTGCTGGGCTTGAATAGGTGAGGGAGCATTCTCAAATGTCAGCAAGGATCCTGCTCACGTTGGGCTCAGTGTGAATTAAACACATCTGTCTCTTGCCGACGGCACGCCACGGTGGGGCACCATCACTCCAATTATTATCCATTAAAAGGGGATGATTGATCGAAACCTCCGGAGAACGGGCCGATAAGAGCATCAGTGATGGTTCCTCTGTAGAGGACAGTGTAGGGCAGGCGGGGAGGGGAGGGACACCCCCCTAAGGCTGGACGCTACAAATCTATGAAGTCCCACATTTCCTGCCACAACCCAATTGAGCCACATGCAGAGAGTCCCAAAGGAAGAGTGCTGGTCTACCATTGGCCAAGTGCCTCCTCTGGAGATAGTCAGGAGAGACGCCACAGGAGTCGGGTCACTGGCCATCGCTGGTGGGGCAGAACCAGTTTGAACAGCAGAGAGGCCCCATGACAGATCGAAGCCCAAAGCCTGAAAACTCATCTGCTTAATGTGAACCAACAGGGCATGTAGAAATAAGCGACCTCATCCTTCCCCAATAAGTCTTCACATCAGAGGGCAAAACAGCTGGCCTGTCCTCCAGGTGACTGTGTTTACCGGCCAAGTGCCTGTCATTTTAAACCCTGTAGCATGAAGGTGGAGCAGGGAGCGTCCCACAGGTCTCTGGGGGAGCACGATATGATCTCCCGACGTGTTTTAATCAAGGCTTCTTTCACCATCGTTCCCCTCCGATCGTTTTTAATAGAAGACAAACATGTTGTGGTCACGCTCCTGCACATAGCGTCGGGATTTACAAAAACCATGATGATAACACCTGTGTTATATAATGCTCGTCATGGATGAACATGCCCTACTAACGCTATTAATTAAATTCACACCATCATGTGGTCGGTGGGGCTGTGTGGGGGGAGGGGGTGGCAGAGCGATTAATCTACCTGAAATACCTGAGCGCGAGGGAGCCCCCCTCCCCCCTTTGAGTAACTAACATTTATCTTCAGGCCTGGTGAACGGGAGGGGGCTCAGTCTTGACGTGGCTACGGTGATGGCATAGTTACAATAAAGAGATCAATTTCAGCAGGAACCTTTAAATCTTTCCTTTAGTCACTGGGGATTCCTGTCACTTGTTTCTGAAACACAGATGGTTTACCTGGTTGAGATCCAGCCCATCAGTATCTTCTCTCTAACAGACTGTGTGATGCCTTTGCCCAGCTTTTGGCCCTGAATTGTCTCCACAGTGACTGTGCTGTGGGTGCTGCATCACCGCCACTCTTTTGCGGGACTCTTCTTCACTGGGGCTGCTACCTTTGATTCTGTGAAGTCTGCCAGGATCTTCTGTGTTCTTAGCAGGGGAAATCCAGTTTAGAGGGAGCTTCAGGCAAAGGGTCCCAGGAAAGAGGAACCATTCGGCATTTTGCAACACATTTCACTGTCTTCCTGTTCCCAGAGGTAAAGGAGCTGGTGTTTAGTGTCAGCTATGAAGCATCTTCAGTAAACATTACGACAGAGGCAGTAGGAATGTTGGTGTGAGCGGATGGAGGACGTGCTAGGGGACAATTCACACTCCAGTCATTCCCACTATGACATTACGGGGAGTGCGGTGCCATCCAGGAAGGCTGACTGGCTGTGTGTCACCCCCTCCCCCTCTTGTGGGGGGGGGGAGGTTGCTCCAGAAGGGGCATCAGAGGCTGCATTAACCAGGGATTAACGGCTGAAAATTATAAGGGAGCCTTTCAGCACCCTGGCCCCCACCCCCTGACTCAATCCACAAACAAATAATCAAATTGGTACAACTATATGGGGTTTTGCGGAAGATAATGTTGCCTCCCTGACTGCTTTTAGTGAGCAGGGGCATGAGTGTGACCGCCCTGGCTGTTGCTTCCTCCCTGCCTCACTCGCTCTCCTTCTTATCCCCTCAGTCTCTTAACAGGCCAGTAGGCGTCTCTCCTTTCGCTGGAGAGATCTGGAGAGCAGGTCTTGTAAGAAGACGAGGATACAGGGCATACCATGCATGGAATGGGGCCTGTCTGAGAGGGAGAGTGGCAAGACCATTTAGCAGATTCTGCTTGCTTTTTCAGTTTGGCATGGTGAAGAACAGAGTAAACTACGGCCATTATGAAATATTGAGCATATGTTGGCATGCCAGTTATTATATGCATTCTTAATTAGTTACTTTGTTTCAAATATTCCAATCATTGCTGCCCGTTTCAGGTCACGTGACTGAAGTTTTACGTTCAATGATTTTAACATTTAGCATGGAGGTGTCCAGCACACATTTTGGGGGTCGGGTGGAGGGTGCACCGGTCATGTGAGCAGGGGCCTGGCTTCACCATGCACTGTGTTGGCCTCGGAGTCAAAGGGCTCCTTGAACATTTTCCAACCCCCCCCCCCTCCCCCCAGGGACGAAACCCAGCTAACCCGCAGCACCGTGGTGTCGCCGCCAGACAGAGGTGTGCCACGTCTACGCCAGCTGTTTATGTAACATTTACCAATTAGCGTAATTAAAATTAGCATGGAGAGTGTTTTGTATGCAAATGGGACATAAGCGGCATGTGTTCGCAGTGCATTATGTCAGCGTGTTGTGTATAAAAACAGCAATTAAAAGCGAGCGCTCTTACTCTCTTTGTTTCCCTTGCGTGCCGTCCTCTTCTGCTGAGTATCTCAACTCCTCCAGCCAAAGACATCGGGAACCCAACTTATACTCATTTTTAGCAACAGAAGAGCACACACTCTGTTGTCTGACATTTCAAAGCCGTTGTTTGCATTTGTACTCGGTCGAGGGTCAAACTTCTCTCAGTAAAGACAGTGTGACGTATAGTACTGGCTGGCAAAGTGGTGGACAAAGTGATTAATCTACCTGAAATACCCAAGCATGGTGTACAGAGACAGACTCTTGGCAGGGGTTCAGTCATTCGCCGGTTTCTCTCAGTTCTGTTTACATCGCCCCCTACTGCTCTGTTGCAGCGGGTGGCTTGCAGGGTACTTAACCATTAAATGCCAGGCTAAGGTATCTCAGATGTGTAGCACCAGGAACAGGGGGCTCATGGGCTGAGTCCCAGAATGCTTTGCCTGAGCAGGTTGTGTGCAGCACCAGGAAAGGGAGGCTCATGGCCTGTGAGTCCCAGAATGCTTTGCCTGAGGAGGATGTGTAAGTAGCATACAGAGAGGTGGCATGTTAGTTAGTGGCCAGTGAGAAAGAGCTGGTAGTGAGGAGTCCTGGATGAATGGATATAGAAATGAGCTCTATAATCCACTCTGGACACAGTCATCCATTAAACGAATACGTTTCGTAGTAGGATTGGAGTCCCCAGCCAGAAGAAGATGCTTAGAAGTTTGGTCTTCATACTCCGTTCCTGCTGCCATGTTCACAGCAAGGGACCATGAGATGCATGCTGGGAAAAATACAATGCCCACTTTTTCACTGATAAGAAAACTTTTCTCAAAGTACAGTTCTTTTTTGATGGTGTAATACAAGGGGGACTTCCTTAACTAGGACAAAAAACACGCCTAACAGTCATCCTCCTCTGCCTCCGTGTCAGGCTGTCAGAAAACAAGCGGAGGGTACAAACACAGATGTCAGGGGCTGCGGGTCATATTACACAAAAAGCACCCTGATTTCAGGGGGGAAAAAAAGATTCATTTGAGGTCACCTTAAGCAAGGTTTTTGCATTCCTACACCTTGTCAAAATTTGTGCTCTATAGATTTATGTTAAGACAATCTGTTGACAATTCCGAATTTAAGCCTCACTGTTTAAATACGTAAAAGAATCCTAAATTAACATGCCTCCCCATGTTATTTTTTTTTGCTTCGATGCAGCCTTGCCAAAACAGACACTTTTTCCCCCTGTTGTATTGTCCTTGGTATTGTTCCTCATTAAATAAACGGTGCCCTGTAAACCTCAATAAACATCAAATCTATAAATTGCTAGGATAGTCTCGCAGCGTTTTGTGTGACTGCTCCGCTTTGATGAAAACTACTGGGACACAAACAGAAAAATAACAAGAGATTCCAAAGCAAACAGTCTCGTTTTGACTCTGAGATTAATTTACTGGAATCCCGTTCCGAAAAAGGAGCGCAGAGAGAGACAAAGAGATGAGAGGATCGACTGATATCTGTCAGGCCGAGCCTCCGCCAGCCATTTCTCCCAGGACCGAAAATGTGACAATTATATGAGGCCGTGGCTTTGACGTGGTTTTCATAGGCAAACGGCCGCGGTGAATCTCCAGTCCGAATATCCACCCGGCTAACAAGCTCCTCCACCGTCCAGGGCCACAGAAGAAAGGGGGTCGCGGACAAAAGGACGGATGTGAAGGCAGAGCAGGGCCAGCTGAAGAAAACAGCACCGGGGACTGAACCAGCCTCCGAACCACCCCCTGTGTCTGGCTTCCACTGTCAGGTTGCCCCTTCCCCTCTTTTTACCTGTTAACAAGCTGCCTCGACTTCTCCCGCCTCCACCACCCCGACTACACCCTGTCTGTTTACCCCCCGTTACCTTGCAGCTACTGATGCTCTGGCTCTGCTCTTGACCAGGTGAAGGTCCCCCCCACGACTGCTGGGGCCCCCGTCGAACCTCCAGCCTAATCTGTACAGATTACCATGGCAAAGGAAGCTTTGGTACCGGATTTGGACAAACATGGTACCGAGCATCACATTACAAAGACTGTAGATGATGCTAGTAATGATGGTTTAGTGGGCAGGGATGTGAGTTATTATCTGGAAGGTTGCTGGTTTAAGTCCTGAGGTTTATTGCTATTTCACATTTAACCTGAATCGCTCTGGTTAAAAAGCTAACTGGCAAAACCCAGAAGCTGCCTGAGAAAGGGGCTGGATGCCTGTATATAATTTTGACTTCACTCCTATCGTGTGACAGTTATGACCTGCAAACAGGTTTTCTCCACTCACTCTCATTATCCCCATAGCAGTGCTATGTTGTGGGAGTTATAAATGCTGCCTTTGAAAAGGACACATTCACCGTGGTGGAGAAACGGCCTCTTTTCATAGACGCTCACCGTTCCCGCTTATTATCCCAGAGATCAGATCACTCACAGGGACCGGCAGCCCCGTCTCCCTCTCTCTCCCCCTCTTTCTCCCACCTTTCTCTCTCTCTTTCTACTCACTTTCTCTCTCTCCTTTTCTCCTTTTCTCTCCCATTTTTCCCATTTTATCTCTTGTTTTTACCCCCTTTTCTCCTCTCTACTTTTTCTCCCCATTCGTTCCTCTATCTCTCCCAATTCTCCCTCGTTTCTCCCCTTTCTCTTTCCCTTTTCCCTCCAGTGTGCCATAAGACGCACCTCCTGCTAAATGGAGATCCTCATACACAGTGCTGAAAGGAAACCTGTTACTCTGTCAGCCTTTGGATGCGTGTTACAGCCTTGCCAGGACGCTTCCCCCCAGCACATAATTTATAAAGTACACCACTCTAGGAAATTGCATTGTTTATGTGTAATACAGGGTCATAACAGAACTGTGTGTGTGTATGTATGATATTGAATTGCAGGACTGGCACAGGGCATAATGAAACAACCTGAATATTTGCAAATTAAACATTCACAGGTGAATAATTTCTCAAAATTGAACTTCTCTGCATGAATATTTTATTTAAATAAACAGCACTTTGGCAATTTGGAATTGCCTACATTGTAAAATTAGTTCCAAATGCAAAACTTACAGTTAAATTGATACAGTAACTTGTTCTGCTGTTGGCAGTGCTATAAATAAACATATAACCTTCTGGGGAAGGGGGGCAGTTAATGCAAGTATGGGTCACCAGCTGTGTCACCTCTGTGACAGGGTAGCTGTTAATGTACCATCCTGGCCTGATACCTCAATGTGATCAAAAAGATGCCTTTAATGGGAGAGGCCTTCCAGCCTCTTGTGGGCCAGGTCCTTGGCTGCAGGTCACACCTGTCTGAGGGCCTCATATCTGCCTTTGGGGCTGACAGGAAAAGGGGGTGCAAGAGGCCATTTTCAGATGACATCATTATCCAGCCATCTTTCGCACCTGATGGGGCCATCACTGACGGGTGGGGTTCATCTTGGCATACCCCCAGGACCTACCGTTTGAAGCGCACACTAATCTCCAAGAAAAACATTCTCCAAACTATCAGTGGATTGGTCATAGCAATCATGTGATTAGAAGGTTACTGGTTCAAATCTCAGGGTCAGCAGCGTTAATTTATCATTGGTCCCCATCTCAAGCCCCTTAACCCTCCGTTACCATCTTCAAAATAAATTAATTGTAATTGTAATCATTTTGAGCAGCCTGTTGGCATGTAAAAAAAGAAACACCGCCTGATCTGCTTTTGCTATACACACAAATTCAAGGGCAAAACCAAAATGTCTGTCATGCACAGCAAATAGCACTTTGTGGATTCCTGTGTGGTCTTCAGAGGCCGCTACCCGGGTCCACGGCGCTGAAACATCTCACCTCGCGGTGATTTAACGCGCCTGGCGGCATAACGTGCTGAGCCATCATAACCTGTCTCTTCCCATCCGTTTGAGCGTACCGGTGCTGCGTGCCCCCCCCGCCACGTGGCTGCCTGGGGGGGGGGGGGGGGGGGGGGGGGGGGGGGGGGGGGGGGGGGGGGGGGGGGGG
>JAODJX010000001.1:51771856-51791057 GCA_026776945.1 Isichthys henryi
CTTTATTTTTAACAGGTCAAAACACCCCCCCCCCCACTCCTGAGTGTGCACTTACACATCCCCACAAAACGATAGAGATAGCAGCCCCACTCACATACTCGCACATATTCTCATGCTTAGACAATCAATTAATCAAAGTTTTATTAGTACACCATATACTCAGTACAGTGTGCAGTGAAATGCCTGGCTGCCCAGCTCCAGGACTGTCAAACAGAACATAAGTATAAACACATAAGTATATGGGGGCCATTACAGCTGGGGCTTGATCGTGACTCAGGCTTTGACAGGAGCTTGTCACCCTGCCATTCTTCCGCCTACCTCGGCGTGGTCTGTCACGGTGGAAGGAAAGTCAAGAGAAGTTTTTTTTTTTTCACCATTAAGGGTAATTTATTTGTATTCATCGGCAAATGAAAGAGCAGAAAAAGCTGAAATAACGGCCCATTAAGCGTTTAGAGGTTTTCTGTGTGGCCTGGAACCCGAAACACTTTTCCAAATGTGCTCCATCTGGCACGTCTCAAAAAATGTTTTTCGAGAAAACCCTGAAGGTCGGTACTGAGAATGTGTAGGTAACTCCATGTCTTGGTCTTCAGAAACCCAACAAGCATCAACATCAGATGGTGTAGTGTCTACAGTGGCACTTCCATGGGTGATGGGAAGTGAAATTGTTCTTCTGAGTTGCCTGACCCCCAAAGAGATGCCCTGTAGACTAACCTATGTGCTTGCATGTCCAGTAAAATTAAGAATAAACCAGCACATGGATGTGTTAAGCATGACCTGCCTTGCCTGGCACCTCTCCTCTGTGAAATTTCCCACAATGCACTGGAGCAAATTCATAGCTTTGGCTGAATTGATGACAAAGGCTTAACATTTAAGAAGATTACATTTAAGCGGACTCACATCCTCACAAAAGCAAATCTCAGAACATTTTGGTCTTAGTAAGTATATTTCAAGGAACTGATTTTTAAATAATTTCATTATCTGTTATAATTTCTTGAAAACTCATTCAGCTGTGCATCTTTAACTCCTCGTTTTTAATCAGCTCAACGGCCATTAACGTTTATTGTTACTTTAGAAATTACCAGAGAAACTAAGAGAAAAGTCAATCTGATGAGTGAACAGTTTAATAATAGCTGCAAAATGATTCTGGTCGCGGACGGCAGGTTAGTTGGGAGACTCTAAAATTGGACCTAATGGGTTCTCAGCTTGAGTGTTAGCCTTTGCTAAGTTAATGGGATTTACAGTAAAGTCAGTCTTCAGAATTAATGCTATCCAGACAATGGTCATCAGCCTGACTCAAGTGTTATTAACCTTTACCATGTTTGAAATCCAGCTGGTATATTCAAGCAAGGTACATGAGGTGTGTGGGGATCTATGGATGACTGCAAGACTATAGTCGGCCTCTGTGCAGCTTTCAATTACTGACTCTGCTTTTCTTCTTCTTTTATACTTAGCTTTTATCCAAAGGGACAGGTGTTCCTGAGAAGGCCGCATCAGACAGTCTCTAGAGCAATTGGCGGTTAAGGGCCTGGCACAGAAACCCAATGGTGAAATGCTTTGGTCAACCCTGGGATTTAAACCGGTGACCCTCTGATCACAGACACAACAGTGCAACCCACTGAGCCGCACACTACTCCTCAGCACATGCTGTTCTGTATCAGAGTGATCTTGGCTGGTACATTCACCACCTTGGTGAAGTGCACCCTGGGTAAAATTGGACGGCACAGCAGAGGGGACCATACGCTGGGTCCTGCGCGTGTCTTCACACAGGTAGGTGATGGAGATGTCAAGCCAAGACCATGTGGCGGCCAGCAAGTCGCCAGCAGGGGCATTACAAGCGCGGGCACCATCCGTAGTTCCGCATCGCCTAGTCCGTCTCGGCTCGACGGGGCCCGGATGGTCGGGAATGGGATTAGAAGAGAGCGCCGAGCCCAGGATCAGACAAAGCCGACGGCTGCTCAGGATGCGCGGGTATTACGCCACCTGGCAGAGCTGGCAGGCTGCCCAGGCATGGCGCCACCCGACAGGTAAGCAGGTACACGAGTCCTGAACGCAGCGCAGACAGGTGCGTGGAGGTCCGGTTGAAGCCTCCCAGCACAAGATATTAACTGGCAAAGTAGCGTAATCTCTGATGGCAACATTTGGTTTACCTTAAGCCAGTGAGATGTGCATTAAAGGAGGGAATTATCCTAATCAGGTCAAGGCCCCTGCATGTAGAACTTCTCCATTAGGCTTAAAGCACAACAGCTTACCGTTCGTTCTCTGGGGGCCCTGCATCTGGCTCTCAATAAAGCGGGTGGGGGTGCTGTCGTGGATGTGGTATCCAAGGTTGGACATAGCTGTGTCCCCTGCACTATCATCCTGTAGAGGCTGCACCCCCCCCCCACCCAGACTGACCCTGACTGACCCCGTTTCCTTCTCTCTCCAGAGAAGCCCGTTAAAGGAACAAAAGGCCACAGTTATTCCGACACGGAGGTAGGGGGGCAGGGGTGGGGGGCAGACAAAGAGTAAAAAGCCGCTTAGCACAATGTGGGCCTTTGTTACCGTCAGTCAGAAGGTGTGACTGGTCAGTGCTGGTATCTCCGATCACCTGACAGGAAGCCCTTACGCAGGGTGCTTCCAGATCTGTCCTGGAGGTGTGCCACATGCTGGTAAGGTGGGGGCATGGGGGCAGGCAAGCCGTGTGCTGTGGGACGGCCTTTCTCCCCGCTCCGGAAGGCTTGGGCCGATCTTCCTCGGCCCTGTGAACTATAAACCTGACTGATAGCACTGTACTCGTCCATTTTGCTAAGTGTGGGGGGCCCCCCTCATTCTCCTACTTGTCTTCAGCTCCTCCGACGATGAGGAGGGCAGACTCAGTGTGTCCAGGGCAAACGCATTAGCAGGAGCGCTAATCCCACTGTCAGGGGACACCCAAAGACAGAAGGAGCAGCCCCTCGCCCCTGGAATACGGCAGCAAGGGCCCGCGTGCCAGAACGTCTCTTCAAGAGCGGCGGCGACAGATTTCCGAGGTCCAGACAATAAGCCGTGAGATCTGTGGGGCGCGTGGAAGAGCCCAGAATGGGATCAGAGCTAAATTTAGCGTGACGGCCTGCAGGAGCCCAGCACCTATTTGTTAGGAGAGGGAGCAGGAGGCGAGGTGAAGGCATTGATGCTCTTTGTCTTTAATCAATATTAAATTAAATATTACATATTAATTAATATTGTAACTCCAGAGGCTACTCTGGGACACCTCGAGCAGAGGTGGGGGATCTGCAATGGAGACCATGATCGTGAGGATGGTTCTAAGCAAGGGAAGACCCCAGACCATGAACTTCACTGGCTGAATGTGTCTGACCTGCTGGTCTTGAGAAAGGCTTTCAGCAAGAACTGAATGGGTCTAAATCATACAGGTTGTCAGACACGTTACATACGTGTTTGCAGTGCACACATCCTGCTGTAATCCATTCATCTATCCTCCATAAATGTTCACCCAGTGCTAGGGCAGTGGAGCCCAGCATGTTTGTGAAATAATTCGGCAAAAGAACCACAAAAGAATGAGCCAGATTTGACCTTCGGTGGAGATGTATGACATAAGAATGTCACGGTTAACACAGGTCAGGTGTAGGACAGCGTGATTGAGTTATGTTCACTGGGAAATGGAAGATCATTTTTTGTTTGGATCTCTGAAAACAGATCATTTCCCTGCTCTAATGCCGTGACGCATGAGGTTAATCACTGCTAGTTCCTGGTCATGTTCTAAGCTCTGCTGTGTGGGTCGAGGACCCTCAAACCTCTCCCATCCCTGGTCCTCAGCGCTGATTGAATGAATTACTCATTGTTAAGAAGAACTGTGATGGCGAAAGAAAAAAAAATGCGCAATTCAAAATGTTTGATTTTAATAATACGGCGTTCATTATGAATACATTTTCCGTCAGCTATGATTACTGATTTGTTGCTCTCGAGCAGCTAAAAGGCGAAATGAAATAAATCAGGAGGTGAAACGGTTTTGTTAAAGGTTCACAAGAAGCGGGGAGGTGAATAAGAGATCAGGTGACACAGAGGGCTGTTTACGTACCTCAGTGGAGACTCAGTCTGTATTTCCAGCCTTGCCAAAGAGAAACTGATGCATTTATCATATACTCCAGATTCATACTGGGCCCTGGTGTTGTACAAGTCATCTGTGGGGTCTGTCATCTTGCTGTGGCTAATGTGAGGACTCTGCTTCACATCACCGGAAATAAAAGGGCAGGAATTTTAAGGAGTCAGAGGGAATGGGATGATTTATAGATGCCTGGGACTCTCACTGTACATGGTGTAGGATCACTTTTCAAAGTGCGACCCCCTTAGGGTTCTTCCCACTCATAGAGTAAATGTTTTTTTTTTTTTTTAGAGAGAGAACATTATCAGAGTCAAATAAAAGGTAAGACAAACTTGTGTTTGGATGAGTGGGTCACTCTCACAGCCTTCTGGCATGGCCATAAGTACCAGTCTGCCCAGTGTGTGTGTGTCTCTGCACGTGAGTGTCATTGTTGATGAACCTGGGGCTGGCATGCTCACTTTGCTGGGGGTGTCCCCATGGTCAGTAAATTCAAATCATGCCTGTGACCATAGGGAGAGGATGTGGTCAGGTGACTACTCCTGGTTCACAGGAGCCCAGCCTATGGGAAGAAGCAGTGTCACGTGATGCTGGATGAGCCTTCAGGAAGAAGCATTGGATCATGTGACGAGGGAACCTTTGGGGTGATCTGAATTTGCTATATGCAAGAAACAAAACTGCCCCCTTCAACCCCGCCCTCCAGCCCTTTTCCTGAAGAGCATGATGTCAACCTCTCTTGAGGCACTGAGGGGGGGGGGGGTCCCTGTGAGTCCTCTGTGATGCAGTTGGGGTAGCTGCCTCTCTGCTTATGGAAGGATCCATCCATCCATCCATTTTCTAAACCGCTTATCCTACTGTGTGCACACCTACGGGCAATTTGGCAACTCCAATTAGCCTCAGCATGTTATTTGACTGTGGGGGGAAACCGGAGTACCCGGAGGAAACCCCACGATGACATGGGGAGAACATGCAAACTCCGCACACGTTACACATATAACCCAGGCGGAGACTCGAACCCGGGTCCCAGAGGTGTGAGGCAACACCATGCACACATCTAGAGGATTTACCCTGCCAGTGCTCATGCCTGCCTGGGTGCATCTGTTTATGTGTCTCACAAGGTTTCGGGGTCTTGCCATCGGAGCACTGGCTTGTAAATGTCACCTGACTTTGGTGAGCACCTGAGAATCATTCCGGTCCGCCATCACCCTGTACCAATTATCTGACTCTGGGCGGAGTCAAACAGTGATGATAACGTTTTACTTTATTGATCATATGGCCCCACAGCTGATATCTAATAACTTGGTGGATAATCCACACTCGACAGCTCACTTGTGCTTTAGCTTTGCGCTAGCAGGCTTCGGGTGGTTGAGTGCAATTATGAGGTGGCATCTTATCCAGTGTCAGACATGCTCAGCATCTGCGTGTGAGCGTCTGCGTGTGAGCGTCTGCGTGCTGAGTGTCTGCGTGTGAGCATCTGCGTACTCACCGTCGGTGTGACTATTGTCTGCGTGCCAACATCTGCATGTGTGTGTCTGCCTGTGTGCGCCTGCGTGCTGTGCACCTGTGTGCGTGCCAAGCGTCCGCGTGTATGCGTCTGCATGTCGAGCGTCTGCGTGTATGCGTCTGCATGTCGAGCGTCTGCATGTCGAGCGTCTGCGTGTATGCGTCTGCATGTCGAGCGTCTGCGTGCCAAGCATCTGCATGTGTGTGTCTGCCTGTGTGCGTCCTAGTGCTGTGCATCAGTATGCGTGCCAAGCATCCGCGTGTATGCGTCTGCATGTCGAGCGTCTGCGTGTATGCGTCTGCATGTCGAGCGTCTGCGTGTATGCGTCTGCATGTCAAGCGTCTGCGTGTGACCATCTGTGTGTGTGGTTCTGTGTGCCTAGCATCTGTGTGTGTGCCAAGTGTCTACACACTAGTGTCTGCATGACAAACGTCTGCGTGCGCCTGCATGTGAAGTTCTGCGTGTCAGCCTCTGTGTGCTGAGTGGCTGTTTATGAGTGTCTGCGTGCTGAGCCTTGCTGCCTTATGATTCCCTCCTCTGCGTTCCTGTTTGTTTCCACATGGCAGATGTGAACAGGAGCTGAATCATGTTCCTGATGTCGTTATTCCCTGTCAAAATAAACCTGCCTAAGCAGCAGGAACGACACAGCCAAACTTAATTGTGACTGGCTGCAACAAAATGCTCTAATCAATGCGACCGCAGCTCGTCTGCCCATCATTGACTCGTTACCCGGGAGACGCAGCGCGTGCCTGTCTCCCCCCTCTAAGCCATGCCAGTCCCTCCCTCCCTCCCTTGTTCCCTCACGTCTCTTTCTGTTTTTTCCATTTTTCTCCCCCCTCAGAGTCGCTGCCCTTTTCCTGATCGTTCACCTTCGCCAGCCGGAGGTGGTATTTGCGCTCTCCGGCTCTTTCACATGGCGTCATTTGACAGGAGCTTCAAGGTGGCCTGGTCTCTTTCTTCGAGGGCCTGTGAGCGCACCGCTACCTGCCGACGTCGCTTGGGGCTCCTCGGATACCTGTGCCAGGATCTTTACACTAACACTGTGTCAGGAGCGACAAACCAGGCGCTGAGGACGGTCTTCCTTTCACCCTCACAAACACACTCTCTGAGACTGCAGGAGTGGCATATTATCACCTGTAAAAAACATGGTATGAAATGACACCTCGCTACCTGTAAAACCATGCTTGATTCATTGATTTATTATATTCATTATATATAATCTGAACCTGAAGCAAGCTTGTGTACTACAGCGACAGTAAGACATAATAAGCCCCCATAATGTCATACACACACACACACACGCCCCGGGTTAATGGACATTAATTTCCTGGGATTAGGGGCCCGTCACCCATTTCCAGCGTTACTCAGATTTAGATTAGGGCCAGGTTTATGCTGACAGCAGAAGGTGGATTAGTCTGTTTATGGCGGCAGGGTGGGAGGGGGCTGTGTTGGGAGGTGACCCCCTTGCCAGACGAAAATGGTGCCCCCCCCACCTCATTGTCCCATAAGGCTGACAACTACGAGCAGGCCAACAGGAGTGGGAATCAAGGAGATGAAGTTGACAGAGGTGAAAAAATGAGTTGTTCCTTGTGGGGGGGGGGGTTGCTTTGGGCGATCACCTACAGAAGGTGGAGGACATAGGGAGGGCACAAATGGAGTGACTCAGGGCAAAAGATGAGCAGTATACGCCTATCAACTGGTGTTTACCATTACAACATGGACTAGGAGGCAGGGGGGCAAATATGGAGGGGAGTCACCTTTTCTCCAGGTTTCCTTTTTACTCGGCTGGCCTGCGAATCAGTGATCCTGATGTACAATGGCGGCGGCCGCCAGCGGCCTGCTGATTACCTTCCTTTTAAATGGTAATACACCCCCCCCCCCGTCTCGCCGCCAAGTCCCGCCAGCCGCGTGCGGAAAATTACCGTTTACAAGGTGCGGGGGAAAAAAATGCAGAGTTGAATATCTTTTTTTGGGCGCCCCCCCCTATTAATTCGGCAAACTGACATGTAAATTACGCCGTAAGTGCCGTTCTCCTCAACGCCGATCATCTCCTAATTGTCGTAGTCAATTGTGGCCAACAGTCCCTCGAGTCCCTGGGGCTTTGACAGGAAGCTGGGGGGTGGGGGGGTCTCGGCCAAATCATCCCCCCACCCTCTAGGTCCTGGGATTGCTGCTGCTGCGGGATAAGGAGGGAGCGGAGGGAGTAGCACGCAGGGCATCAGGCCGTCGCGGCAATCTGCTCCCCGCCTGTGACCCCACAACCTCCATCGCCGGATCCTCGCCACTCAAGCGTCACACGCAGGACCATAACTGGGGCCCTGTTTCTCACTGTCTCAATTTTATAAAAATCTGTGACTGCAATCAAAAAACTAAAAATGCGAAAAAGTCTTATATTTTGTTATTACTTATCAAACTTATGTTTCCTTATAGTTAGGATTAAGGCTGGGTAGGAGTTAAGGTTGCCATAGTTAGGATTAGGGTTTATGCCCATAGAAATGAATGGAGAGTCCCCATAAATATATGAATACATGGACTGTGAGTGTCTGTTTATCTGTGTCCTTTCCCTTTGTCCTGTCACTGTGTTTCTGTCCCTACAGAGACTCGCATTCACCATACCTGGTGATCAGACAGGCCCTGTAAAAACAGAAGGACTGATTTCCGGCCTTATCTAGTCTCTAGAAGCTTCCTTGCCCGCTTGTTTAATTTTATTCTGGTTTTTTTGTCCACCTCGTGTCGCTCAGTCTTAAATTAGGTCGAAACTGTTTACAACGTGGGATCGCTGAAATATCTTTTCATGACCCATGTGGATTATTGAACATATGGTTTGTCTTCAAAATAGTCCGTTTTGGAAATGGCATGGCCGTTTATGGTCAAACGTCTGGCTGTTGCCAAATCACACACGTTTTAAATACTGTTATGATGGACACAGTTCCTCTGACCTCAGCACTTGGCACTCAATGAAACCGGCATTACTTTACCAACTTGGCCAGGCACACAGAGCAGAATGACCCCAGAACACTGAACACCCAGAAATGGGGCTGTGGTGGCCAGGGGTTCGAAAGGGAAAGCATACGTCAATAAACAGAACTTCCTTAAATTTGTTTTTTTTTAAAGGAAAATCACTCTGCTTAGCTTTCAGAAAAATGAGCAAGCATTACACAATACAAATATTTGTAGAATAGTTGCCCTTTTCACAAATTAGCATATCAATAAAGCGTGGCAAATTGGAATTAGGCAAGACGTGATACTCTTAACTGGAATCACCTGTGTGGCACTGACAGCGAGATGCTGTCATTGGCTCTCGGGTTATTGACATGGCGACAAGAGAGCCAATGAGCAGTGAGCTGAGACTTACACGCACGCTCTGGTGTCTGTACTCTCATCTTGGGGTGACACTGCAGCTTGTGCTCTTTGCTTAATGTCAGAGAGTCCCTTCACTCTCCCTACCTTTTAACTGTGTTGTAATTCCTTTGTATTTTTCAGCTTTTTTTAATCGTTCCTTCCTGTTTCGCAATGGAAAGCCCTTGTGCAACGCTGTGCAGTTTCGGGTTTATTCAGAAAGTGCCCCGCGTGATGGGCTGTGGCAGGTGATGCTTCGCCGGACTGCGGCGACTCAATTCGCTCCTGCTGCTTTTTTCCCAGAATTCTTGGGATAGTAACTGGAAAGCCAGATACCCCATCGACCTCAACGCGTCTGTCCGAATCTCTGCCATCTATCGAGCTTGGCAGGCAAATTGCGGTCAAAACGCAGTTTCTGTAACTTCCTCCGTCCATGTGCATTATCATATTATTGCCTGTATGACTGTAGTATCTTATTTCATGTACATCATAATGCAGCGTGTAATTTCTTAATGTTCTGAGTTACATCACAGAGCCCCATGCAGCTACTGCAGACCAGCAGGAATATTCAGGTGAAATTGCAATTAAAGGCAACCTAATTTGTTTAGGCTCATTGGGTTAGGGTGGTATAACAGTGTGTCTACCGAGCTCAGACACAGTTACATTAGCAGAGCTGAGCTCACTCTCTTTGTTTCGGACACGGTAATATGGCGTACAAAAGGAGAGATATGCAAACCTCACCTGTGATTAGAAATACGGCAGTTGTCCAAATGATTGATTAACAATTTCTTGCCGCAAATGTTTATTGTTTACCATGAGAAGTCATAGGCACAAGGTGGCCCCTGCTTACCTTTCAGGTGGAGGGGGGTAGGCATGCCG
Source organism: Isichthys henryi (assembly GCA_026776945.1). NCBI lineage: Eukaryota > Metazoa > Chordata > Actinopteri > Osteoglossiformes > Mormyridae > Isichthys > Isichthys henryi. The sequence goes on from JAODJX010000001.1 coordinate 51,781,654, forward strand.
TTTTTAGGATTCTCCTGTTCTCGCCTACCAGGGTCGGCTTGCAAAACTGAAACACCAACAAATAAAACATGCATTTTTATTATTTTTTAAGTCCCAGATATGGTGCTTTTCGACCCCGTGAGGGAGCTGTCTCCCTTTCTGGGGATGGGAATGCGTTACCCGTGATACGGCTTTAACGATACTGCCGTTCATCACTGCGACTCGATGAGAGACGCACAGGAAAATCGATATTTATTTGACATGAGCTCTTGTTTCCTGGGAATCCACAATGCCATGACCTCTGCTTGCATTGCCTTTGTATATGCGCGTGGCAGACATGAAGCATTTCCGTTTGAGGGACGCCCTGCTGCAGAGAGGTCCTCAATGGCACGGCCCGTGCCAAAGACAAACCAAATTCGCTTCATGGATTCGAGGCTCCCATGTACGCACACGTCCTTCTTGGGCTGGCCTAACATCTCTGTACCACTCGGCAAACGGTGGTGACATAATCTCTACCCCCGAGGCAGAGGAACCAGTGGCAGGGTGACAGCTGGGGGGCCCAGACAGGGGCGCTCAGCCCTGGGGGGTCCAGCTTGCAGGATAAACTTGCTGCATGGATCAAGTGAAGAGCTTTCAGTAAACGGTTTTCTGACAACGCGGCCTTATTTGCTCTGTTTACGGTTTTTCATTTTGCTCTGCTTCATTCATTAAAACTCTCTCCATTAAAATGTGAATTTCTTACCCTACTGGATTAACGTCGGATTTACACACTTTCCATCTTCTGTATTACAGGGACACTGAGACTCCCGTAAAAACAATTCTGCTACACAAAACTTGTTGAAATTATAAAATGTACAATGTTATATTACTACGCTAAATGAATCTCATCTTCATTACATTTGTCCTCTAGGATACTGAAAATGAATCACTTAGAAAATTAACTGTAGTTTTTTTAAAATGAATTATCCTTGCAAATAGCCTAAACTGAAATAGACGGATGGTAAGCCTCAGTGAAAGCGGGACAGGATGTTGTGCGTGAGAATCCTCGCTCCCAGCACAATTCGGGGCTATTCACCGACTCTCTGTCAGCCAGAACACGGCAGAACAAGCATGTTCTACAGGACAGGAAGTGACCGCGCGCTCTCCCCCTGCCCTGATTTACTCGGAGGAATCCGTCAGCCTCCTTTTCCCACCACCTGCAAATTCTCTCATTCATTATCCACTACTTTTCCGTGTTTTTTTTCCCCTACGCACAGATGTAATCCTTCCAGAGAATGGCCTTCCCGCGCGTGTGAATTTCCCAGCCGCTGAGGAATTTTTGAGGGAGAGCTTCCAGAGAGTCTTAGGGACATATGAAACAGATCTTGCGGTCAAGCCTGAGATACACAAAGTGCCCCCCTCAATTGCATATGTTGATGTGACACGCGGTATGTCTGAATGCAGATAAAGCCTTTCCGCCGTAAAACACATCCCCTGCTATTCAGTTGTTACTGTCCACTGTGTTACATCTGACCTGTTTGTTCAGGTAACTGGACAAAATGTGTCTGTTAATGTCTCTTAGTCAGCCAGCAGGGCAAAGGACAGCTGCAGGAATTACCTTTCACACTTGTCAGGAGGGGAGCCCACCAGTGCACATTAGAAAAAGTAACCATGAATTCACCCCCTTCCTAAAAAAAAACGCAAATTGGTTTTGAAGGGGAAAATTTGCACTTTCAGGCTGATGATTTTAATTTGAATTCTAATTTTATTTTTCCTACTTATTTCTCATGGTAAATATTTAAGTCACATATTGAAACTAAATCACTAATAATAGTTTAATCAGTAACTAGCAAATGTTTATAGTTCATTGCATTTCAAATTCACAAATACAATTAAGGAATTTCCAGATCCATTGGTGCGTGTAGAGGTGGACAGTAAAATAAATCCACTTAGATAAGAGCACGTACGTCTTACCCAGATCAAATTGAACAGGCTCTTCATTCATTTTCTAAAACCCCGTATTGGTTTAGAATGAAAAAAAAAATTGTAAGCATTTTATAAAGTGGGCGCTCAGCATAATTAATCATACACAGTAGGTTGCTGGTAAATGTCGAAACGGGAGATGCACGTTACCTCCGTTAAATTAGCAGATATAATAACCCTAAGGTCTTCACTATAGTTTCTCTATGAGATGTAATCCCATTTCACGCTATATAGCATTTTCTGAAACGAGGCAGCGTTGAATTAACAAACCGGGTGTGTGACTTTGCTGTGCGTCTTAATGCATGCCTAAATTTCACCACTTCGCCTATAAGCTCAAATGTGCTCATTTTTACCGCTACCTTAAGTTATAAATAGGGAAAAAAAATAAATGTACACTTGACTTTTTCACTGCATTTCAGCGTTACATTTTGAAAAAAAAAAAAATTAATCTTATTGTTTACCCCGCTCAGATAGCTCATCGAACAAATAGATATTACCTTTGGAGAGAGAGAGAGAGAGAGACTGAGAGAGAGAGAGAGAGAGAGAGAGAGAGAGAGAGTGAGAGAGGGAGAGAGAGAGAGGGAGAGAGAGAGAAAACAATTTTAAAAAGACATTATTAATTAAAGGTCAATTTCTTACCGTGAAGGAACAATAATCAACGGAAGACAGTCCAAAAGTCAGCCCGTTGCCTGAAAATAAATAACAAATATGCACAGTATTTACGACCGATTTAATCAGGCAAAACAATGCAGCGGGAGCACTTTCACTTTTTGACGTTAATGTTTTACGGTTTGAAGAACAGCAAACAGAGATTTAAAAAGCACCGCGGCAAAATTCACAACAAAAGTACGAGCAAATACAACAACGTAATAAAAATACCAAGTCGGACAACAATAATATTAGTAACAACAACAACAATGTTATAATAATAATAATAATAATAATAATAATAATAATAATAACGGGTTTTAAATATTACTCATTGACCGTTTCCCCAGGGACCCGCGATAATCTACAGCCGTTGGAAATTTCTGAATTCCAGATGTTGAACATCTTTACTCTCATCTGTACTCAGCAATTCCCTGAAAGCCGATTGGCTTTGAACAAAAGCATCAAATAGCCCAGCCCCTTTGATTGATGATTTAATTATCTATACAGTAGATAACTGCATAAAGATAGTGGAGGAAAAAAAGACTTTATTTACATAACCAATCGCTGCGTCGCAAAGGTGGAGCCTCTTGCTCCCGTCTACGTATGTGAGTGTACAGAAAGCCAATTCGCTTTGTCTTGAAATAAATTAACGTGAAAAGGGAGTAAATCAATGAAAATACCAACAGCAGTCCTAAACAAAATCAATTAATTTTTGTAATTAATAGAATACGCAGCATTTTCATTTCAAAAAGAGAAAAAATGCACAAATTAAATCGGATCGAAACGTAGACAATATTATATTGATTATAAAAACAAACATGTCCTCTTATTAAAAACGGAATAATTAGCCGACCACATTTATCTGACCACTCGTGCAAATGAATGATTTATATGAACATTTTAGATGGTTAATTAATTTAAAAAAAACATTGCTGAAAGTTATTTAAAAGTGCATAATTTCATATATATGCGGCGGCAGTCTCCCCAAAACACACATATATAAAGATTGAGTAAAAATTCCGTTTGTTGCATATGTCCTGCTAACAAACGAGGGCGTGCAGTTAACGAAAGAAATAAACATACAGACGCATTTGCAGATGCAGCGGGGCAGAGCAGGCTGCGGACGCTCGCTGGGGTATTTCGGCGCTCTGTTTGCTCATCCTCGGTCTGTGAGGGTCAGCTAGTCGTTGCAGCCCGCTTTCCGTTAGATACCCCCCTTTTTGTCGTGGTGGCTATGGAGGCTGTGTGTGGGGGGGTGGTTTTGGTGGTGGGGAGTGGTGGTGGTCTACGGGCAATTCCCAACTTTCTCCAGATATTTCTGTTGCTCGGGCTGCAAGGTAATCCGACTGAGCTCATTTTCTCTCTCCAGAAGACAGAAGAAGAAGCAGGAAAAAAAACGCACTTGATCACGTTTTCCATAAGATGCGCACGTTTGGCGCTCCTCAATTATCCCTCCCCGTGAAGATAGGTGGCGTCTGCTTCAGGGTCTCTCCTCCGCATTACACAGAAGAAAAAAGAAGAAAAAAATGTCATTAGAAGAGGCGTAACACGTCAGTCCCTTCCCAGGTTTGTTTCCTGGAGTGGCTGAAAGAGATCAGTTCTAACCTGCCCAGCAGGAATAACGGTCCTCCCTCCATCTAAGGCTTATCATCGTCTCGCAAGGATCCGCTTTTCTCCAACTTGCTCTTAAAAAAACACCGCAATCCAACATAAACAACCAGGTAGGTGTATATTAATTTTTTTCTTAATGTTTCCCTGGTCTTCGTAATATGTGACGATATAATACTGCTAGGGTGGATGGACACTTTTTTTTATTGGGATATAGTTTTGCGCGTTTAAGTATAGTCCACCTGTGCAGGTGAGGAAAGGTGCGCCTCGCTGAACTGAAATTACAATTTCTAACCCTCGCACCAACGTGGGAATGTCTTCGTTTTCTCTTCTTTTAAGGCAATTTCCCACACATCTAGTTTGGAAGAAAAGGATGAAGAGCGCTTTCCTGCCCTTTCCCCCGATTTACCATTGAGTTCAAGTCAAGTATTTTGCCCACATATAATTTAATACACGAGGCACACGCTTGATTAAAATATTTTAGTAGATAAAAACGACTTTTGTAAATATAGGGGCAGGCATGTAGACGGACCGTTAGATCGCAGACGTTATACTCCGTCACTATAATCATATTTGAGAAAATAATATTTATTTCCTGATTCCACATAGCTGCTTGACACGGTGTCCATAAATTCGTGATTTGTGTGTTTTTGCTGAGTGTTTGTAAACCTTTTTATTTGCTTGTGCTTCCTGCCACAGTCCGTTCTCGTCGTGGAGCATAGAATTATATTATAAAACGAAGCCAAAACTGCCATCTCTTTTAAAGTTTGATGTAGCGAAACTGTTTGTCATATTGCTGTTATTTTTGACTCACAAATTTGCATATTTTTACACAATGAAAACTTCACTTATGCGACAGAGCAACTAAGTTTTTGTTTCGTATTATAGTGGTGTCTGAGCTGTGCCCACTTATTTTCTGTGCAGTGATTCGTGTTACAAGCTCGTTTCAAAACAGCATATATCATATGGAACAATTATATTCTTTACTTACTTCTGTTATTAATTAGTAGTAGTGTATAAAAGACAACAGATATATCAACGCCTTTTCCCCTGTTGTATTCCGTGTATACGTACGTTTAAGGCGAAATGAAGTTGTTTGCATGGGGATTTGGTCAGGGAAAACGACTCGGTGTCAATGTTTCACAATTTACATATGTTACATCTTTTTAATACCATGTGTTTGTATTGATCTCAGTAGTGGCTGGGTCGCCTGTATCATCTAACTGCACACTCCACATGACAGGGGATAAATGCGAAAATGCTGAACTTTAACTCATTTTTTGTTGTTGTGCGAAACATATTTTATTGCTTTATTTAAAGCGAAGCGTCGTTGGCTGCATATCAAAGTTATCGTGCCTTAAACCGCACAGTAAAGGCATTTCAGCTGCTGGAGATGTGACCAGGAACAGTCAACAAGTTTAATTAATATTTTAATTATCAAACGCGTTCATGAAGTTTGGTCAGTCACAAAGCGATCAAAGAAGCTAGATGCATGTAAAATAAAAGCCCATGAAGCGCCGCACATCCTCCGGGCAGTCATGTTGAATTAGAGTCGGGCAGAAGGTGCATTTGTGCGTCTGCCCCCTTCTTGTGCGCTTCACTCGCCGGCACCCACAACCGGCAGACCGCTGTGTTTAACATTGAAACGGGGTTTTGTAAGTTTGGAGGTGCGGAGTGAACAGTGCCGCCCCGGACACCGTACGATCACTCCTGGCGCCCACATTGTCGCTGTGTGTCTGCCTGCTAGATACATACGGAGCCGATCCGAGCCGAGCCGAGCCGAGCCACGGAGCCGAGCCCATGCGAGCCGCCTGCCATCCGATCCACGCTTATCAATGAAGCAGCAGATCATGGCGGATGGCCCCAGGTGTAAGAGGCGAAAACAAGCCAACCCCAGAAGGAAAAACGGTAAGAAAAAACAAAGATCAAGCCAGAAAAACTGTATATTCCTTTTTTGACGTTTAATAACTCGGAGGACGCTGCATCTGATAAGGGTCGCTGCTCGCCTCGTCTTTTCCGTCTACTTGCGAGTTTGGAGTATATTGCATTATAAGAAAGACGCTGTAAGGAGTGTTATAATCATTTAATGTTGGCGAAATGGTCGTGGTTTTGTTATGCTGCTCCTCAGATCTATATATAGTGTAGTTATCAGAAGTTGGGGCGAGTTTGGAGTATATTGCATTATAAGAAAGGCGATGTTATATTAATAAGGAGTGTTATAATCCCGACTCCTATCATCTAATGTTGGCGAAATGGCCGTGGTTTTATTTTGCTGCTCCTCAGATCTATATATAGTGTAGTTATCAGAAGTTCGGGCGAGTTTAATAGAGGCTGACAGGGCGGCGTGAGAAGGAAGGGGAGCAATACAAAGTTTACGCCATAAATAAATAACGGTCCTGCTCCCTCGTCCTATTTCTGGCTGAAAATGGTACTTTGTGCGCCTCGCATTTCGGTATTCTTACCTGTGGATTTTCTAAAGTGACAGTTGATAGAGAGCTTGTTTAACCGGTGTGTGACTGTTTCTTAGTTAAACAAACCAAAACTGGATATCTTTAAAAGGGCTCCGTAAATACTTTCATTCATTGCTATGTGTACATCAGGCGTAAAACATGACATTGATGCCCCTTCTTCGTTCATTATACATTTCTTTTTTCACCCATATATTTCACCCATGGAGATCTGTGTTTAAAGATCAGTTTCCCACTTAAACTCGGAAATGACCAGTTCACTGGTAACTAATATCACAATTTACGTAGAGGGCTGAAAAAAATGTGCTGAATTTGTATATAGTTTCACAAGCAGAGACAAACACGTATCTGCAGATAAACAAACACTTGCCCAAAGCAGATGACATTTTGTACATCAGTATAGTGATACGTGCTGTCCCAACTCATGTATTTTTGTGCTGTCGAAGGCGTTATTATTCTGCGTTTTCTCATGAGTTATTGCATGGTACGGGAGAGTGAGTGATCTAGGTTTGTTGCTTTCATTTTGTGTTACAGAAATGCGTAATCTGCCCTGTGCTGTTCGCACTGAGAGCCACACAGACGCGAAATTTTACGGCCGAGCATCGCGTTTTCGCTGCTTTCATTATAGCTGCCAAGAGCTGCAATTTTTACTATGCCTACTTATTGAGTTTTGTCTGTCCTTATTATTTTACCGTTGCTTTTCGGGCATTGCAATCCCGTTAAGGCTTATTCATTTGCACTGCAATGTGTTCTCTCCCATTTATTTATAATAACGAACGGTGCAATGATATTGTCATCTTTTGTTAATTTGCTCGTTGTCATAGTTAAGGGCTTTGTACTGGTTTGATAAAATTTGTACCGTAAGTTGAGGGGCCGCATAAAGTATCTGAAGCACAGTAATGATCCGCTGGATATCAAAAGCCCGGAGTGATAAAGGCTTTTTAAGGCGATCCTTTGGGGAGGAAAAATTATATAGAACAATAATAATAATAATAATAATAATAATAATAAAACGCACGGTGTTTGTTTCACTTCATCATCAGAAATATCCAGTTCGGTTTTAAGAAACACGTCGTTTTAGGAAACCGTTCATCTGATAATCTGTAATTTATACAGAAGATTTAAACTTAAATTTAAAAAGTCACTCGTGAAACACGTGAAAAATCCTGGAATTGATTTATTCCAATGTTTTTTTTTTCCCATAAAAACACACCCAGAATGAAATTGATCTCAGTTAATTTGAGTAATTCTTAGGTTTTTACTTGGGTGTCTTAAAACGAATGACGAAACATCATTTTTTTTTATTTTTGTGTTTAGCGTTAGTAATTTCCTTTCACCTATTTCTTTTATTTTCTTTTTCTCTTCTTGTCATGGGATGTCTGGGATAGCTTTTCCTTTGGGAATGGCATGGATTTATCAGAGCGGAGTGGATTTCTCCCCCAGCCCGGATTCATGGAGAGGATGTCAGGGCTCAGCTTGTGTCTTCCCCGATAACGTTAAATATTACGATACTTATCGCAGTGATATAAAACGATTCGTTTAAAATAGGAGAAGAATAAAATGTTTAGAAAGATAGAAAATCCCAATGACTGGACGTAAAGGCGGCAATGGAGCAGCAAGCTGTTGATTATCTTTAACTCAGGGGAGATTGCCTTGTGCATTGTTACAGCAAAATCCAAAGCAGTTAATAATGACGTTGGGATATAGAAGGGTAAACGATGCTGGGGATTTTTACGTGCACTTTTTAGAAAGCGATTTCGGAGATATGTCAGCCCTGTGCAGGCTCTGTAATGAACCACATTGGCATTCGGTTTCACAGAGGTACTTGAGATGAGTGTCAGCTGACCCCTAACTTTGTTACTTTTCCGCTATTTCATTAAGCGCCTGCAAGGCCTTTCTGCTCCCCCTCCGTCTGAAATGCAAGAAATTAAAACTCAAAAATATATGTGTATGTGCACGTCGTATTGATTCTTATTTTTAATTTGTAAAAATAATAATAAGGTGTAAGACAGGAAGTGGGGATTGGGGAATAATTTGGCTTGTAAGCAGAGGTTTGATGTGCCTGATGCTTTACTTGACGCTGCTGGTTTCTCATGGCTGATTGGAGCCTGTTTGATTTCTGAAACTGGGACGGCGGTCTGGTGACTGTGCTCTCAAAGCAGCTGCCCAGCATGCTGCCGCCTTGGGACCGTCCTTTTGAATTTTGGGGGCAAATTTGTCCCGATAGCTTAAGCGCTGCTCAGCCAGCTTCCATGTGTCTCCTGAATTGGGCCTCGAGCGTTCACCACATTTTTACCGTGTTGTGTCCCGTCGCGAGGCTCTGGGGGAGGTCCCCTTGCCTCCACACTGCCGATTTTAATTCCTATTATCTTCAGAAATGTTGGATGTATCTGTCTTCGACCCCCTGCTCCCCATCCCCCGGCCTCCCCCCCCAAAGTGAAATCTCAAACTGAGTGCTCTGAAACTCGATATCGGGCCTCTTGGTTTGGTTGCACTTTTTTCCCCCTCCAGGTGTGGCGAGCTGTGTCCAGCTGTGAGCGCTTGTTTGGCTTCATGTAAGTACAGCTGTTCAGGATCTTTAGAAGCATTCTGGCCCTCAGTCCATTAACCAGCCAGGCTCTGATCACATCCCTCTTAGTTACTTCCCCCGCCGGGGGGGCGGGGCGCCGGGGGGGGGGGGGGGGGGGGGGGGGGGGGGGGTGGGGGGGGGGGGGGGGGGGGGGGGGGGGGGGGGGG
>JAODJX010000001.1:51840875-51861444 GCA_026776945.1 Isichthys henryi
TTAGAAGACTGTTGCAATATACCCCCCAAAGGCCTCTTATTATTGTGACCCTATAATGTGATTATCCTTCCGCCCCCCCCCCCCCCCCATTAATTTAAGTAAGCCTATCAGGTTAATCTCCTCTGTGAAAGAGGAACATATAAATATAGAATTAGCACCCTTTTATATATAAAATTAAGCCAAATTCAAATGCAAATATGTGGAGTAGCAAAACGCTAGTATTGCTGCCCTGGTTAGCCGACTTTCTGAGTCTTGTTAAGGCTTCTAAGGTGACTGCTGGTTTCCGGCATTTTTTTTCGGCTGGGGTGGCCCCGTATGCGGTTAACAGGTGTGGATTGAGGGAATCTGGTTATTTTATAGGGGGAGCTGCTGGACGGCACAGCAGAGTACATGTCAGGCCTGGATGACATGACAGACTCTGACTCCTGTCTGTCCCGGAAGAAGATTAAGAAGACAGAAAGTGGTATGTACGCGTGTGACTTGTGCGACAAAACATTCCAGAAGAGCAGTTCCCTCCTAAGACACAAATATGAGCACACAGGTATATATACTGTTCCAGACACTCGTTTTACCTCGTGCCTCCTTCATGTTTTGTGTCCCTAAACCCTTTTTTAATTTTCTTTTATTATTTTTAATTTTTTTTACCTTTTCTCTTTCTTTGTGTTATTTTATTTCACTTGTGTGTGTTATAACCCTGAATATGTTTCTCTCCCGTTGACAGGGATTATGATATTATTTCTTTTGCCACAGAGAACATTGCACTGGGAGTGAACTGTGGCCGTGTGTCTCCTAGTTTAATGCTTAAAAATGAATATTTCTTCATATTAATTAATAACAGCCTGTCTGTGTGCCGTAGCTCATATGACATATTTGTCTTAGCGTTACTGTTAGCATTATCATTGCCTCATGATCGCACTTTCCAAGCAAATTTAAAAAAAGTGGGAATGCATATCCAGCTTTTCCCAGCGGTGTTCAGCAGACAGACTGGGCGGAGCCTCATCAAAGGCAGTGCCCGTGGGTCAGTGGCAGCGCCATGCACCAGGCCTTTCAGATTCCCTCCTAACTCCTGGACCACCGCAACCAGCGGCAGACTTTCAGCGCATTACATCACCCACTCTCAGTAGTGTTCCCCAGCAACGCTGCTGCTGTGGTGGAGCGCAGGGAGGGAATTTGCTGCCTGTCGCCGTTTGAATTTGGCGGGGGAGGAGGTGGGTGGTTGGGCGTGGCCTATGACAGGGGGTGGGTGGGCTGGGACATGTGCAGCACATACTTTTGACCAAAAGACTTTTTGCATGGAAACTCCACAGAAATCCACAGACGCACTCAACTGGATGCTCAGAGCAGTAATGAATGCAGGGGTAGGGAGTGGGGGGGTGTCACTATACTACAGTCAGCCTCAATGAGGAGGGCACATTTCGGAAGTTAACTTAGGATGGGGCGATGCTGCTATGTTCCATCAGAGTGGGCCGCTCTTCTGCCCGGTTCCAACCCCCCCGCCAAACATACCAAACATCCAATATAACATGGTGACCACACCGATTGTGCCCAGGTGCTGTGTTGCGTTGCATTTGACCCCCATTTCATCCTACTTCGTCCCTGCCGCTGGTTCTTCTGAGTGCGTTCGCTTTACACCCTCACTGTACACAGCAGAAGGATGTTAAATTTCACCTGTAGCTGGTTCCTCAGTTCGGCGAGAGTGCGTGCCCCCATGTGTTCTGGGTGCCCCGTACTGTGTCAGTGCGGCACTCCTCTTTCCTTTCATTTTTTTCGTTCTCCTTATGTTTGTGTTCCTTGTCGTTCCCATCGTCCATCCCGTTTGCCTCCTTGACTTTCGTGTTGATTTTGCAGAGGTGAGTGACGCAGCAGGCGGCACCTCCTAACAGGCCCTCTCCCTCCCTCCTTGTTCCTGCAGGCAAACGGCCACACCAGTGTCAGATCTGCAAGAAGGCCTTCAAGCACAAGCACCACCTGATCGAGCATTCGCGGCTGCACTCGGGCGAGAAGCCCTACCAGTGCGACAAGTGCGGCAAGCGCTTCTCACACTCAGGCTCCTATTCACAACACATGAACCACCGTTACTCCTACTGCAAACGGGAGGCTGAGGAGCGCGAGGCGGCCGAGAGGGAGGCGCGTGAGAAGGGCCACCTGGAGGCCACGGAGCTGCTCATGAACCGGGTGTACCTGCGTGGCATGACCCCCCAGGGCTACTCCGACACGGACGAGCGAGACGCAGCCACCAGGGAGCGGCAGAAGGAGGCGGACGGGCCGTACGCCAAGATTAGTCGGCGGGACGAGGAGTTCGAGGAGGAGGAGGAGAGTGAGAACAAGAGCGTGGACACGGACAGGGACACATTAAGGGACGAGGAGGAGAACGGCGAGCACTCGATGGATGACAGCTCAGTGGACGGGAAAGCAGAGGCCAGATCCGATCACGAGGACGGCGTGTAACAAAACTACTGCATTGAAAACTTCCCCCTATACATATTATTTTTTGCATTTGTTTTCCTTTGTTTCTCCTGGTGGCCTTTGCTACCTGCTTTGTTTAACAACACGCTGCTGTGTTACCGTTCGACATGCACGTGCCTGAGAGAGTCCTGGGAACCTCAAGATGTAAGGATTTGAGGGCGGGGGAGGGGGGGGAGGGGCTGCAAGGCAGGGTGAAGGAGGGGAGAAGACACTGATGAGTATATGGCTTTGAAGCCAGAGAAGGAAGGTTGGTTTAGAACACGCATTATGCAAAAAAAAACAACAAAAAAAAAACAACAAAAAAAGATGACATAGATGAAATATGTTTTTTTTAATTGTACAGTATTAAGGCCTAATCAAATGTGTGGTGCTAACATTCTAAAATCCTGTGTTTCATAGTATTTATAGCACAAACTCTTAACTTGTATAAATTGCACTCTGCTCCTGTAATCACTACACAATAATAAGAATTATTGCCTATGTATATTTATACAGTGTTTTAAAAAGCAGCGTAGTGCCTGCACTACATTTCACCAGTATTATTCTGCATCTATCACTTGTGTTGTCTACAGGTTTGCCCTGTCGTCAGGCCAGCTAACCACACAATTTTAGGCCTCCGAATCTCATCATGTGAAGGATCTTTACAGACACCTGGGTAATAATTAAGGTATTAAAGTCTTACGGCGACCCGGAAAACGAAGGAGAGATAGTATGAAGACTCAGAGATGGAAGGGTGGGGTGGGCAGTGAAGGATAAAAAAAGCCTTTGTAAGGTGTTTTTACGAGAGGAAAAATAAGCCTTATATGCAAACCTTTTAATCTGTGTGTTTCTGCAAGTGCCATCCTAGTATTGTGTAAAGTAAGGTGACGCGTGTCGCCTACACACCAGCTTCAGTGTTCAGAAATAGTCCTTTGATTCTCAAATTGTTCCTTGGAGAACCCATGTCAGTATTAGAAGACTAGCCAGCAGCTCCTTAGTTTACACACATTTGTGCAATTTCCTGTTTTTATTTTCATTAACTTTTCTCAGTATTACACCAAACCTTTTTTTTTTTCAACATCAAAAAATTGCATTCATTTTTAGGTTTAAATAACATTTTATTTATGTGGCTCATTTTATATTTCCTAATTTTATTTATTTCATACTGTAGTGTACAGTATTATAGTTCTTCAATATATAGATATATTTTAGTAAAAAGGAACATGGCGTTGATCATCTGGGCAAATTTTACGTAAAGAGCATTTATTGTGTTTTAAAACATTAATTGTGAATTGCGAATTTTCAATTTTATTATTTTTAATTGTTTTGTTTTCTTTTACTTTCCAGTTACTGGAAATTCCACATTTTGGAACTTTTGATACAATATTGTGAAAACACTGTATTTTCGACTGAAAAAATTCCACTTTCTTCATCTTGTTTTCTTTTTAGCTAAAAAATGAAGAGGGACTGTTAAAATACAATGTATGATACACGAGAGAGGAAATCTTTCCTGAAATGTAAAAGTATTATTGAATTTTTAATTTGTAATTTCTCTTGGAAATGACCATGCTCGAATAAAAGTAGTCAAATTAAAAAAAAAAAAATGCAAGAAACAATTTGTGTTGCGTTGCATCCTGCTGTGTTAGTAAAAATGCGAATTTCATTTTCTGACAGCTGCGAAATGAAAGAACTTTGTATCGTGATTTACACTTCTAAAAGCTTGGTGTTATGGTCCGTCACTGCTAAAAAAAAATCGAAATTTCATGTTTGATTGTTGGATTTTTTTATCGCAGAAGTAAACCTTTTAAATAAGTAAAATAAAACACTATAAAAATGCCTATGAATAAAAGTTCAAATTTGATAAAGTAATATGCTTTTAATATTTTTACTTTACGTTATTTACTTTTTCCTGAGCATCAGGTACACCACCGCCACACTTCGGAAACACAACAGAAACTGGACAGGAAAAGCTAATTAATCGTCGGGGGAAACGCGCGCATACCTGCGGAATCAGCGCGCCCGCGTTTAGGGGGCAAACGGCGGCTTTAAACGGGAAGGTGCTCGCAGCTCACACTTTTTTTCACATTGCTCATACAGATTAAATACAGCATCAAACGGCTCGGATGAAAGGCAAATGGCCTCCGTACAGCCACCGCAGAACGTGCTTTGCATATTTCACCTTTAATATTGATTTTTGAAGCATTTGAAAACGAAGTGCAATCATTGGACTCTTTTTGTAGATAAAAGGGCCGGCCTTAAATGATTATAAGTTCAATTCAAATTACACTCAGAGCGTGCTTATAATGAAGTCGGCCTTGGGAGAGAAGACCGCCCTCGGTTGCAAACGGGACTGGGACCGCGGAGACGCACCTGTCGGTCCCTTGGGTGCTGGGACGGGACGGGGGGCCTAGGGTGACGGGACGGGTCTGACATTTAGCGCCCAGTGCGCTGGAGCAGAGCGAATCGGAATCCCGCCGTATTTAAGGACAGGACACAGTCTATTTATTGCGACGAGGCTCCCCGTGGTCCCTTAAAAAGGAGGCTGACATGCAGATGAGTGAGCATTGCTGGGTTTCTCTCCCTCTTTAAATTTGTGATGACAGGGTGGCGTTAAAAGACGGTCATAAAGAAAGTACTGTTACACCAAGTCACATTTTAGGCGACATTTCAGGCGAAACTATTTGGAAATTGCGAACTCTCGATACTGAAAATGAAACAATGGTGCCGATGACTGCAGAGGTATAAAATGCGAAGTAAAAATAAGATTAGAGTCATCAGAACTTAGAGTAAATCGCTGAAGGGTTCATAAAATTCCAGTTCAATATGAGCAAAATAATTTCTACAGCATGTTTTTAACTCCAGTAATTAATAGGAAAAACAACTAATCCCTCCGCACGCATCAATTAAATAAAATACTGTTAAATGTGTTTTTTTATTCTTTTCGGTTGGTTTAAACAAAAACGGCTACTAGCTTTAGTCATGTCTTATTTATTTGTTTGATTGTTTGCTTATTGCTCCATTAACCGTTTTTACAGAAAGTGGGACCATACATAGAGGATCCAGACGATACAGGCATCATGGTGACCTTGGAGTGCCATGACTTTAGAGCATGTTCAGAGCTTGGCCGCAATACTGACCTGCCTGGAATGACTGTCTCACGGTAATTCATCAGATGAGACCTCCACGGACTCCTCCTCTGTCCTCATGACTTCTCCCACAAACACCTCGGACTCAAACATATGAAGATGACTTAATATTGTCGTTGGCACTCCTCAATCCTTCTCGGTATACAGAGGAGAAAGGCTTCTGGCCTCGGTCGGGATTACCTCACCCTATGAAACACTGGACCGTTTCTAAAGTAAAACCATACCTGTTGCGCAGGCACTGGGGAAAGGCTGGACGGGGTCTATCGGCGCTGATTTTTAAAAATATTGTTTGAGTTACCATCTCAACCAAGGATGAATTAATGCATTAACTGTAGTTTCTGTGGAGACTCGATACTTTCTGATGGTCAAAATTGACAGCGTTGTACGGAGTACATTTAATGAGAGCTCCAAAAATGCAGTAAAATGGATGGAAAATAATGCAGGGTGGAATCTATATAAATGCTATTATTTTAAACATTCAGCTAGATTTTGGACTTGATCAAATAATTTATTAAGATTCTGTACGCATATTAATAAATATATATATATATTTTTAAAAAATATGTAATGTAGCGTTTTCAGAGCGCTCCTGAAAATCCAATACAAAGCGCAGTGACCAGCTGAAAGCTTTGTACTTTTTAGGATGGGGAAGGAGGCGGGTCTGCAGAGTGATGGACGAGCAAAATCAGGAGCAGACTTTTGACCCCATTAAATCATTAACATACCCCCATATGCTCTCCGTATTATTCTCCGGGCACATGAAGGGCAGAACCCGGGAAGGGAGGGCAAACCTGGCACTTATTGAGAGAAAGTTCAATGGCAGACGCAGAGGAAGGGTGCGAGTGACCGGCGGGGATTAGCCAATCAGATCGTCAGAAGAAGGGCCAGCGGCCAGAAGATTAGCCAATCAGATCGTTAGAAGAGTGGCCAGCGGTTCCGTCTGGCCGGAGCAGGTGCTATAGCGGTGTGCCAATAGTGCGCCGAAAAGGAGAAAGAAAGAAGAATGCAGTTTGACCTGCGCACAAGTGCCTCTATCGCAGGGCATCGCTTCTTTCAATAGGAAAGATTTATTATTATTTTAAATAGCGCTGATCCTATTCAGGTCTTAACGTCTGGATAGATGTTCAAGTGCCAAGTGACTTAAATTTTAACCTAAGGGAGACGGGAGTCTCCTTCCGCCGAAGTTAGGCTACTTGGATTTGGAGATAATTAAAAGTTAGCTTTTGTGAGTTACGCAAAATACATTTCAATAGGCGATAGAGAAAAATCTGCATTTCCCTTTGCCGTTCATACAAAACACTTATCAGCCTTGCTTTAGTTTAAACGAATGTGTAACGCATCATGCTTACGTCAAGAATGGTTTTAACGTAAAGTAATATCAAGCTAAAATTATTTTGGTATATGATATTCCCCCGCTCTACAAAAAAATAAAACACTGGAAATAATAAACTGAAAATGTTTGTTTAATAACTATTTCAATTATAACGCTCTTTTTAAATTTGGAAAATATTAAAGCTGTGACAATTAATTAACACACGTAAATTCAAATGTAATATGATATGTATGGTAAATTAACATTATCTTTAGTAACCAACCATACTGTAGTTTCTGCTTTTAGATAAAATATCAACTGATATAATAACTACATTGTTTTAAATGCTACTTTTTCTAACGCTTTTTAACGCTTCTACTGTCATTATTGATTTAAAGACTTGTTTGTCGTTCCTATTTTTACAAAGGCACAACAATAAAAATTATAATCGAAATAAAATAATAAGAATAAAGAAAATTGTTTTTCGTAAGTTTCTAAAGTTGCACTAGGCATTAGTCAATAAAGATATTAAAATATATTCTTTTTCTTTTTAAGAACGTCATTTTATTTAAAACTGATATACCAAATGATGCTTTTGGATCTAACACTTGTTTACTTCTTTAAGATAACTAATAAATTGAAACATGTGAATGTAATTTGTGGCACCATCGGGGGCTACGAGCAAGCAAGCGGGCCGCTGCCCCCAGGACGCGGCAGGTGCAAGGCGGGGAGCGGGCGCGCAGCGAAGGGCACAAAGACAACAATGCTGTCCTGGACCAGAGGGAGGGAAGGCTTGCCCCGGCCCTTTTTGTGTCTGTCCGCTTTTATTATTTCATTTTAATTTGGGGAAGGTGCGGGGTAAGAATGGGGCGCTTCATGGGGACAGCTATACCCTCCTGGTGGAAAGAGAGGCGCACCAGGGGTCCCGGGAACCAACAAAACTTCATCTTTTATGTTTCCGCCCCCTTTGTGCGCCACGCTGTCTGCTACCGCTGCATGTTGTCATATGTTTTGCCACTTTTAAAGCATTACAAAAATAGAAAAAGAGTAATCATCACATTTGAAGAAAAAAACAATAAATAAATAAACATTTAATTATTTTAAATAATGCTTTGAATGCGTCGTGATAAATGTACACAACACCCCTTAAATCAATGTAGCTCAACTAAAGCACAACCCCAGTACTCCTCCAACTCCCTACCACCTTAAAAGAGAGCGAGCAGAGAGCGGATGTGACGGCAACACGCAGTGACGCAACGTGGCGAGCCGGAAACAGGAAGCGGTGAGCTCCTGGCCGGCGTGAGTTTATTAAGCGAAAATACTTCTGAGGTTTGGTCCCCAGTGTGGGATTCATAATGGTTATTAACAATGATTACTGGCCTTAATGTTGTGTTATATTATGTGCAATTTAAAAGTGGTGCGTTTAAAGTTATGTGAAGCAGTGGCTTGTGATATCACGTTATCTGGGATGCCTATAATTTTCGAAAGAAAAAGTAAAAAAAGGTTAACCACTTGTTTTCATAACAATCTTGGTGAGTAGCTGCACAAAACGTACCTTCCCTTCTGATACTTAATCTTCATCGATATTTTCGCCCATTTTTTGTTGCAGCTGCTGGTAGGATACACACACACAAAAAGCATTTTGTTTGCATTTGCTAGGTCTACGGGCTTAATAACTCTTCCGTTGCAAAAACAGTATATGTCTTTTTAAACGGTATTTGCTGCCCACAGTGACTGAAGTCGAAACCCAAGCACACCATTATTCGTTCCCTGGTAATGCTGTGTAATTCTTGTTAAGTTTTGAACGCCTGATAATCATACTATATAAATGAGAATGTCTGGGACACCCCTAATATTTCTATACAATTATTAGAAATACATAAGCATATATATTTACAATTTACATATCTGAATACATATCTTACTAGGCAATTCTAATTAAGAGCTCTGATCTTGGTTATAAATGTACCCCCCCCCATGACTCGAACCAGAACCTTAAGGTTATATGTGGTTATCTTTCACTGCCATTTGACCTACAACCCTGCATTTGTATTCAAGCAATTTGGTTTTCTAACATACCTCTGCTTTTGCATGTTGGTTATGAAACCTTGTCTGACTTGTTTCCACTACTGTTAATGTCTAATAAAAAAAATTCAGTAATTTTTTTTCTCGCCACATCTTTTGATTTTTGTGAGATATTTAGAAAGTGTCATACAGACAGTTCTCACATACAGTATGGCTTAATTGTGCTTCTTTTGGGGGAAAGGCATTTAAATGGAGTATTAAAAAAAAAAAAGTGACTTAAGTGGATGGATGGTGAGGAGTCTGGATCGTGGACCTCAGCACATAGTAACATGTTCGTGTGCTTCAACGATTCAAATGTGGTAAGATAACTGCCTGGCAAAAAGTAGCGCTCTCTGCCTGGAAGGCTGCCCCCCTCCCCCCCATAAAGTCAAATTTGAGCGGATATTCACCGAGCGATGGGTCCTCTCTGTTCATGCTGTTAGGCGAAAGAACGTAATTATCCCCGGCCTCAAGTGTTCAGTCTTTCAGTAGCCCAGCCTTTCTTGGGATTGACATATATATATATAATGTAATTTAATATATATTTGATTTTTTAAGGCAAGCGTGTGATTGTATTCTCTAGGGATCAGGCCTAATGACAGTAGCTAATTATATACGGTGTAATTTTTAAAAACAGTTCATGAACCATAGATTGTACTTACCTGTTTAATACTCTTATCGGTAATTGCAGTATTTAATATAGCAAGGAAAATGAAGGTTGAGAACAAACAAGGGTACGTGAAAGATGGGAGATAGGTGGGTTTATTTTTTTTTCTTCCAGGGGAAAGAACCCAGGTTATTAATTGCTGGGATTCTTCCTGCACCGCCGAGTTGGGTAATTAAACTTGCCTATACGTATATCTACAAGCAGGCATAAAGTCCTGCCGCCCAGTGCAAGGTGTTAAGATGCTTCTCCTCTTCTTTGCAGCTGCTTCTAAATGGAAAACCAACATCCTGAACAGTCACATGAACCATAATGAAATGGCACCGGTGTGGTAAAGATTTTAAAAGGTCAGCCCAGTTAACGAGGAACCCCAGCATAGGCTTCTGCTGTCGAGCACACCCTGGTCAGTTCTGGTCATACTCATGCCTGTCCCAAGCCTGCACTTGCCATAAGGTTGGCATTACATAGACGGTGAAGTTACGTTCTGACTGTGTACTTCCACAATTTCACTTGTGGCTCACCAGGTTAGGACACTGTCTCTGTGACGGGAAGGTTGCTGGCTCAAATCACATGTTTGACAGCGTGACTTCGCTGACAGGGCCGTGAGCAATGCCCATAACTCCAGGGACTGGCTGACCCAGCAAGTAATTTGGATAAAAATGACTGCTAAAATAAATAAAATTTAAAGTCTTCTGGAACGACAATGATCAGAGTGAGAGAGAGACCAAATGCTGAGTTTGGGTAGTTATAACCTAGTTAAACACTTGCCCAGGAAGTCAGATCATTTCAAATAAACACTACACATAGTGTATGTACATTAGTCAAAAAGAGAGACCACTTGGAATCCTATTTTTAATCCTTTTTAATTTCCACTACATAATACCACACATACATAGAGTAGTAGGGACAGTAATCAGATCAGTATTGAAACGGAACCAACCTAACACAGACCAAAGATCGCCCATTGTGCCACAGCCCCCTTGTTTCTGTTATGAACACATTTTGGTTTGGATGCTCCTCGTGTGAGTCTGCTCATATATATCCGTGGTGCTGCAGTCCTTTGTTCCATCACCCAGCTCAGCCACTGAAACTGCATGATCTTATTGCAAAAGTTGTGCTTCAGCTAACGTGCATCGTGCATTGAGCTCATACCTGGTAGATTAACCCATATGTGGATACGTATAATTAGGTACATATCCTTTCAGGGCATTTTTTAAGTCATCAGTCTTGTGAATACGAGCACACTTGACTCAGTCAATTGCATAAAAAGGTCACTTTTTCAGTCATTGCAACTTTGAAATCTTAATCTGTGGGACTTTAAAAGTTTCCTTCCCGCCCTAATAGGACATCAAAGACCCCTAAAGAAAAATGTTTTTGCTCTTAGCCTGTTACATAAAGCCACAGAAAACGGCATTGTTCAAGCGTTAACGTTTTTACACAAAAACTCTGATTTGAGCCCGCTTTCCTCAACTTATTCCGTGGATGAATATTATGCTCCTAATTTGCATGTCATTTTCTGAGTCGGCGCTGTCTCGATGCTGAGGGATCCCTCACGTCTGTAATTTGTCTGCTACGACATTTATCAGACCAATAAGTACCATGTTTTTAGCCGTTATTTATTTAAATATGTATCTGTGTCTTCCACTGCAATAATAGGATGTTAATTTGTATTAAGTCCCATGTCAGCAGCAGACCTCCACGTAACCTCCAATATCTATCATTCCCTTTGTAATGTTGTCTTCAGGCAATTGGGGCAAGCAACTCATGATGGAAACGTCTGTACGTGGCTTTTCCATTAAAATACGGTTAAAGACCCTTTGTAACGTCGTAATCTATAATGTTTAACCACGGGGGGTTGCGCTGACAACCTAGCGAACCGAGAGTGTTTTTTTTTTAATGAAAATACAAACCCGAAAATAAATGGTATTGCATTTCAAGTTTAATGTGCGTGTTTTATAGGATCGGTTCAAAGGGCACGATTACACAAAGCGTAACCATTTAATGGTGTTATTGGGGTAAAGGGAGCCCACGTGTGGGCAGCGTTTGAGCCCCTGGAAGCTGTAGCTTGCGTCCCCATTCCGGTGATGAGTAACAGGCACGACGTTAATATCGCTAACAGATGACCTGGATGTTCATATTATGCATCTAATTAAGATCATTTCCGCCCCCCAGCCTGTGTTTTCAAACTGACTCTGTCACTTTTATTTTGCTTTGGTTTTTATGTAGGAGCATCTTACTGTGCACATTTAAAATCTTCATGGACTTGGTATAACCGTACTTAGTTTTTGTTCTCTGTTTTTAAATCTTTGCTATTGTAATATGTGCAGCTACTTTGACTACTGCCCTTTGTCAGAACATGTGGGAGCTCTGACAGTATTTATCTTGAAACTGTAGATGCATTATTATTCTGAAACGCCAGGGTATAAAATGAGAAGCCTGTTTCATATAGATTATTTTCATATACTTAAAATAAAACTTAAAGTCACTTGTGGTCGAGTTTTAGATTTCGATTTGCTTGCCTAGCTAGTGAACTTGAAAGACGAATTACACCTGCAGAGTGGATAATGTAAAGCACTTTGAAACAATGAAATTTTGTGAAAATCTGCTATACAAATGAAATTCAGTTGAACAAGTGAAAACATCACATGCAGGGTGGCCCTCAAGCCTCCCGTTTTGTCACTTGTTGACATCTTTGGATTCACATAGGAAAGTCAGCGAGCCATTGTGTGGATGTGAAGTCATTTTACCCATAATGCCTCTGACAGTACCCACTGTTTGTTCTGTATGTGTCTTTATGAACGGGGTTGTGGAATAGCACTCCGGCTGTGTTGATAAGAGCCCCCCCCCCCAGCCGGGCTGTCAGCTGGTCCAGACCAGCCGCTCGTGGGATGAGATGTTTACGGAGTGTGACACACACAGTTTTACTGTAACTGCCACGTTTGGATCCGGTGTAACATGAGCTGTGACCTACCGGGAAGCGGCTGCAGAGGATCCATGCCTGCGTGATATTCTGTAGTCCCTGATGTGTGCTGTGGACCGCAAACAAGCACCTACACGGAGGAACATCACACGCGTGCCGAATCTGTCATCCCACTGAGCTGCTTACGCCTAATATTAGTTACCCCTCTCTGTGTCTTCACAAGGCTAGTTGTGAATTTAAAGAGTTTTAAATGATATCAGGGTGCTGTTTAAAATAATGTGTGTTAATGTAGCATTTAGCGTAGGATGTGGCTGGCTTGATGGGTATCAAGGGCTTTTTGGGTTTTGAATCTTATCACTATTACCTCTGTCTTTAGTCTTTTGGAGAATTTGACCCACTTAAAGAAAGCTATAACTGGGAGGTGACTTCTACCATTTGCAGATAATGGCAGCCTATAACCTTGGTGCTAACCTTGGGCTGTCATTGCTGTATCATTGGGTTATATAGTTGATGCCCTCTTCAGTGCTGTTACCACCCCTGTACGTGAACAATATTAACATTTACCACCCTACCGTAGATGGAAAATGCTTTTCTCAAGCATGTAATGTTGTTACCTAAACCACCCTGGCTATGTTAGTCAGAATTGCTTAGTTATAGAGGTTCAATAACTCTCTCTCTCCTCTGTCTTCTTGGCAGATCATAATTACAGCTCAAGGCTCCTCAGGTAACGTAGAGCCAGGGAGGAGGCGTGTCACAGGTGTTTAGTAACACAGGATCGAGCTGTGGGACGGTAAGAGAGGAGCAGCATGTATAGCTGCCATTGTGCTGTAGAATTATGTTCGCGTACGTCATGAGAAAGCTTTGCCTGAAACTCAGACACCAGACTACGGATGTGCAGACCCCAGGAACATGTACTTTGTGGTTGAACTTTTTTTTTCAGCAGTAGCGCATCTCTGTTTGAAAGTGAAATAAGATTTGCAATGATTTGTCTGAAACTGTTACATGGTTTTATGAGCAAATTCAGTAACTGTGTTATTCTTGCTTTTATTAACCCTCCCATATCTGAAGCAGTCCTGCATATCTCGCTGAGAAGGCAGGAGTGATCTGTCCCCAGTTCGTTGTGGATTCTAGGTGACTTGCCGGAATCTAATCTCATGTGAGGGATTAATTAGTCTTTCTGAAATGCAGCGTCACTGTCAGCTTCCGTCCCATCGAGGCCCCTCTGTGACAGGTCGTGCAAAAATGGCCACCCCCTACGGACAGCCGAGGCCAGCAAGATGGGCACATCAGCGGTCTGTCTCTGACTGACTCAGTGCACTTGCGGGCCACTACATTGACACTGCCGCTTAGCTACCCCTGGGGGATTGACGTTTGAAGGCCCACTCGTGCTTGTCAGGTTGACGGTTGCCACGTCAGATCACTGAGCCTTGTTGTTCCATCCAATAACAATCAACTAAGCTTAAGGACAACTACTTTACTGGCCAATTTATTAGGTACATTGACATTTTATTTATGTAGCAGATGCTTTTATGCAAAGCAACATACAGCTGAAAAAGCAGGATTAGCCAGACAGTCATTGGGGGTTAAAGGTCAGGGACCCAGGGACCGCCTGAAAAATTATATATATATAAACAGCCACCCTCCTGGGATTTTTACATACTAGAGTTTATGGAGAATGGTGCAATAAACAAAAGTCCTCCATCACCAAAAACACCTTGTTAATGAGAGAGGTCAGAGGAGAACGACCAGACTTGTTAAAGCTAACAGGAGGGTCGCAAGTGCCGAAATAACAGCTCAGTGAATCAGAGGTGTGTAAAAAGGCATCTTCAACTGCGCAACTCGTCAACCCTGCAAGGGTTGAAAGGATCTTACCAGGTACTATGGGGGAGGTGTATGGCGCAGTGGGTTAGGATGCTGTGATTGTAAGGTTGGTGGTTCAAAAAAATACAAATGTGCTGTAAATGCCAGGGTACCTAATAAAGTGAATGCTGAGTGTAAATTTCTTTTGTTGACTGAATGGTGAAAATGTTGTTTTATAATGGAACAGTTCATTTTGTAGTGTTTGATTTGGAAGTCTCCTTCAAAAGTGAAAAGGCAGAGTTGGTCCATTTTAGGGTTTTAATTGTTTGTAATCCATTTCATGAAGAGAATATGATGCGTATGCTGAATAGCGGATGGCAGTCGTAGAACATACTGATTTATAATTACGCATTGACCAATGGGGAGGTATCACGGTTACGTTTTAATGTCTGTCACCCGCGGCTGAAATTTCAGACCGAGGTTTGACTGACATTCACTCACCCACAGCGTTTGTCGATCTCTGAGGTCAGAAAGCGGCGAGTAGGTGTGACCTTGCACGCGAGTTTTCACTACAGATTCGCGCCCAGATGTGGAATTGACACCGTTAGCATTGTTTGCTGAGACATATGATGCCACATCAGCGTCACGCTCAGAAAAACACTTTCTCTGAGTCAGGTTTATTCTTAACTTCTTTAAAGCTGCCCTGTCTCCCCTCCATACCTCATGGCCATGATTGGAAGGCCACTGGTTCAAATCCTATGGTTTGCGGAGTGCTTTAACCACTGGACCCTTAAGCAAGGCCCTTAACCTCAAAATTCTCCAGGGACTGGCTGACCCTGCCTCCTCAATAATGTACATCACTTTGGATTAAACTGTCTGCTGAATAAATAAATGTAAATGTATGGGGGATTTTTTTGCTGGAAACAAAATGTCAATTTCACAGTGATGATACAGAAAAGAGTGTACTGTGAAAAAAATTCCTTCTTCAGAATAAAGGCTGAAACCACCCATGAACCACAATAACCCAGCAGCACCGGTAGCAGGAAGTCAGCATTGGTGTGATTTAGATGCCTTGTAGACTTTGGTAGTGTGCTCCTGCAATGACACCGAGACAGCAGCGACTGCGTCCTACTGAACGCCTGTCTTGCCCCTGCAGGGAGGTCCTGTTTAATCAGGGGATGATCTCCCGGGATGGCAGCACTGTGCATTAACCTCCCAACTGAATAAGTGGACCCAGACGACATCATCATCATCATCATCATCATCATAGGCTCATCGTCATTAGCCTGTCAGGAGGCTTTACTGTTTGGAACGACTCCTTGGGGCTCCAACTACTTGCGCATCAATTTGTCGAGGGAGAGCGTTGAAGGACATCTTCCCGGACATTGCTTCACAAGCCATTGCTCCGGCTCTTTAGGTCCATAGCTTGGCGTTGCCAGGTGTTAAGGGCAGTAATGTGTCTTGTATGTTTGTTTTCTGCAGGCAGATTTAAATGATAGGATTCTGAGCTGCTTCTTTCCGCTCTCCTGCCTGCCAGTTCCCTTTAATATCTCCTTTTTTTTATCCAGTTGTTGACACATTTCTTTTTCCTCTCCCACCGAAGCGTTCTGCTAAGAAATATGTGCTCTCTAAAGACACCAGTCTGTCCTCTCACTGCCTGCTTGTGCATAATACCGTGGTAAAGACCTCTTGAGTTCTCTTCCCCTTGAAGACCTTAATGCTCCTCTCCAACTTGATCTCTACTCGTTGGTCATCTTTGATTTTCAACCAGTTGCGAGGAATAGTCTGCATGTGCAAAATTCTGAATCCTTTAAAGCCAAAATGTGCTACTTGCATTGCAGTTTCACCAATAATTGGCCTATTTGAATAATTAGAGTTTTGGACAAAGAACAGAATGGAGAACATATTTTATAGAGAACAATTGTACCACAGCTTTGAGGTTAAATGTTTACTAACCAACTGCATCAACAAAAGCTGATTTGATTTGCATAAATATGCCTTTTATAAATATGATCTTTAACAAAAAAAAAACATCCGCGATACATAGAATTTACTAAAGTGCTGATGCAAAAGACTGCATACATCTGTAGGTAAATTTACATTTAATCTTGTCATATATTTGATATGTATTCTTTAGTGCGTATTATTTTTGGCTTTGGTGTTTTTTTACTATAAGGTGTCTTATGTGGTTTGGAAAGGTAAATTTGACATGTAAAATTTGACTTGCGTAAGAGTTTGTGGAACTGATTACTTACATCAGTTGAAATCTCCATGTGTGGGGGTGGCAAGAAAGTTACCTACATTCCACTTGAAATATTCCACGTGGCCAAAAGACAACCTGTTTTTCTGAGTGTGGCCCTGTTCACACTCAGCTTTCTGCCAGCGAGCCCCTTCCCTTCTCTCCACCACCCAGATTGACGGTCCCAAGCCTGCGCTCTATTTTCACAAGCAGAGATTAACTGCTCCCTCCCTCCCCTCTAACTCTCAGGTCTGACTGCAATGAACTCCAATTACCGTGCCGCCATCTTGCCGTAATTGGCTGATTATTACCCCAAGCTGAGCCTCTCCCCATCTAATCAGCGGTATCTGCCAGCCAAAGGCGGCGCTTGTCACCACTGCAGCTGCATTGGGGTCTGCTGACCCCTGCCCAGTCCATAGAGGCTAGCTGACTACATCCTGCTTGCTCTACCTCAATGAGTTTAAAATGATCCAGCGTCCCAGACCACGCGCTGAATTCAGCTGCCGCCAGAGCAATTGAATTTTATCTGCCCTCACGTACATATCCCCTGCTTATGGAGATAGAACATCAGAGGCTTGGCCCTCAAACTCAGATCACACCCTGTGTTAGAGACCCACTTGCTGCTGGAGACATGTAATCCAGACATCCAATCCTGGTACTCCTAAAACAAATGGGGGGTCTATATGTTGTCATACCATCAAAATGTGATGTATGTGCCATCCTGGAAATGACCCAGGTTGCCAGTCTGTTTCTTGATAAGTAAAAGCAGAGAGCTGGGTTCATGATACTGTTGGTATCATCCTTGCCTTTGGTAGGATGTCCCGAGCAGAGTGTTTTCAATATTAAATAAATGGTTAGAAAAAAAGAAGGGACTAGGCCTCACCTATGATCAGAAGGTTGCTGGTTCAAATCCTTGGGTCAGAAGCACGCTGCCACCTTTGGGCCCATAAGCAAGGCCCCTAATCCCAAGTTACCCAAGGCACTGTCTGACCGTGCTCTGTGAAATGTATGTTGCATTGGATTAAAAAAAAATCTGCTACTGTTATTGTACATGTCATTCAAATATATGAGGATGAATATGAAAGGACTTAAGATGGAGTCAGAGTTTGGGTGTCTTTATGCACTGGTGGCTTCGCACAGATGCGAGTGTGAATATGCCCCTTTCTCGTTTCGTGAATCACTGTGTAATACATACCGGCTGTTTTCTAGGAATGAGCCATGGTGTCCTATGAAAAAAACCTGCACAGTTATGTCCCAGAGGTGTCACTCATATATGGATCTGCTGGTCCTTTGAAAATAAAAAGGTAGATTTACAGTAAATGATATTATCGGGGTATGGTTTGTGTGTATGTTTGTGTGTGTTTGCACAGATCACATTTGGGGACCAAAATGTCCCCAAAGTCCGGTAAAAGTTGAAACTTTTTTTAAATTATTTTTGGGAACATTGTTCAGGTCCTCATTTGGATAAACTCATAAAAACCTTATAAAAATCAGCGAATTCAATCACGAAAGTAAAAATGCAGTTGTATTTTGTTTGGTTACTTATGGTTAAGGTTAGGGCTGGGTAAGGGTTAAGGGTGTTGCGATTGGGATTAGGGGTTTTCCTATAGAAATGAATGGAAGGTCCCCATTTAGATATGTACGACGACATTTGTGTGTGTGTGTGTATGTGTATGTGTGTATTTGTTTTTTTGTTTTCTGTGGCAGCTCTGACACGTTGGGGATTCCCTCAAGGTTTTCAGCTATACCGTGCCTGAAATGACGGATCCTCCTCATATGATTATGTGGAACATGACCTATCAGCATCGTCTCCGTATTAGATGTTTATTTGTAATCTCTAACAGAGGGATGGGAATCCCCAAAAAAAAGTTATTCTTCTTAAAATATCGTTATGAAACTAACTATTAGTTATCTCTGGGCTTGCTTGTTTGGGGTTCTTCCTCAAGGTTTGAGCCCGGGTGCCTATCCTGCTCGGTGGAGTTCGGACCCAGGTACCTCTCCTGTAGCGTGGGGTCCCAGCCCGGGCATCTCTCCTGCCGCACGGGGTTCCGGCCTGGGTGCTTTTTCTGCCAGGTGGGGTTCGGGCCCAGGCATCTTTCCTGTGGCATGGGGTCCCAGATCCAGGCACCTCTCCTTTGGTTTAGGGTTCTAGCCCAGGTGCCACTCCTTCAGGTCTCCTTCCTTCCTTCTGGCCCGGGCACATCTTTTGTCTGGTTGCCTCTCCTGCGCCTCTCCCATTCCCGCACATGTGACAGGTGGCCTCTGGCTGCTAGCCACATCCTACGAAAGCTGCCCCACAAAGTCTTTCAGACACATATTTAAAACTTTGTCTCTGGATTGACTGGCACACCACCGGGGACCTGATATATCAAGACTGAAACTTCCATGCTGAGAAATGCATCCGGGCACGGAGGGTAATTATTTCACAATAAGCCCACTCATGTAACTGTGTACCACGTGCATTTGGAGGTGTGCATGGATGGATGATTTCCTCATTTTCTGCTCCATCAGCCAACCTGACGTCACGCCTGGTAAATGTGTCAAAGTGCGGTAAGTCCATTTAAATGTGTTTTGATTGATATTCGTGACCCTGCAGGTGACTCACTGATGGAAATTTTGTTGAATGCTGAAAATGAAGTGTGTCAGGAGGTATTCTCTTCGTGCAAATGTCACCAGGTGCCGCCAAGAATGTTTTGGGACGTTGCTTAAAGCGGCAGGTTTAAGAGGTAACCACTGGTTCTGCTCGCCCACCATGATGGCCACCTTTCACCGCTTCTTTTGGAATCTCTGCTTTTTTTGGAAATACCGTGGGTGGCATCATCCTGCATATGTTTAACTACCCACTTATTGTGGGCTTAAACCCATAAGGTGTGATCAATTTTCTGTAATATTCCATTTCCTGGAAAATAGCTAATATCTTCCAATCTTCTTTTCCATGAAGTACTGATAACTTAGTCAGTACATCTATTGTTTCTCCTTGATGTTATTAGTTTCTAATTAGAATTTTCTGTTAATTTTTTTTTTTTTTGCATGTACTATGTGCTCTGCATCTTCTGAAAAATGGCTCCCGTTTTGCTGCTGGCCATTTAGTCTGCAACAAGATCTCCTCACTGTTCACACAGAAGATCAGAGCAACTTCTGCTTCTTCAAATGAATTTGAAATTTCAGGATGCCCGGTTGGAAGATGAGACCCAGTTGCCTGATCGTGACCTGAGTTCGTGCTTTTGGCTGTTTTCAGCCCTCAGGAGGCCAAAGGGGATGCACGTGGTCCACATTCCGGTGTGTAGGCCCAACATAAGCCCTTCTCGCACCTGCGATCGCTGGCCAGAGCCCAATGGTGGTTTTTTCACTCAGTTACTCAGAAATGCACCAGGTGGAAACTGTCTCGGAGTGCTGGGGTGCCGCGGCTGATGGAAAACAAAGAGTTGCATTTGGTTTCTGATATGACTGGGGGGGGGAAACCCCGGCCTCGGAGTCAATTTCTTGTTGTGTGTCATAATTACTCAGCCTGCATCCGTTTATATAACCTTTTTAAGGGCGAGAAATTTGCTGATGCATGTAAAACACGAACATTCACTTTGGGTTGTTTATTTTTCATATATACAGTGCCAGTCAAAAGTTTGGACGCGACTGCTTTTACTACATTGGTCCCTGTTTTAGCTGTTATTCACCTTATAGTAAAAGGCCTAGAGGCAATGTGAATGCTAAACATCCAATATCTGAGTTATTTTTTATTTTAGGGTCTTCAAAAAAGCCCTCTTTTGGTTTGATGACAGCATTGCAGAGTCTTGGCATTCTTTCAACCAGCTTCCAGAAGTCCTCACCTATAATGCTGCTCCAAGCAGTCCTGAAAGCAGCACTGCAGGGTTTTGCTTAGAGCAGTGGGGGGGGGGGGGGGGGGGGGGGGGGCGCGGGGCCGGCGGGGGGGGGGGGCGGGCCGCCCCCCCCACCCCGCCCACCCGACCTCCAGGAGGGGGGG
>JAODJX010000001.1:51892677-51903379 GCA_026776945.1 Isichthys henryi
TGGTTATGGTTAGGGCAGGGTGGGGGTTAAGGTTGTCATAGTTAGCGTTAGCATTTTTCCCATAGAAGTGAATGAGATGGCCCCATAAGGATAGGTATACCCTACGTGTGTGTGTGTGTGTGTGTGTGCAAATACTAAAGGGCAATGGTATCATAATGTGGAACCACGGGGATATTTAACGGTAGAACTGGGATGTGTTTGTAGAGTTTTGCAAAGACTCTGTTATCTGTGCAGAGAGAGAACAAACTTTAGGTACGGGTAAACCTAATGACTGTGCTCAACACGTAATTTTACCTCATCCTGGGATGTACAGCAATGCCCCCCCCCCCCATCCCTTAACTATCTGTATCTGCAGGTGTCGTCTCTCAACATCCACACGCAGCTCGGGTCACCCTAACTGAGTGAGGGGCGGGGGTGTGAGCACTATGTGTTTTCAGACGCTAGGCCCCTCATGAATATTCATGGTGGAAATGCCTAATGCGGCGTGCACATTAATTAATTACAAATTATTCTAATTTCAGCGTTCAGCCCCCTATCTCTGGTCAGGTTTGCAGGTTCACTTAGCCCTGCTGACTTGGGATAAACAGACACAAGCTTTAATGATGGATTCTGTTGTTGCATCAAGTAAGCAAAAAAAAAAAAACACAGCAGGGCTTGACAGTGTAGGATGTTCTTTTCTACTTGTAAAGTGTTGAGAATATGAGGCAGTTTCTGACAGCTGGGTACTGTGTGCTTCTTTAGAAAGCTTTTGAAGCCTGAGACAGCAGAAATGGGTTTTGAAATGACGTTAAACTAACCTGAACTCCCTCGTAAAGGTGGTTGACACTAGGATACATTTACACTTATTTATTTTTCCCAAAACAACTTCTGGTGAGGAAAGCTTGAGGTCAGAGACTGGGGTCAGCCAGAGCCCCTGAAATAGGTGGTTACTGAGGGCTTTACTTGATCTGTCTGCTTAAGGGCCCAACAATAATATGGTTATTCTGCAGGCCACGGGATTTAAACCCATATACTTCTGGACACAAGTTTCTAACCCAGTGAGCTGCTTGCCATCACAAGCAGTTAAGAATGCAAAGTTCTCATTGTATAAACCTTGCTTGGTAACAGTGTTATAAAACTTGAATAAAATGAGATAAGATGGAACTTTATTGATCTCTGTAGGGGGAAATTTCTTCATCGAATAGCACAGAAAGAAATACAACAATGGATAATTTAAGTAGAAATAAATACAACAGTGGATAGTAAAAATACAATAAACATATAATGGAGAATTAGGAAAATGTGCATGAAAATTTATAAATAAAGGAATAAATAAGAAAACAGTGCAAAGCAATTCACCACTATGGTGTATGTATGTATGTATGTGTGTGTGTGTATGTAATATGTTTATATTACATTGTGGGGACCATTTTTCAGGTTCCCACAAAGATCTATGAATGCAATAAAAAAAAAAAAATGCCAAAAGTCTCCTATTTTGTTTGGTTACTTATGGTTAAGGTTCGGCCTGGGTAGGGGGTCATGTTAGAATTAGAGTTTTCCGCATAGAAATAAATCAGTACCCATAAAGATAATTACAAACCTGTGTGTGTGTGTGCGTGTGTGTTTATGTATATATAATGCAAAATGGCAATTGTGCAAATGGAACAAAACTTAGTGAAAGAATACTTGGATCCTGTAAATATTTTAGCAATAACTTAATAGTTAGTGGCAGTGAGGACCTTGCTGGGTGGCAAAGTCAGTCTTCGTGCAACTCAATCAAAAGACCTGAATTCTATTTGTTTTCTTTCAAGGGAGCGCTACAGAGACCCAGAGGTCGTCTCCATTACGCCGGCAAGGCTGAAAGAAAAGCGGCCGTGCTTTCAAGTGTCCGTCCTTGGCGAGACCTTTAGCAACGTTGCAGGTATACAGCTTTTAACATGTGAGGGTGCTGTTTTTCATGTGCAGTATTTGGGGGTTATTAATATTCTCAAAGGGAGAATTTTACACTGGATTGAAGTACTGGATCATACTAAAAAAGAGAAGGAACTCATTTCAGGTTTTCACAAGTAAGCCTGTTGGACTCAATTATTGGAGGTACTTGCCATTGTCATCCCATATTTCTCCTTGAAGGGATTAGCGTCAGCTCTGGGAAGACCTTGCAATATCCAGGATTTGGTTAATTTCCAGGATCTGCCCTAAAAGGGAACTTGTTCCTTCACAATGATTCCCCGACTTTAAGTTAGTCCCATCCACTTATACACGCGCCAATGAGAAAAGAAGATCCATCGTAATATTAATCTGCCTCAACGTTTTCAATCATGACTGTGAATCGATTATAGCTGAGGGAACAGGCAAATTTTCACTCGGAACATCTACCCTAAGATAGCATTAGTTTCCTGGAAAGACCATATTTAATGACTTTGGATGTATGAAAACTTCACAGGGCTGGCAGTATGGCCAGTGCAGTGAGAGACTTCTGACCGATAAAATATATCGCTGGAGTGGATGATGCTAATGCTAACATTGGACACTGAAAGATGTTTACATCACTGCATGCATTAATCAATATTACACATTCACATCTGGTGTCTGTATTTCTGCATCGGGGGAGGCACCTCGCATGAAATGCCCCCTAGTGTGCTGGGGTAGTGAGCTATATAGAAACATAAAGTGGGGGGGGCATGAATCACTCTTGCGTTCACCAAACACCGTTAGCATTGTACAAGTAGTAGTCAGACGGCAGCCATCATGCCCGTGTTTCCATTCTGATGGCGGTCGCCATAATCCTCTGCTTATAATTTGTGTTACCGATTTGCTTTAATAATGATTGTTGCTGGGTGATTAGTTTTTAATTATGGCCTTTCTTCCTTCCCCTCTGTGTGTCCCAGCATCTTCCTGCTGAATTTTGGGAATGTCCCATGGTGCCTCCCGAAAGCTTTGGCGGGACCATCCTCCTTTGTTATTTCTGAAGGCTTCCTGGTTCCCCCCCCCCCCCACTCCCACCTTCCCTCTTGCCGTAAGTGCCTGCAGTGATCATCATCCATGGATCATTACCTTTCAAAGAAATCTGAGCGCGGGGTGCCATTTAATTTTTCCGAATGTAGTCCGTCATTAGGAATCGCGGCTGTCACGGCGATGCCATTTTTGGTGTGATGTGTTTGTTGCCTCATTTCTTTTAATTCCGTCTCCATTAGCCTAATTCTTTTTTAATATTTCCATCTAACGAACTTTACAGTCCATTTTGTCCCAGTGTCTGCTAAGCGAGTTTTGTGAAGCAGGCGGCTGGCTTTTTCATTTCGGGGGAGTGGTGACGACGGGCTTCTTGCCTTTGTCAGCTTATTCCCGCCACTTCGTCGGTTCTGCTTCTTCGCCTTGATTATACAAGCAAGCGGCTGCATGAAGTTCATTAAAAATAACCATCGGCTAATTAACCTGAGCTACAAAAACACCAACGCTGGCGTCCGAGATCAGTCTGCGGCATATGGCTTGTTTTACCGGCCTCTCCTCAAAGACATCCTCGCCAGAACCCAGAGAATGCTGGGATGCCTTCAGTACCGGGGGCCACGGTAGCAAGTGGCAGGACCTCAAAGCTCTCTGCCGGGCAGATGTTGTTTCTGCAGCCAAGCCTGGATTTTCTGGGACGGCCCGTTCGAGTTTCCTGCTCTGCTGAGTAGTAAATACGTTTCATGCTCACACGCACTTAGACGGGTGACTTCCCTTCTCGATCGGAGTAGCGCCAAGATTTGGAGATGCCTGCTGTTTGTCGGGAGGGAGGGGGGGGTACTGACTTATGAGATAGAACCTACCCATCCATGTTATGAAACAAGGCCTAGCAAGCTGTCTGTAAGATCTGACGTGGTGGAATGTTTACACATCCCAGAATGCCACTGGTGTGCAGCCCTCTGAGATTCCGTACTCTGTTCCCGGTCTGTATGTGGTGTGAATTCTTATATCCGTGGGGACCGGCTGGGCCTTATTTATTTCACGGCAGAGAAGGTGAACGTGGTGGAGGAGGGGTACTGACCCCCGGAAAGGGTGATCTGTCATGAGGTGTGCCTTCCAGAGTGTTGAGTGCCGAGAGGGGGCCCCACAGTTGCTGACACACAGGGCCCCCGAGGGAGGCTCAGGCTCCACATGCATCTCCCAGAATCCCCTGTGAGCTACCCACCATTCCCTCACCGCGGCTCGTCTTAGCGTGTAATTACTGGGGAGGTGAAAGAGTCCCCCACAACCCTATACTATGTGTGGCTAGAAGAGGGAGGCGTTGATGGATGCCTGTGTTTTGATGGTGTATAGTTGGGGGGTAGTGACAGGGCAGCACTGTCGTCTGATCGATGCATGCATTTTTGTTTTCGTCCTCACCTGAGTCGTGCCTTCTTCAGACCTGTGCAAATCCGGGCCTGGGGTTCTGGCTCATCGCAGCAGTCACCAGGGAAGCCAGCGTAAACCCGACCGCACACTGCACCATAATTAGCAGCTTTTACACTACGGGCTTGGAAATCTTGCCGGCAGAGTTGTCCCAAAGGGATGACACCTCCACAGCGGCGGGCTCCTGCGGGCCGCAGAGCTGTTTTCGGGCGCCTTAATCCCCTTACACTTCGCTCAGCTCAGTGATTACACAGCCACAGTCTCTGCGGGGGCAGGTGGGTACCGCAGCCGAATAAGGCACCCTTAAAGGGAATGGGGCACCCTTAAAGGGAATGGCTGCCGTATGGTATTAATGAGGGATATCATCACTCTCAAGCAATGTGCAGGGCCCAAACGCACAAGCAAAATGGGCAGATCTGTGTTAAACGGGATAAATCTGCATGTATTCGATGCTTCTGCAAGATTTTACGGTGCCGCTCGCAAGGCGGCAGAAAGGAAAATGAATAGTATTATGCCAGTGTAAGAGTAAGGGAGCCCAGCGGAACGGCGCGGCACTACAGGGCCGTAATATAATTTGCCTTTTGCCGGAATGGAAAACAGCACGGCTGAGCGGAACTGGGCTAATTCCGAGGGTATCATCAGCGCGCCTGCTGTCATTAGACAGCGAGCCCGACTGATAGAAGGTATCAGTTTAAATGACAGCCGACAGCAACATTAAGGCTTAAGGTCATATTTGGTTGGCTTATTTAAATAAAATGTATTCTGAGGGGTTTTTTTGCTTTGCGTTCGGGGACCCGCTGAACGTGCTGATGGGAAAGATGATCTCAGCAGAGAAGGGACTCTTTGTGTCTGTATGTTTGTGTTTCTGGTGATTTCCCTGCAGCATTGTTCAGTTACCTGAGCTTGCTTCTTGATGATGTCATGCTTCCGTTCGCTATTGGGGGGGGGGGATCAGTCTGTCCTGCACTTGGCTGCATGTGCTGCTGGCTAAGCCCCATCACAAAACTGACAGCGACAGGCAGAATAGACAGGGTGAGAGCAGCTTCAGGGGACTTGATGGCATGAGTCTCAGAGGATATGGGGGGAGAACAGGGAGCCTGCGGGCAAGAGGAGCTTGTCGGCCGCCACGGTGAGGGTGCGTGTCACGCTCTGCGGCCCAGGAACAGGGAACAGGGGCCGTCGGCATGAAGCAAGTCACACGGCCACAATCCGGCTCTGATTGTCGCCCTAAAACTGCAGGGGTGGGGAGGAGGGGAAATTGCAGCCATTTGCTCCACACAATAGCTTCCCTGACCTGAACATGCTCAGCTATGCTCAGAGATGATAAGGTGGGGTGGGGGGGGGGGGGATTCCATGCGGAATGACGGGATGCATTTCAGGAAAAACAAAGCGCTTCATAAACGGTATGGCATCCCCCCTCCCCCGGGCTAGTAGACGCGGCTGACGACCGTGCGCTTATCTTCCCGGACCATTCCGCGAACCGGCCGCCATGCATCCTGTACAGAAGTGTGACTCTGTGTGAGTTTTTAATGTGTCGTGCTAATAATCCCATAACACGTGTTACAATAAGCAATTCTAATTCCAGCTGCCGACGATGACGACATTAGCATATCCATTTAATTAGACACACGCTTAACGCAGTAACGATTTAATCACTTCTTAGTATTTACTCTTGTGTTTACTGTCCACGACAGACACGGACATTCAGCTTATACTGACCAGCTAAGGTGCATTTTGTCCTCATTATAGCAAAATTTAACTTTTCCTGACTAGTTAGTGCTTAATAACTTGTGTTGATGCCCAAGTTGAGGCCTGGTGGGAAGGTAGTGATTCAGTCAAATTAATTTTGAAATAAATGTTTAGTTACAAGTCTTATTGTTGCATGTGTTCAGAGGAACATGGTCAAATTCTTACACTGCAGTTGTATGGTAGAGGACCGTTGCTTGGGGGGACAGTAGGACAGACTAATTAACTGTTACTTACTAATTAATTGTTTATACACACGAAGAGTGAACCTCAGTGTGAAGCGACAGAAATCTCTGGGAGAGCAGGGGCTGGATATCGTCTCAGAGACGGCCCTGTTCCGGTTTGCCAGGACTGTCTGCTGTGAGCATAACCCCCAACTTATCCTGACAGGAAGTTTAGCCGCACTGATGGTGTTCCGAAGTTTCACTCACATCCCTCTGCAGTGATGTCGGAGTTCCACCTTTTTAATGGTTTAATTCTAATTTACATGTACAGAAATTGAATGGCTTCATGTCGTTTACGGTTGCGTCTAGTAACTGATTTCATTATATGAGGTATAATTAGCACCTTAAAAGCATATTGAAAAAGTATAACCATAGAGGTGTAATGTAGCAGTAGGCAGGAAAGTGGACCACAAGAATAATTGGTATTCCGATCTATTTTTAAGCCATTTTTAATGACACTTCCAAATACCTCTCCTTTGTTGCCTTTACAGGCATTTACATCGTCCACAAGTGGAGATTATTAGCGTTGGGCCCACATGCTAATATATGCAACAGACACGGCACGTGCGTCTTGGCAAGATGTTAACGAGTGTGTCTATGCGACACGGAGAGGGACGCGGCGTGAATTCCTGCCTGCCATTACACGGGAAGGCGTCGCCTGACAAAAGGTGCGAATTCCTACCTGCGTGCCATCAGAATCGCTCCCAAAGCGTGTTTCTCACATGTGCTATCTACACATGTGACCATGGAGTAGCCTGTTCTCGGAAGCCTCCATTTTGTTTGCTAGCATTACTTTTAATATAAAATTATTTTCTGTGTGTGTGTGTGTGTGTGTTTTCGGGGTGGGGTGGCACATTTTTTTTTTTTTAGTAGTACTCCTCTAAATTTTCCAGTACACATTCCACAATCTGTCAGGTTTATCATTTGCTTTTTGTCATTTTAAAATAATATTCTCAACACAGGCCTAAATTGTCGCGTAAAGCAGATGCGGTGTGTATAGTCACATCCCCTTACGGAGAGCCCGTCAGCGAGATACAAGGTGTAACTTAAATAACCCTCCCAAACATAATTTGATGTTTAATAATACATTTTGTCGCATGAATAATTTGATATTCAGAATTCAAATAACCATTTTTTTTGGGGGGGGGGGCTGTAATGCATGAACTACAAATTATTTAAATAGGACTTGAGAAAAGCATAGTGGTCGCAGATCAGCAGAAGCAAAAAATGAAATCTTTTAATAGATTTATAAATATCTGTGTCATCTCTGCAGGTTTGGAATGTTTGCTATTTGAATTTCAAAAGGCATAATTGAGATAATGTGCATTCAGTAATGGGTGGTATTTATATATATACAGTATATATATACACACGCACACACACGCACACTATACTGTGTGTTATATAAATCTTTTTCTAAAAGGCTCCACTCGTGCTGTACAGTTCCGGAAACAGGCATCTATAGAGACAAACATTAGCATTTGAAAAGGCTCACTAAATGAACTGTGGGCCGCCAGCCGAGGCAGGCGGCTAATTTTACAGCCACTTTGCAGTGCAGCTTCTGCTTTTCCTGTTCTTTATAACAGCTGCTAACAGCGGACAGATTCTCGCCTCTCAGAAAAGCACCGAGGATCCATCGCAGGCAGGGCCCGGTCAACCGTTCTCCTTCGGGTCTGTCAGGGGTGGCGCCGTATTCCACCTTGTAGTAAAAGGTGAGCAGTCATCCTATCATGTAACATAGGCGGTTGCCTAGGGTACCGTCTTTTGAGGGGGTGTGGACTTAGCAAGCTGATTTCACTCTGTCTCAGACAAGGGGTGCCAGCAGTATAGCGTGCCTAGGCTCACATCTCCTCTGTGCCCAAAATTCCAAAAAGTTTAATATTTTTAGATCCATTTTTTTGTATGAATCTCAAATTTACCTTCGTTCTTATCAATTTAACTCTTCATTGCTTCGTGGAACTGTTATTCCAACTTTGTTCTCTTCACGAGTTATAAACACAAACATTTTGGACTTATAGGATAAACGGTTTGCTAATTCCCCTGTAATTTGCCTGTCACGATACAGCCGGCTGATTTCCTATGACTAGCATAAGCATGTGTCCGATATTTTGTTTTCTTATTTTCAGATGAAAGTACTGGTCAATAAATGTATGCTTGAAAATATTTGGTACATTTCAGGGCTGCTGGTTTACACAAAGCCAGGAGCAGAAAGGTTCGGTGGAGAACAGCTTTGCAGTGAAAATCCTTTTGAGTTCAGTTAGCTCTGGAAAAATCACGCTTTAATAATGTACAGGGCGGCACAGAGCAGTATGCATTTTTAATTACTAAAGTGACTAATATCTGCACTCTGGGTTTCAGGTTTTTGTTTCATTAAATATACAATTGTGTTTCCTACAGCTGAATGACTGAATCCGCTACACCTGAGTGCGCCTTGAAAAGGCGCTAACAGCCTCCGCGTGAGCCCACAAGTCGCACAGATGTCCCGTCGAGACAAAGATGTAAAAACACAAAAACTAGCACTTCTGTGTTTTTAAAGGTAAACAATGCTACCTTAGTAGCTAAAGAAGAAAACCTTTTATTGTCAGGAAAGCACAGGCAATATGTGCTTTGTATGAGCAGATATTGCTAACAAGTTCTTTGTATCCCTAGAACTGTATATGAAATCCTGCATATGGTGTAGAATCCGCCACACACACCATTCACACACATGGATGAGTTGGCAACACCTATACACCTTAGCGTGTTTTTAAACTGTAGAACCAGAGAACCGTATCGTGAAACAGAAAACAAAAACTCACATTGCTGTCTTCTGCACGCACTCTGTAATAAGCTACAATGGTATTTATGGGGCTGTCATTTATGCTTCAATTATGTATGTGGCTCTGGCATATAAAAAATGTTCTGTCACTTTAAGAAGGCCTCGTCATGTCTTCTTTAGCTGTACAGGGCAGCAGTCATGCTGCTAACTCTCCAGGTTTCTACAGGTTTTTCCTCTGTATGGTGATTAAGTCTTTTTTCTGCGACCCGGCATGTGAACCGAGCCACCATTTATAAGGCGGATTAATGACACTTTGACTCCACTCCCTGTCAACAGTAGCGACCCGTGTCCTACTTTCCAAGCAACATCCAGGGGAAATGGACTTTATCGCGGCTTTTTTTTCCCCCAGCACTGTGGTGAAATGCGCATTTACAGTGGGGTTTTCGTGGATTCAAAATGATCATAATGCATTGTAAGCATAGTTACTAAACTTAATTTTTTTAGGTTTATACCATTCCAAAACTGGAGGGGGGGTTCTGTAGGCAGTCACCGTACATTTGGATCAGCATCATAACTTACATGTTTCCCTTAAACAGACCAGTTTAACATTTAACATCAAAGGCAAATTCTGTTTTACTTGATATATTGTATGTTTTTAATCATATTATTCAAATTCAGAGACCTTAAACTTTTACATGTTGAGTAGAATCCAGATCCTGTCAGAGACAGTTTTTCCAAGCACTTTAACCCAGATATTGGATTAAACTGATGGCTAAGCTTCCTCTGAGAAAAAATAAAAGTACAATGAATGTAAGGACTGCCAGTTTTCAACCTATTAAAACAAAGAAACAGATATTTCGTTCGTAAGTTCTATGTTAAGAGACAGAAGTTACGAACAACGTAGCGTTAAGAAGGCTTAGGGAAACTCACCCCATCTAATTCACAGAAGCATATTAACTAGGGATGGAGTCGAATATATGAAAAACTAAAGTGACTGTATAGCCACAGTATCTCATTACAGAAATGTCTGTTTCACAAAGTATATGCAACAACAAGTTTTCATTTCACCTTTGCTTAAAAATCACTGAAAATAGAGAGAAAATAGCTAATTTATTAGCATTGTGATGAATGGTGTTGTGTACACCATTTGTATATGAAGTAGAGGTTCTTAGAATTTCCATCCACTTGTCCCACCTTGCTGTCCTATGACACAAACATATTCAGATGAGAGTGAAACAAAGTAAGATCAAGGAAAATATGTTCGATTTGCTGGCTGCAGGATATGAGCCACAGACCATGGACATGGCACAGACTGCAATTTTGTAGTCTCACACCTGACGTAGCTTTATGAATGCAGAACACTTTTTGGTGAGGGTGGGGTCAGCATTGAGGGAATATCTAGGGTTACAGCTGGCATTTGGATTAGAGCTAATTTTTGGGTTAGGGTTAGGAATGGTGTTAGTGTTGGGATTGGGTTAGAATTTGAGTTAACACTAGGGTTAAAGGTTAATTTCACATCCATCCATTTTCCAAACCGCTTATCCTACTGTGTCGCGGGGGGTCCGGAGCCTATGCCGGAAGCAATGGGCACGAGGCAGGGAACAACCCAGGATGGGGGGCCAGCCCA
>JAODJX010000001.1:51932298-51959300 GCA_026776945.1 Isichthys henryi
TGGTGTGATGCTGTCATGCCCCCCCCCCCCCCGTCCCCCCTGTATACATCCAACCACTTAATGGCATCCGGGTGCAGATTACCATAATGACACTCCAGGCTCATCTACGGATAATGACTGTGTAAAAATACCCATTAACAAGTTATATTTTATACCTTTACACTGTGACTTCACCTCAGGTAGCACTGTCTCTCTATGCCAAAGAACTAAAACCACTTTTTTCAGTTTATCGAGATATCCGTCGGAATTATCTTATTAATTGGTTTATTTCCACCCTGTTTGGTAATTTATTTATCTATTTATTATTTAATGAGTTAAAATTCCACCAGAGAATAAAGGCGATGAAACTTTAAAACACGTACAGTGGTGTTAAGATTATTTACACTGAGGCTGGCCATTCTCAGAAGATGCTGGAATGTAGGTTAGGGCTGCAAAGTTAGTATGCAAATTGCCTTATCTGGTGGGATTCACAAACAACCAACATTCTGATTGATTTAATAAACTGCTTTTATCTTTCAAAGTGTTAATTAGGCAAGAGGGGCCCTGCTTTGAAACTTGGCTTTCCATGGCACTTAATCAAGAGCATTAAACAAAAAAGG
Source organism: Isichthys henryi (assembly GCA_026776945.1). NCBI lineage: Eukaryota > Metazoa > Chordata > Actinopteri > Osteoglossiformes > Mormyridae > Isichthys > Isichthys henryi. The sequence continues at coordinate 51,932,898 of JAODJX010000001.1, forward strand.
AAACTTCTTCACGACTAACGGTCCCCCCCCGTCACATACCCCCCGCAACAAATAAAGCTTTTCTAACAAGTTTAAGGGAGGAAACCCCTTCAAGGAAACAAAACGTAATGGGTTTGAAATAAACTGGCTCGCCTTTCAGGCTGGGGTTTCAGTGTGAGTGTGTGTATCATGTATCGCAGCAGATTCAGGCAGTGGGACCAGCTCAGCCAAACAGAAAAATCACGGTACGCTTCTCAACACCTAATGACTCTGACCTATGGACAGAGTCCCACGGCAGTCATTCAGTCAGAGTTTACCCAAAGGTATGGCATCCCTAAAGGCCCAAAAGGGATGGATGCATTCCACCCGTCTCCCAGAGGACGTCACAGATTCCAGTCTGTGGATTACTTTTTACAACCTCTGCGTAGATATCAGTCTGAGGTGTTTTGATCTTACGCAGTTCTTCACTTCTTGGGAAAACTTTTTCTTTCTCGCTTTCTCTCTCTCCCATCCCAAAGCAATCTGAATATTTTTCAGCTGCATATTTTAATTTCTAGTCCATCTTTGATGTTCCTCTGCTTCCTCCGATTGCTGCCCGCAAACAGCTGCTGTTCCCCCCGTCAGGCGATCGGCGCGGCTTGACTTGTACAGGGGGTCATGTTTGAGGGAAGCGAGGACCTAATTGCCCTGGTAAACATGATATGCAAGACAAAAATGACACGGGCAAACTTAAGGTCCTTCGAGAGAATGTGCCTGCGAACACAAAGCCACTTATTTAAACAAAAAAGGGGGATACATTAATTGATGTATTTCCATCCATTTTAAGAATCAGAAGTATAGAAAAAAAATCCACAAATTTCCTTTTACATCTCTGCTGTCAAAGTGAATAGCCACAGAAGTTGCATATTAAAAGTATGGTAATCAAACCTGTGCAATTAAAACTTTGTGAAGGAAATTATGAGGCACAGGGAAAGAGGAGGAGAGAGACTATAACACCTCTAATTATTGACTGCCCTCTGGTTACTTGAAAAAGTCTTCATTAGTCTTTTCCTGCAGTAATTTGTTTTGTATGACATTCATCATGCAGGCCTTTTGCTGGTAACCTTTGAGCCCCGTGCTGTCAGCCTGCTACGGTGCGGGTTCACGGTGGCGCCTCTGCCTCATCTGAGGGAAACTCCTGTCTGCTGTAAATTGGAGATGCGTATCCTTTATAATTCTGTAAACTGTACATATCGCCTCCCTCCTCCCCACCGCCATCGCATTTCTCTTACAGACAGTGTCAACGAGACATAAAAAAAAATACAGCAATTTATTCACCCATTACCGACTGTTTTGGCTTTATGTGCTTGCTGGACTTACGGTTAACATAACTCAAGAAACCTCCACCTGTCAATAAAATATTGGCTATTTGACGCCAGAGATACCTTAATCAAAAAACAAATATCACTACACACTATATCCAGTGCATCTAGCTTTAAATATATTAAATAGCCTATAACTCACATCTAGTTATTTACATTTATAGCCATATTTTTCTGTGGGTATTTATAAAGGTATCTAACAATATTCATCAAGATAATATTCAGAAATGCCATGTATTAAAAACAACGGGAACTGGAACATTCTCAGTTTTTCATTTATAATCCATTCTCAGCGGTAGTTTACACGTAAGTATGAACAGTGATAAGAGACTTAAAGTGCCGCAAGATAATCTTACCTATTTTATATAACCAGGTCTGTATCACTGAAGCATCTCAGGTGAAATGGGACCATTGGACGGTCAAACAGCAATTCTACTCTCTGCTGTGGGTCCACACATGGATCACTGTAATATTCACGGTGTCTAGATACCTGCTTCCTGCTGATAACATTTACAAGTCCCGACTGGCTGTTTTTGGGAAAAGAAATTCCTGAATTGCAGGTTCTAATATTTTCTGCAGATATATGTGAGATGTTCTAAGAGATAGCATTAGCACAATGTAACGGAAAACGCTGGCCATGTCAGTACAGGAAATGCCGGACTGGAAGATGATGCTGATTCTTCGGAAAAGGAAGGGAGCCTCAACACATCAAAGGAAAGAAGTGGATTGGATGCTCGGAAAAAAAGAGTGATAGACAAAATAAACGGAGGTTTCTTCAAATCGACCACAGAGCAGCCGTGCCGAACGCATGCCGCTCTGTGTTATGGATTGTACATAGATGCAGATGACCTTTGTGAAATTATGCTATTTTCCTGCCCCCGCCCCCCCTTCCGGCACCTGTAAACCAAATAAGTGAAAGTTTCAAAGTGGCAATAACTACTGACAGACGAATAATTACGAACTTTCATCAAAGACCTGACGGAATATGTTAGCGGGGCAGTGCCTGGTTTTTTTACTTAAATAAAAATGAGATAATAATGCTTGGAAATGTGAAGGTTGGAGGGGGAAAATTTGAGAAATATTAAAAGGAGTGTAAATCCCTATAGGCGAGTTGATATTTTAAATTTTCATACATTCGGAATATTATTACTCTACATTCTTACCGCTTAAGCTGTTACCTTGTACCACAGCACATTTGGTAAATAAAAATAAATAAATTTCAAAGGCTGGAAGGCCCCCCCCACACTAGCTTAATAATCAAGTGTTGAAACCAGACACTAAACTTTCCAGTGATAATGATGCTATCCAAAGACTCCATAATCCTCAAGTATATAAAAATAGAGACTTTCAAACGGAGGTGAGCGGGCTGTATGAAAATGCAATGCAAATGGGCCTTCACCCTGTGGTACTTGAACTGTTTTCTCTTTGATAACCTAATTATTGTCTCAAGAGCTGTGTCAATTGCTCTAGCGATCCCGTCTTGAACAAATCACTCCCGTAACCTGGAGCACTTTCGATTTGATTCTGCCATTTTTTGACAGTTCAAAGCAATCAGAGGCACCATCACAAGGACGGGGATTGATTTTCTGTTCTCGCTTATCATGCTAATTCCCTGAAAATCAGCCTTTTCATCCCCTCTGTCTGATTGCTGCTCATGGAAAGGGTCTGGAACGCACGGGGTCCCCGCTCTGCCGCTGCTGCCCACCCCCCCACCCCCCTGTCCCCCACTGTCGGAGGAGCGGGAACTTAGCCTTTGAGCTTGCAGATTTAGCCTGACCGTTTACGTTTTCTGGCTAACTCCTAACTCGCTTTGTATAAAACTCACCAAGGAAAAAGGTTCTGTTGGATATGGCAGAGTTCTGTCTTGAGTTAAAAACAATTCATTATCTGGGTTCTGGATCATGCGAGAGGCTGTACACAGGAAGACAAGGTCACTCACTACCTGTTGTCTTCAGTGTAAATTGGTTGCTAACAGTAAGATAACTGGAAAAATCTTGCAGATACTTTTTTCTTTGCATAGAAAGGAACTTGCCCTTTATTCATTTACATTTTATTTATTTAGCAGTTTTATGCGACTGCGACCTACAATTGAGAAAGCAAGGTCAGGAGTCACTGGAGCAACTGGAGGTTAAGTGTCTTGCTCAGGGACCCAGTGGTAACGTCACTCTTCCAACCCTAGCATTTAAACCAGCAACTTTCTGGTCAAAGGTACAGAGTCCTAACCCAGTGAGCCACACACTGTTCAAACTCGATGGCTTGGCCACCTGCCACTCCGAATCCCAGCAATGACAGCAGCTTTGCCCTCCCTTTAAAAAGTGAGCGATCGCGTTTTCTACATCTGCGCGGTGCATTTTAACATGCATGTGACAGCGCGTTAAGCATCCAAAGCATCTGGCACAGCATATCCATCTCTGCCTCCAACAAAATTAGAATGCTTTGATGTAAATATAATTTCTTTGATAAAAACCGGTGTGTTATTTGGCAACTTGTGACTTGCGTACATTTTTAATAAACTGATTTAAAAAAAATAATTGTATTATTAAGTGATTATCGTAACAAGACATACCATTCCTAACCCGTTAATGTCACGGAGACATGTGACAAAATGGCTACTCGCTTGAGTAGCACTGGTGCGGCTCTGTTTCATAACTTAGGCCCTACTCGTGAACCCAGTCTTTTAGCCAGTGGCCCTGAGTTACGTATCCCACACCACATAAAAGCCTGAAAATAAGATGCCATAGCTATGTTTGCAGTTAGCCTTGAGGCCCCTAAATCACTAACCTGTCCTACTGGGCCTTTAATGAGCACTTATGTCGAGACAGAAGCCCCCAAGCATGTTGTAACGGCGACCTCAGGAAGGCAGAGCATCATCGCATAGCCGAAATGGCTTTTCCTGTAAATTCTCTCTGATGGAGTCATTTTGCCACACAGCAGCACGCGTGGGAACATGTATTTTTACTTTTGCCGTCTGACATTCCTATTCCCGGGACCACGCACTCTTACAGGACTAAATTGAACATCTACTGCGTGCACCTGTCAGGACATGTTGCCCAGCGTCTCCGGAGAGGAGGAAACACAAATCCGGAGCGTAGGCCATCATTGACTTTTGATAAGTGCTGAATGAATAAAAAAAAAAAGAAGAGCAGAATTCACACTGGAGGGAGGAATTCTGCAGAGAAGAAGTTGATGAAATGAAAGGATGAGGGCAATGACCCTTCTTGCTACTGACACTGATCATATTAGCAGTGGGTGTTAGGACTACCTGAAAAGCCAGCGGTGTCAAGCAGTCAGTGGAATTCCAGCTGACCTCACCAATGGGTTTCTGTTGGGATTTTCGTGTGCTTTACCTACTGGTATATGTCTGGTGTTCTTTACCTAGTGGTATATTTCTGATGTGCTTTACCTAGTGATATATGTCTGATATGCTTTACCTAGTGGTGTTTGTCTGATGTGCTTTACCAAGTGGTATATGTCTGATGTGCTTTACCTAGTGGTGTTTGTCTGATGTGCTTTACCTACTGGTATATGTCTAATGTGCTTTACCTACTGGAATATGTCTGGTGTTCTTTACCTAGTGGTATATTTCTGATGTGCTTTACCTAGTGGTGTTTGTCTGATGTGCTTTACCTAGTGGTGTTTGTCTGATGTGCTTTACCTACTGGTATATGTCTAATGTGCTTTACCTACTGGAATATGTCTGGTGTTCTTTACCTAGTGGTATATTTCTGATGTGCTTTACCTAGTGGTATATGTCTGATATGCTTTACCTAGTGGTGTTTGTCTGATGTGCTTTACCTAGTGGTATATGTCTGATGTGCTTTACCTAGTGGTGTTTGTCTGACGTGCTTTACCTAGTGGTATATGTCTGATGTGCTTTACCTAGTGGTGTTTGTCTGATGTACTTTACCTAGTGGTATATATCTGATGTGCTTTACCTAGTGGTGTTTGTCTGATGTGCTTTACCTACTGGAATATGTCTGGTGTGCTTTACCTAGTGGTATATGCCTGATGTGCTTTACCTAGTGGTGTTCGTCTGACGTGCTTTACCTAGTGGTATATATCTGATGTGCTTTACCTAGTGGTGTTTGTCTGATGTACTTTACCTAGTGGTATATATCTGATGTGCTTTACCTAGTGGTGTTTGTCTGATGTGCTTTACCTACTGGAATATGTCTGGTGTGCTTTACCTAGTGGTATATGTCTGATGTGCTTTACCTAGTGGTGTTTGTCTGATGTGCTTTAGCTAGTGGTGTTTGTCTGATGTGCTTTACCTACTGGTATATGTCTGATGTGCTTTACCTAGTGGTATATGTCTGATGTGCTTTACCTACTGGTATATGTCTAATGTGCTTTACCTAGTGGTATATGTCTGATGTGCTTTACCTAGTGGTGTTTGTCTGATGTGCTTTACCTACTGGTATATGTATGGGCATTGTGGCCACATTTTCTTATGCAAGCCTAGATATCTTCTGGTTAGGAATGCAGACCAGTGCTGTTGTCCAGAAAACCCATTTGACAGCAGCTGAAATTACAGGGATCTCCACCAGGAATTTGAGTGCCAGCATCTTTTAGAAAAATCATTATTATCAGTTTTAGAGGCAGGATTCCAAACGTTATTTATAAGCTCAGTGCTGCTGCATTTCGTATGCAGAAATAACCCTAACACAACAGAACGTTTGCCAAGTGGTGCCACCTCGACAGGGGGTCCTCTGAAAGGTCGAATATTTATAGTTGTGACATGAGACTTCACAGCTCACTGGTAATCATAATTCTGTGTTTACGTGGTTTAACGTTCCTGGCGGCCGTACGGTGAGGACCTCATAGGGAAGGCTTCCAACATGCCTGTTTTCCATATAGCCATCAACTAAAATCAGGTACCCAGAACCTGGTTATAAACAAATTCAATGCTAACTAGCAAAGTCAAAGACAAAGCTCATGGCTGTTAAGCTGAAATACAGATATCAATGCAGCGGCTAAGAAAATTATATAACATGCTTTAATTCTAGTTATTTTTTTATTTATTATTGTTGATTTAGTTTTTTCTGAATATCTCTAAAATACTTGAACTAAAGTGATACGTTTGACCTGAGATGATTCCGTTCTGGGTATTATGTGGGAATACAGTTTATGGTTTGAAGCCTTGAAGTTTTGTCTGTGTGTTTGAACGGATGAAAAAGGTTACAAAGTAATCTGAGCAACACATGTAGGAAGCAGCTTGGGGAGCTGTGGTAAGTTTCCACTCAGAATTGCTTTAGCTACCGCGCACTTGCGGACGAGGCTGGCGGAGTGGGCGGCTGGGGGGGGCAGGCAGCCAGGGGTGAACCCACACCTCGCATCACCAAACAATGCCCAAATGAGCTGCGCTTATGGATTACATTAGACTTCACGTGGAAAGAGACAGCTTTTTAACATGGTCATTTAAAACCTCCTTTTTGGCAAGGTCAAATATGTGCTCTGATCGATCCTGTGGTGTGCTGTGGGAACTTTAAAATCCGGGGGTGCACTGCTCTGTGGAGGGGCAGGGATGTTTTATATTAGACAAGACTGGACAGGTCTAGCTTAGACGATACCCGGCCTAGCTACAGGATAACAGGCCTAGGTAAAGCATAATAGGCCTAGTTATGGGATAACATGCTTAACTAGAGGATAACAGGCCTAAGTAAAGGATAACCAACCTAGCTTCAGGATAACAGGACTAGTTAGAGGATAACATGCCTACTTACTGAATAGCAGGCCTCGCTAAAGGATAATAGGCCTACTTAGAGGATAACAGACCTAGCTGCAGGATACCAGGTCTAGCTAGAGGATAGCAGCCTAGGTAAAGGATAGCAGACTCACTAAGAGGATATCAGACCAACCTATAAGGATATGAATGACGGACAAAAGTAGCAAAAATGGAGATTTTTACTCCATAAATATTCTTAATGGATTGTTAAAAAAAAGGTTATCCATTGTCTTTCAAACTAAACTTCAGTAACATTACATCCAATCCTAATGTGTCCACCATTGGCACTTAAAAATTGACAATCTTCTATATATAGGATATTTCTACTGTATTTTTTATGCTAGACATCTGTTCTTTGGGTTATTACTCTGACCACATTAAGTTCATTAAAAGCCAATTATCAAGAGAACAGTTTAATTACATATTATTTAATCAGTAATTAATGGGACACTACCAGGAATTGTAATCTTAAATAGCCTGTCAAACAAACATTCTGTGAGTCCTGTAATATGTTCTGCTGTAATATTATTGTGAAAAGCTCCTACTCTTTGAGAAATCCAACAAGATCTGACTCATTAATTGAATTAAGCATATCATCAATCATATAATCAATTTAAGAATTTATGAGCAGATAATTGAGTCATAGAGAGGATTTTAATCGCTATTGAGGCACATCGTGGTAAGAAATGATGGTCTACCTCCACAGAGCTGTAATACTTTACTGTATATCACATTCCCAGGAGGGGGTATAAATGCACGACGTGAGCAAAAGACAACATGATCGTCTTCTAAATTATCATTTGGTTAAACCCTGTTTTCATTATGCACATTTATGGCTATCAAGATGAAATCATCATTATTTTATCAATAAACAGCAAATTTCTCACTGCGATATTGTCTAGATTAAAAAAAAACATGGTTAAGCTGGATGTAAAATGGATACACAGAGTTCCTTTGGTGTGGAGGCCTTATTTTGATGTTTGATGGTAGTTATTTCTGCTGCTCTTCTCAGAACTTCACACTGATAGTTTAATCAAGGATGATAACTCCAAAAAGCACCAAAAAAGGCCAGAATGTCTGACAGTTAATATCTGAATAGCAAATCTTCAATATCAAACAGCTCCTGGAATCGATTCCTGGAATCTTCCGTTCCTGTAGCCCAGTGTTCTCCATCATCCTCTCATGTAATGGGTACACGGGGTAAACACTCATGATCGATACTGAGGGACACTTTTGCTTGCTGGACCTGCAGAGCACAGCTGTCTGAGACCCACAGACAATGACAAACATGCAGCTCCCTTTACACAAAGCACATTTAATCACATATCAAACCTCCTACAGATCCTCTTGTTCCGTACATTGAGATAGATGTTTGCATGGTAAGGACAACATGCACACACACACACACACACACACAGACACACACATAAACACAGGTTTGTAATTATATCTTTGTAGGGACTCTCCATTCGATTCTATGGGGAAAACTCTAATCACTACGTGATGACCTTAACCGCTACCAAGCCCTGATTTTAACCCTAAGTAACCAGACAAAATACTACACATTTTTACTTTTTTTGCATTCAGACGGCATGGTGGTGAAATGGTTAGCACTGTTGCCTTACACCTCTGGGTCCCAGGTTCGAGTATCCGCCTGGGTCACATGTGTGTGGAGTTTGCATGTTCTCTCCATGTCCTCCGGTTACTCCGGTTTCCCCCCACAGTCCAAAAATATGCTGAGGCTGATTGGACTTGCTAAATTGCCCATAGGAGTGCGTGTGTGAGTGAATGGTGTGTGAGTGTACCCTGCGATGGGCTGCCCTCCCATCCTGGGTTGTTCCCTGCCTTGTGCCCATTGCTTCTGGGTTAGGCTCTGGACCCCCCGCGACCCAGTAGGATATGTGGTTTGGAAAAAGGATGGATGGATAGATGATTGCATTCACAGATTTTTGTGGGGACCTGAAAAATGGTGCCCATACCATAAAAAAATGTTTTTATTACATTGTGGGGGACATTTGGTCCCCACAATGTAATATAAACCACATCCACACACACACAGACACACACACACAAATCCATGTCTATGCTTCAGATCAGCAGACACCGATCAAATGCTTTTCATTCCAAAGAGTAACTTTTATTTACTTAGACAGGAGAAATTGGTGGTGTTTACGGTATGAAGTCCGCAGTATTAGGTAAAGAAAAGACTGTGATTTTCATAGTCTTGGTGAATTTGCATACATGCTTACTCTCTATTCCACTATATTTTCATATAAAAATAGTAAATGTGTGTATTTTGCTTACAGCCAGATTTTGCCTACAAGTGCTGGTAATTAAAATACCAGCGGGAACCTTGAATAAAAATATATATTTGAAAAAATACTGTAGTTTTCTTACTCATTTTCACTGCTGTACTGACGGTGGCACCATATTTGTTTTTTTCTTTCTTTAAAAATGCAGCTGTTTTGCTGTTTCAGTTTCCAGCTGAAGGCCAGGGAACATTGAAGCATCTAGTTAGATGCAAATGGTGTAACCACAAGACCGATCCCCACTAAAAACTAAGACAATCCCTGCCTCAGTTTATATTGACAGGGGGTGTGACTGGGGGGAAACCTATGGAAAAGTCTGGAATCTCTGCCCTGCATCACAAACATCTAGACTACTTGATTCAGTAACGGTTCTGATTACAGTAACGATAATAAAACATACAATTTGGTAACTGGTGTGTGAATCAGCAGGTTGGAACACTGAGCCTGTGATCAGAAAGTTGCTGGTTCAAGTACTGTGGCCGGCAGAGTGATTTCAACATTGAGCAAGACCCAGACTGACTGACGATATGTTCTCCGCATGAAGCCCCAAATCCTGCAGTCAGATTTGTGTTCTATGGGTGAGGTCGCGATGCTCGTGAAAAGATTTATGTGAATTCCACAGTCACAAGTCACATCTATAAAGAACCCGGCCACTCGTTTCCTACAAACAGTTAATTACACAACTTCACAGCTTTTACGATGTGAAACCAATCGGCTCCTTTGACTTGTGAACTTACTTGTAAGATGAATTTGCTTGAATGAAACAATGAGTATCAAGACTGTTCAAGTAACAAGTGCAAGTCAAGAACGCAGAGTAGTACTAGTTAGCAGCTTTGATTATTCTGCATTTATGCAATTACCCACATATGGTATTAAGTTTTCAAAGAAAAAAATACAAAAAGAAATGTTACTATCTAAAAGGACAGCTGTTCACTTTTTCTTTTATGAAGACATTTTGCCAATCGAAGTAAGGAATGCACAGATAGGAAAACTCACTTGTTTTTTCAAAATAAACCCTGAATTACAGTAGATTTCTACTATTATTCATATGTGTGACATCTAAATGTTCCCAGTGTCCCACAGCAATATTCAGATCCCTGCATACAAATCTCCCGTTTAGAGAAATCCATTTAATGAAACACATCGTATACCAGACCTAACCTTACAGCCTATCCTTAACATCTTACATCCTCCACCTGCGTTCACTGTAAACCTGCAGAATCCCACACTGTATGTATTTCCAAGAACCCATGTCAGAGCTGTTCTTCACCACAGCCATTTTGCACAGTATTTACCATAGCGGTACATTGTTTTGCTAAGTTTTCTTATTTAATCCTTAATTTATAACTTATTTACTACTGATTTTCCTTTATATATTTATTGTCTTTTTACACACATCTTATCTTATCTTATCTTATCTTATCTTAGCATATCTTATCTTATCTTACGATGGTTCTTTAGTGGATCTGAGGAAACACGAACTCTTGGAATCTCACTGGGCTTCCTGTTGGAAGATGTGGGAGGTTATTAAACTTCAGTTATTAAAGCCAACATGGCGATGGGGCCCCAAGTGGTCTCAGCGGGGGACGCCAAGTCCAGGAAGATGCCTGGATGATGTGGGATGTTTGGGGTGAGGCCGGACTGTAACGCATTGCATGTCGACCAGAGCTGGGCGGTTTCTGCACCTTAGGGATCAGCACAGGCCAAAACAGAGCACAACAAATGATCTGTGGGGGGGGGGGGGCGCATGTCCAACTTGCAGGATAGGGGCTCGCCATCCTGATTAAAAGCACATAGGCAGCTCTGCTCTCTCTTAAACTAGCCAGCCATTTTACCAGATAATTGTATCCTTTTTTGTTGGGGGCGGGGGATGAGTTGAACTTTGTTGTGGTACAAATTTCGTGTCCAGGGAGGCTTCGCGATGTTATCGGAGCACTCAGTGTAGGCAAAACGCTTTCCAGCATTTCACCTCAGACTTTATTAACTTAGATATATTGCCTGTATGGCAAGAAGTAGTTGCGCTTCCCAAACAGAGATTCCTCTGTGCGGCTTCCCATGTTCCCTGGAACCAGAGTGCATCTCCCAGCACATTTTCTTAATAAGACAGTATTTCAGTGTTGCATCGGCGGGGCCCTGGTTTGTAAAATGGGGGCTGGCGCCCACAATGGCTCCGTCAGGCTTCAGATGGAGCCCTGCCTACCTGGAAGCAATTAATGGCTGTCCTGCCATTTCTATAGATGTGAAGGAGGGGCGTGCGGTGAGATCCGTGGTGAGCACTGGGCGCGGGACCCATCTGAATTTAATGTTCCACTGCTGCAGCCAATCAGGGAAAAGAGCAACATGGAAGTCAAGCGGCATCCTCCCATAGAGGAGCATGGCTGCTACTGTGTTCGTCAAAAGGACCCTACTCTTCTGGTGGCACATGTCCCCTCCGGCTTGCCGTACTTACTGAGGAGTACTAAGTCACAGCTCGGGGTTCTGCAATCATCCACGGGAACCCCCCCCCCCCCCACACACACACACACACACTCGTGCTCACTGAGAAATAACACTGATTTGAAATTAAAGGGAGAAAAAAAATAGTTTCCAGAATAAATTGTTCATACATGGAAGGCCGCGAATCAGTGGACAGCGCTGCTTAGCACGTGGATGCTAATTCCAAGGCAGCGGCCTCGTGCCTGTGTGGCATTAACTTCAGATGACAGAGGAAGCCAGCAGTAATGATAGGCGAGATTGACATTCAGATCACCGTGTGCCATTTCATGCTGACACTGACCTTACGCTGATGTCACACTCCCTGTGAAAAGGTCAGCCTCACACTGACTTAATGAGTCATCTTTTTTTAATTGTTATGGTAGGTGGTGAGGGAGAGGGAAACTTTGCGCAACTTTTAATTAATGTGAAATATGTATCGATCACAGCAAACATTTATACAGATGTAGAAAAATAAAACGAATGCTAAACGTGTACTGTTCATCACCTGAACTGCGGGCCGTGGCCTTGATTTTGATTTTTCCGTGTGTGTGGGTGTGGCCTATGGGGTATTTCGCCTACAGACCTCTGTAGCTAAACAGATCTTTAGCAGTTACATGCTAAACACACAGTTTTTAATCATTATTTAACTGTTTCATTCACTGCTGTTAGCACACGTTCATTAGCAAAAGACTAAGTAAGACATTATTTTTGTGGTTTTGACCATATGTATCTGTTTTTGGAGATAGAGAAACATATTGACTACTTTTAATGATTAGTGAATTTCTACTACGTGCACAAACTTTCCACCCACGAGACCCTGTTATATTTCAGATGTTTTCGTCGAGCCAGTGTAATTAGTAGACTTTCCAAGTACTTTAAATGTCTAAAATACCAAAGCCAAACTCTGCTGTTTAACTCTGCAGACTTTACTGTGGCCTTTTCCCCATGTCGATAAGTCAAAGGTTAAGCCATCATGAAAAATGCCTCGCACCTTGGCCATTTGTCACAACAAGGTGAAAGAGAACAGAAAGGTAACAACATCAATATGGTGGACAAACAGGCCAGAGACCTGACACACACACAAAAATGCCTTTGTTGGAAATGATATTAGCTGGAGGTAATTGATTCCAGGCCGGGACATCGCTTGCAGGTGGAAAGTTGATTGCAGGAAGTTTATTAATGAATATCCATTAATCTGAGTCGACAAAGACCAATTAGAGGCCTGACAAGTCGCATCGCTGAAGTTAATACATACATTTGTTTTCACAGCTTGTGCACGATGTGCCGTAAGAGCCAGGTGCTGAAAGGTAAACGATTACAGGGGCAAAGAGCCTGGACATACATCCAGGATAACCTACAAGGAAACAGTCCGTGGTGGGACTCATTGTTATAAAAATCTATACTCCTGAGAGCTGAATATGCCTGTGTGTGTAGGTGACCATACAAATGACTTGTGTTCAGGGAGGTTTACCGAAAACAGGGAACAGAAACACCTTCACTGAGGTGTCTGATGCTGTCCATGCTCATACCTGCATGCAAAAAATGGAAGTTTCCAAGAGACTCCAAAAGAAATAATGGCAACACCCAATAAAAGTATATTTAGAAAATAAATTATTCACAATAATAACAATAATACCTAATTTAAGACCTAATTACCTAGGAAGAACACCAAAAATGTAACTGATCTTATTCCCCATGCAATGGGAGGTAAGTAGCAATTAAAATGCTGATTAGTGTCAACTGCAGCTAGCACACAACTTCATAAGTTTGACAGAGCTGTGGGAAAAAGAGCATAATACTGCCATCTCGCAAAACCGTCTGCTTATTCTCCTGAAATGAATGGCGAACGCTTCCCATTAGCTCTCTGATAAGATCTGCAGAGGCTCTTTGGGGCCCCCGCTGGAGGCTCAGAGAGAATTCGCCCTCACGAGTAGTCGTCTAGGAGCATTAGCGCCTTGACTGCGGTGGCGGTCTGTGTGCTCAGTACTCGCATGTTCACTCACACCGCTCGGGGATGCATAAATATGTGTAGTGAGACATGGCATCGTAAAGCTACCTTGATCGTGCGTTATGGGTACAGACGGCCTTGGCTTGGAGCCAGAGTGCTAATGCTGGGTGGGGGTCACCTGGGATTCCATGTGACTTCTGCAAACTTCGTACAACAACCTGGTCACTTTCGCACACAATGTGTGTCTGTTGCAGTGAAACGTGCACATAGCACTGGCCAGATGAAGCACTGCATTGCAATATTTGTTTGCATTATTATATTTACATTGCACTATATGTTTACATTTTTATGTATTTATCATGAAAATTGTACTCATATTTATAGTCTTATTGAAGCACCTTAATTTATATTTATGTTTGATTTGTTTGCTGTTAACCAGGTGGACAGAGTAAGATTTTCACTGCATAGCGTGGTGTATGACCGTACACTCTTGACTCTAACTAAACATATATACATGTGTAGTCAGTGCTGGATGCTGTAGCCAGTTTGATCTGCTTGGAGGCCAATATCCCAAATCGGGCCCGACAGCCATTGCTAAATGTGCCAATGCTAATTAATTAGCATCTCATTTTGACCAACTATATACACAGCATATACAGCATATAGGAGGCAATGCCTGCACCCATGTCCCCCTGGAGGGCGTCATTTACTGGGGTTAGGGACTCCACGTGAGTAACTTAGGGCTGCCACGTAAATCGGCAGGGTGGGGTGGGTTGACACTTGAATGTTCATGCCGCGTCTCCGCCATCGTTGCCTGCGCCTCGGGCTACAACAAATGCTCTGAGTTCCCCAGTTGCCACGTAAACGGCTGAACTATGTGTGAGGGCAGAGAGCTGCTCCAACCTCTGGCTTCATCTCAACGCATTAAATTACACTCAGCCGCCTTGATGATGCCTTTATCTGAAGCGATGTCGCTCATTTTAACCCATTTCTACAGATATATATTCCACTGCAGTGATTCCAGTTAAATGCTTAACCCTGGGGTACAGCTGCGATCCTCTCTTAGGACACAGAGCAGGGACCTTCAGGTTAGCAGCCCAAGTCGTTAAACACCCAGCCTGGTGTCAGTGATAATGAAAATTTTGTGAAAACCACAATAAACATCGTAATTTCATTTGTCTTATTATATTATCATAAATAAGTCACGTAAACACCAAATACAGTCATTAACTAGGTGAATTTCGAGGTCTTTAGTCATTCATCTTTTACTGATGGTGCCGCATCAAAGCCAATATTTTTTTGCACAAATACGTGCTGCTTGTTTATATTATCTGGCATATAGATCTCAGCCTATGTGCTCACTCAGAAATGATCAGAAACGTTCCCCCTGTTCGGCAGGGCCTGAAAACGCAGATGGAATGAATCGCGGATTCCTAACTCTGGTACAACAAAAGAGCCAGGCGCCAAATACAATGTTCCATTCGACATGCTTTAAAAGATTATAGGGTTTTCCCTCCCCGAGCGCCCCAGACCCCTGCAATTACAGTCTTAGAGCCGGGGCTCATTTTACCTGATGGACACAGACCAAACAGCCATAATCTCCTGTCAAAACGTATGGAAACTTTATGAAAGCAAGCTTCTCATACAGGTCACCAGAACCAGTGATTACGGACTCGGCAATCAGCGTGGCAGGGAGGGCTATAAGCCCAGGAAGCAGCAGAAAGGCCCACTGCCTCAGATTTCCCCGCGCCCTTCCTGGCTTCCCTCACAAGACTGCCTGTATGTCCCCCTCCCATCTGAGGTCACGGGGCTCGTTGCGCGTGGGCAGTCCCAATTAATAAAAGCATGAACCAATGTGGTGAATTGTACAAAATAAAAGCATAAAAACAAACGAACCACTCCCAAAACACCCATGAGAGTGGCGTAGACGGCGAGCCGGGTATGCAGCGCCGAGCTTAGGAAATCTGGTTTCTCCAACCACATCATCACATCGGGCATACACAAGCTCTTATTGAATCCAGGCAATGGGATCGGGAGGGAGACAGCGAAAACACACATTCTGGCACCCGAAAAGCACGGAGCACAACCGACCACAACAAAGGACTCAAAAGACAAACTTCACAGTCTTGTTCTGTGGTGCTGAGTAGTTAAGTCAGGTTAAAAATAGACCCCAGAGTGAAATTCTTTTAACAGGTCTCTTTTATGGGTGGGGGGGGGATCCCTTTATGTTTTCCTCATTGCAGATCCCGAAGTTCTCGGTTATGCTCTTCCTGGAACGTTTCATATTGAGAGCAAAGTGCAAGAATTATGTGAGAAGGGAAAAGGCCTCAGAAGATACGAGACAGTTTCCAGAGCCTCCCAGCGACACACTTGCAAAGAGCGCCACTCTGTCTCTCTTAAAGGCTATTAGCGTTTTCACAGTGACAGGACCCGGGCCCTGTTCTTATGCCTGCAGATGGGGGGGTGGGGGGGGTGGAGCAGTGTGTGACAGTTTCTTGGCTTATGAGAGATTTGTCACCCACAGCCGATCGCCCATCCATCCATGCATCCAGTCGGTGTTGCGTTGAATCCTGGGAAGCACAGAGGAGGCTGCATGCATCCCGGCCGGGACACAGACACACACACATACAAGCCAGACGGCTGCTTCCACTGATGCTACAGGCGATTTCATTACCATTTCACCAAATTACCCCGTCTGGAATGTAGCAGAAAACCGGAAAGCTGAGGGAGGACCACTTTGAAAAGGTCTGTGAGGCTACCCACTAAACCACCCATCACATTTGCAGGTCATTTATTACAATTTACATAGTATAATAAATCAACATGGACTACAATCATAATTGCTCACTTTTGTACCTTTTATCACCTCTAAGTATTTTCAGTTAAAGTCAGAGAACTGAGAAAGATGATATATCATCATGAGCATATTTGGTACAAAGTTTTTAAATATGTACTAAAATATACTTCACATTTATTTCATGTACAACGCAATAAAGGTTTTCTACACATTTCTACAGATCAGTCAATGGTTTATCCTTAGGTAAGTCACTCTACACACATTTATCAAACAGTACTGTAACTGTACATCTATTTTTTTTTTTTTTGTTTCTTTCAAGTGCAATCCAGGAAGCAAATGGAAAGGGCATTTTTGACATGTACAGTGTATGTTTGTGTTTGTGAGAAATGAATTTAGAAACTGGAAACTTAACATTATTTTACTATCGGCCGCATAGAAGTCCAAAAAAAGAAAATCTCATCAGTTGTTTTCTTGTACAGTAGTTTTCTGTAAATACAAATGACACAAACGATTATTTCAAGCACTGAGAGGGATAAATAATTGTTTGGCTCATTACTTTGTACTATGGAGCTGCAGTGACATCTATGGGTAGGAGGACTAAACAGCAACGTACACCCAGCAGAGCAAAGCATGAGTCACACTGGGATGATACTATCTGTGGGCAGTAGAGAAGGTGTTGGACAGATTTTTGTCTGCGGGATGGTCCAGTATCTTATCAAAATCCAACTCTGTCATCAAGGCCAATGATGATGACATGATCCAGTAACCATAATTATGTAATGCTATCCCTAAACAGCTTGCTTTTTTTAAAGGGGTGGGGTATGAGGTCTCAGAAGGACTTTAAAATCTATAATCCCTCTCATCATGCAACATGTGCCCTCCAGAGCCGCCGCTTGTCTCGGAGACGTAGGACGAAAGTGAAGAGAGAAGGAAAAAAACAACATTTCACATTCACAGATGATCCTCATTTGGTGCGGTTTGGAGTGCAATTTAGATCAAACGTATCCATGTAAATGAGTCAGGGCTCCTTAATTAGGTGGCTCTGAAGAGGAGAGCGAAAGAGAGGCAAGGGAGGGAAGGGGGAAGGGAGGGAAAAAAAAGTTGGACCACATCAGTCAGGGTGGGTGTGGTGTCCACAGCCCCAAAATGTTTCTTGTATGCGGAGCCCGGTGCCAGAGTTTCGTACATGCCCCTCAGATCCATTCTTCTCAGTTGGGGCAGGAAAAGGCACATCTGCAGAGGGGACAGACTCGGAGACGCTAGCTCGGAGCGCTTCAAACGCACGCCGCCCGGTCTCCCTGGCACGCGCGGCAAAATAGGTCACCCCGCTCTGATTTAGCTGTCTACGTCGATTCCACTGCCAGCTAGATTTTGCACTTATGAGCAACTGGGCATGAGCCAGTTCGCAATATTTACTCATAAGCCCCCACCACCACCAGTGCTGCTTGTTTATAAGGATTAGCGTGCCTGAGCGTGAGGTATATGGCGTTTAAGAACACGATGTGGAATGGAAGGGAATGAAAGCAGTCATCGGATTGGCTGGGTAGTGTGAACGATGGGCCAATCCAAATAGAGATCCTTGCCTGATGCCAGAGGGTACGGCTCCCCCATGCAGAGTAACCTTAAGGCTGATGTTAGCCAAATGGGGTCATCTGCACAGAAGGTGAATGTCAAATGGCAGCACAGATGCAAGGGAACCCACACGGCCCACGTGAGGCCACCGCATGAAACTGGTGCAGCGTTACGCCCACAAAAAGCCTGGGGATTATTACACCACAAGTCCCAGGTGGTTGGGGGACCAGTGGGACATTTATGACATCAGAGCAGCATTCACTCCATTGCTGGATAATTTCTGACCCATTAAATCAACCCAAGTTCATATCACAATCTAAGGCTGTGGCTTATGAAGGAGTCTGAGAAACACACACGCAATGTGCAGATGCAAAACAAGGTCAGATATTTAAATGTGACATTTCAAATCAAAAGGCACATACATATGTATAATATAAGATATTCCTATTCAGGGTATATGTAATAAAAAAGTAGCCGCTAAGAGAAATCTCTGTTACATTATATGGACATTACCAATTATTTTATGTAGCATGAAGCCCTGGATTTCCACTCAGGGACTCATGACGTCTATCTATCAATTTCTCAATGCATGATACACTAGTTTCAATAGATCTATGTAGTTTTTTTTTATTACTTCGCTTGGTTTTCAATTAGTACTTTGTTTAAAAGGGCTTTCTCATTGATTCTAGTATTTGCATTGCATATTTAAAGCAGTTCTCCCTCTCATAACAGTTATTTTCACATTAAAAATGCTTACTTTTCTTTCATGCATGCAGTAAAGTCAGAAGTAACTTGTTGGGAATCATAATCAGGTGTAAACAGGAGTCTGCCTCAGGTACCAGCTGACAGGAAGTCATGGTCATGTGACGTGGCCAAGGATGTCCTGGTGACGACGATGCCTCCTTCGCCCTGCCCTCTTCCATGCTTAATCATTGTGTTAAAAAACAGGCGCACGTGTGTACGCACACTACCTAATCACACACACTCACAATCAGTCTCTTGTGTTTCTGTGATGTTTGCCTATAATGTAATGTGACTGAATACTAATATGAATTAAATTAATATAATAAAAAAATGAAAATGCAGCATATCAGGCAGAATCCTCCTACCAGCACGAATAAACTCCACTCATAACATAAGGGGCCCAGGGCAGGTCGGCACCTCCGTAAGGGCAGGTCTGCACCGCCGTAAGGGCAGGTCTGCACCGCCGTAAGGGCCTCCCCGAAACGCTGCGTCATCCATGTGCGGCATTCCGCACCGCTGTCCTGGAAAACGCTCAAACTGCCGCACATATAATCACATAAAATATCAGCTGCTGCTCCTATGTGACCTTATATGTAATAATTATAGAGACTTTAATAAAGTAGTAATAGATAGTGAAACTCCATGCCCCTCTGTGGAGTTAAGTGACTGAACGTCATTACATGAGGGTTAAGAGTCAGTATCTGGTAAGTAAGAAACAGGAACTAGTGAAAAATCAGCTTAATTGGGCTAATTCTTGAGTTAATTAATACTTGCCGCTCATCCACGACCCATGTCGTCGTCCCACAGGATCAGTCCATGTGCTGTAGAATGACCCGTTCTGAGCTCAGCAAAAGAATTTCCCTTCAGAACGGAGGGAAGTTCCAGCCTAAACTAGGTAGGTAAGTCAGAGCTGGAGTATGCAGGGTGGGGGTACGGTTGGGGGAGGGGGCATATGGAGATCTACAGAGGCTTGCTGGGATGGACCATAATCCCTGTCCTACATACTGTATGCAAGTGTCTCTGGCTGCCTTCATGCTCCATCCCACAGACCTGCATTATCCTGAGCCTGTCCTCCTAAGCCCCCCCGCCCCCCCAATACGGGTGCAATAGCTTTCTAAATTCGTGTTTATTCCATCAGCAAACACTTTCATCCAGGGTGACGTGAGGAGAAACCGTTACTTCCGTCATCATTCTGATGTACAATTTATTTTATTGGTACATATTTACATCTGAGGAATTGCTCACTAGAAAAGGGTGTTTTTTACCCCATGCTTATTTCTCAGTGCTCAGTTGTAGACTGTGGTTTAAAAGTTACCTGATATGGGGAAGAGATGCTGGAACAAAGCAGCAAAGATCTCAGCACCCAGTTCAAAGACCCCAGTTAATTAGTTTTCTTATAATCTGTAGATGATGTGATAAAACACACGGCTGAGATATACTCCATCACTGGGGAAGCATAGCTATCACTGGCAGTATTATTTATACATATTTCTAGCTGAAGATGAACTTAAGCATGTAGAATCTAGATTTGCTGTATATGTCAATAAATATTACTGTATAGGTAAAGATCACCTGCTTGAGCCACCCAGAAGCATCACACTGTCTACGAGGCATTGAAACCTTTTATTTTTTGTAAAAGTGACAAGATAAAACCGTCACCAAATCTGTTTTTCAAGACAATGATTAAAAAATCAGTGTTATTCAGCCTGCTTACTAAATAATTAACAATATATTATACAAATCACAGAAATCTCTTAGATGTAAACGTGTGATAAATAGTCCACAGATAATTGCTGCACAGTATGTCCAGTATACTCCAGATTTTTAAATGCCAATGTGTCAGCACAGACAGACGATTAAAAAACGTCAGCCCTGTTTGATCTGATTATGTATCCCTCCCTACATTAAACCATACTGACAGAATCCTGAAATAAACTACATAATTCACTTTGATTTAGAAGTTACGTGTTTTATGGAGAGAGACGCAGCTGTAAACTAATAAATCACAGGCAAAGGCCTTTTAATTTGCACCATAACAGGAGTGAGGCACATGAAAGGGCCTTGTGGAGGCCCCAGCGTCACGTGAGGACGTCCTCAGCCATTACACTCTGACCTGAGTCAGCAATTTGGGGCCCTGCAAGACAAAAGACGGCGTCTGATGAACTGGAACTCATGTGGGCCCAGCTGTTATTACAACACCAACAAAGATAGACTCTGTGACCACCAAGGATCAGCTAATCTCACAGGTCTGAAAGGTAACTACCTGTATAGACATACATCAAGATCACTTTAGCGCTGCTATTGTGTGTGTGTGTGGGGGGTGATCATTACAAATTATTACTTAGTGCTACGTGGAAATCTGTACTTTCTGCCGAAGTTGTAATACATCAGCTAGTCATATCTGGCCCCTCACCCCCCTCGGAGCTGATTCTGCACTTTACCCCATTCAAAAGCTCTTACCTCATTTCGCCATGAGCTGTGGAATCCTCAGGAATGGTGAGCGTCCATCAATAAGCGTAGGTGAGTCATCGTGGATTCGTTGCTCGTGATGTCCCATGTTACTCTGTTCGAAACATTCATTATACCATTAAGGACAGGAATGGCTGTAATAGGGTGTTTACTTTCTTCAAATCAAAATCTTTAAACAACAGAGGCTTAGCACAGCACTCACAATACTTGCATTATATGTTTCATTTTGCAATATATATTTACTTTACATAACTGTATTCATATTTATTGTCTTGGAAGAGACTTAATTTGTGATTACCGGTGGCCAGAAGGACATGCAGAGTAAGTGTTTCATTTCATGGCATAACTTTACTGTGCTTATAAACTCTTGAATTGAACTGAATTTATGATTTCGGTCACATGACGATGCATGATGTGAAGGCAACATGCAATCAGCATGCTCTAGAATGACTGGGATTTCGCACAGAGGGCCGTTCCTGGTCCAAAAACCAACACTTCCATACCAAACCGTGGCCACCCCACATCCCCAGTGGGACCTCCTGGAGGCTGTTCCCAGTGGGTCTTGCTTCTGGAATGGGGCCTGAGTTGGCTCCTGGCATGCGCTAGCCATGATTGGATTTGCTCAGTATGGGCTGTGGGGGCACTTGCTGACAACAGCGACACCAAGCTCCATTGCAACAGGAGAGTCAAGCCGGCTACCTGCATTCCCGGGCGGGAATCCAATCTGCTTGCGCTGGATCGCTCCCAAATGCATGCCACTTCCGAAAGACTCTAGATGCATATCGCAACTGTCAGTCCTTACAAGTGCAATTATTGTATCTGCCAGGCAAACAGCACCCAGCCCCCCCAGCTCCCCCAGCCCAACTCGTGTCGCTTGCCGCCCCTATCTCTGTTAGGGACATTAATATTAATGGTCTGACGGTTATCCAGATGATCGCCCCCCCCGGCCGGCTCGTCTCAGCATGACTGAACACCTTGCTGTAGGTGACTGTCGGGCTTGATTATCTAGCGGGAGGCTCTGTTCTGAGTGACGGCAGGGATAGTGCATGCCGGTGCTGGCACCAGCGCCTGCGGACGCAGTCGGCTCTGTGATGAGACCAGGATCACTCGTCTGCCCTCGGTCCAGCTGGTGGCACAGCCCCGATTTTATGTGACTGTTCTGTTAGCGACTACGCTGTGGGCATGACGCAAATTTTACAGGTGCCCTGGATTGTCTCCTGCCTAGATGGAATCAAAACATGAAGTTAAATGTTTTCAGAGAGGTGTTTTCCATGCCGAGTTGGACTACAGAATCTACAGGACAATGTGCTTATGTATCTATGCATTTTACAACAGCAAATAAGGTAATTACATATATCCATCCTCTGTTCCCTCATCCATGTAGGGAGCAGGTAGAATATGACACAAGGCAGGGAAACACCAATGACACGCTACAGACCATTTGAGATGCCTCTGCTCCAGCGCAGGCCTTCACACTCGCAGCTCAGCTGATTGCTATCAGTACCCTTTAGTATTTAGCACTGTGTCTCTCTTCACACAAAGCAAACTCTGGGTGAAGAAAGATGACTGAGGTAGTGGTTCATTGTGTGAATTTCAACCATCTTACTTGTAAGATCAGCTCCGATCTTTGACCCCTTTGGAAAGCAGTTGCATCTATCACGCGGTGTTTGGTGATTCAGTCAGGCTGCTATTCCCACAGTCAGGGAACAGGAAGCAGTGGCCAACTCACCTGGGGCATAGCCTACATAAATAATGTTATTTAGTAGCGTGTGATGGTGGATAGCCTCGGGAGCGCAGATCTGGGAAATTAGCACAGCCAATCAGAGCTCCTTCTGTTCCAGAGCAAACACACCAAATGAAAGGGTAACTTGAATGTCTTGCAAGCTAAAAGCAATGGATAGATTGTGTGCTACGTTGATATCAAAGACCAGCTAATTCATCAGCTGGATCCACCTGAAGGGATCTTTAAGCTTAAGAGGACGCAATATGGCTGAAAACAGCCCCGAGACGTACGCAGCACTGGTGGCCCAACAAGGAACCAACTTCTGAGCTTCAGTCCGTTATATTTACAAATTCCAACCTGTGCTGCGAAATGGAAAGAATTACCCAGGCAGAAGAAGGACAGCAGCCCCCTATCCTTTCAACTTCGCGTTGCTAAGCCTCTCCTTCACGACACTTATGAGTGAGCTGGGCTTTTGACAAAGAACTGCGTGTTCTGACACCTACAGCAAAACTATCCGATTCCACGCGCCAACACTGCAGCCAGAAAGACGCCAAAGGCGGCAGTTGTCACTCGTTGGCCATTTATCACTTATCACTTATCACCAGACAAATTGTTAAATCCCCCGGTCTTGGAACGAGCTGTTTTGACCCAACAGAAATAAAACACGATGCAGCCTGGTCAAGAGACACAGTACTCTTCACCTGATTCATTACAAGCCGTTCCTTAAATGGAAGATCCTTGCCCAGATCCTCGGTCATGTATCCGGAATGACTCTTCATCTAAATGCTGTTTCCAGAAAGTGGTTGAGAAGGCAGCTCTAATTTCCTTAATTTCATGAAACCTTGGATGTATCGGAACCTTCACAAAAGGAAGATATAGAAGAGAGGACCCTGACCCAACTAGACTCACCAACCCTGACCCTGACCCAGGATCACCAACACAAGTGGAGAGCCTTACAAAATGGAAAAAAAAACATGACAAACACACCTGGGGACTGGGAACGGTCACAAGAAGCATTAGCAGTGTGCTAAAATGGCTGACGAGCTCACCCCACAGAGCACGGCATGCGCGTTCCATCCCATTGGGTCCAGTCGGGTGTGGGCAGATGGGAGCCTGGCAATGTTGGGAAGTGGAGGGGGTGGGGGCCCAGTCGTGCGTTACCATGCCATCCAGAGCTGCCCCCGGCCTCCCCCACACTTGCCACAGACACTTCATTAGGATGCCGGGACGATGGTGGACGGCCGCTTGCGGCGACACCTCATTTCCTGCTCACCGAGCTCTCAGGGCATGGCAGATGTCGGCAATCCTGCTTCACTGTGATGGGGAGGAGCCGGGGGGGGGGGGGGCGACGGATTCCCTCCGGTCAAACACACCGGTCCTGCCCTCTGCACAGTAACCACTGCCAAACTCCCTTCCCACCCCAGATTGATTATCTCTGGATATAAACCTTTTGGTAAATCCGTAGTCTATCAGGGATTATTGGCGAGTATGGGGGTCATGCACTGCTGCCAATTTTCCAAGCAAACACGTGAGGAACCTGAACAGATGTAGGCTTGCTGTTAAGTTGCTCTGTGGCAGTGGGGGGGGTTGGTTATTACAGAGTGCTTCTGCTAAGCCTACAGCGGCCCGCCACAGTCTGTAAAGTAGGATAAATACAGATACTTAAAAATAATGAGCTGCATAAATAAATCACTTATTTTTTCCCTGACTTTCTGTCTTACTTTCTGATCAGTCATTTGAGGCTTGGTTACCTGAAGGATGTGGTAACTAGCAAACAGCTAATCGCTGCAGCATCATTTTGCGACTAGAATTTTTCTTGTAGCAAAAAGATAAGGTTAAAGGCGGGTATTAGTGTGCTTTTGAGAATAGCCAGAGTGAAACAAGCTGCACGAATACACCTATGTAACCCCTACATAACCCAAACATGAAACCCAATTCCCAGAGCCCAGCCCGCGGGGAACAGCAGAAGAAGACAGGCGCTTCTGAACCCCTGCATACAGATCTAAAGACACGTTGCCCGTTCCCATTCCGTGGCCCGTAGCCTCGGACAAGTCCTGGGCCAAGAGGAAATTTGCGCTACATTTCCCGACAAATTGAGTTAAACAGACATTAAGTGGGCTTTAAGAAAACAAACAGCTGCCTTTAGCACAGGTGCAGGCCGACGGCTGAATGGGAGTCGGCACTGATCGCATCGCGGCTAATGGCTTGACAGGAAGCATTAAGGATTTGGTGCAAAGGACTGGCAAGGCCTCGGACCCACTAACACGGACCTGTCAGGCATGCTGCCCCCCTGCCCCCCTCCCAAAGCTTAGTGCAGGGAAGCAGATGTTTGTACGTATATGGCACGCTGGCATCGGGATGGGCAGCAGATGCCTGTAAGGATGCCAGGCTTGCAAATCGTGCAGACGGAACATGTTCTGGGAGAGACAGGGCCTGCCCTCCCACCAAGGGGGCCCCAGCGGAACGCCACACAGCTTAGCCTCTACTTGTTGTCGCTGTAGCCCGCGTGTTCCCCCCTCCCCCAGTCCAGCCCAGCCCAGCCCACGCTGAATCACAGAGCAAGGTCAAGCAAAAAGATTAATTACAGGAACTGATTTTCGCATCCTGAAAGGCAACAGCCACAGGAAGTGGGTACCATTAGCTTTTATCAAGCAGTAATAAGGTAACTAAATTTTTATAATTTGGCTTTGTGAAATTTCTCTTCATTATCCACGGTCACATTAGAACCGTACAAACAAGGCAGTAAAATTATGTTTTCCTTTTAATATTAATAATTTCAATAACTGCCTGACAATTATCTATTGGGTGTTTAAATTTACTGTTTAGCTTGGCTGTTCTGCGAACCAAATGACAAGTAAATAATATGATAATCCAAGAAAGTAAGATTTTTTCCTTCAGTAAGAGGGAAAAGTCCAGGGTCTGCGTGAGTCTATACAGCTTTCAGCACATAGCGTCGTGGTTCCACTGCAGAGCGCTGGTTCTCTGAGGGGTAAGAGGATGAAATAAAAATAAGAACAAGCTTCTTGTTTTATTGACAACACAAGCACCAGCTGGAAATGTAAATTGCAGAATAAATGAAAATGAACATTGAATGGAGATATTTAATAAGCTATGGAATGTTGTGATGAAAATGCCTAAAATTGTTCAGTAAGGACAGTCACTTTCACTATTATTATTATTATTATTATTATTGTTGTTGTTGTTCATTATCCTCAACTGGATTTACCTCCAATTCAGTGCTCCCCCTTGAGACGTCTGCTTTATTACCCCCGTGGGCGGCGGGCCGCCCCCCCCCACCCCC
>JAODJX010000001.1:51971950-51996308 GCA_026776945.1 Isichthys henryi
CCCCCCCCCCCAAAGTAGGACGCAGAATTGCACTGATCCATATCGTTCAAGATCGTTTATCTCGATTTGATGCACTGTGATTAACATCTCTGGGAAACATTCTCTGAAGTTCTCCCTGAGATAAAATGCTGTGCTTCCCACCCGTATTATTTAGCGCCGTTGAAAACCACGCCCCCCCTTCAAGAAATCGGTTGCCACTTGATCTCCCTCTAAGCCAATGAGTATTACGCCTCCTAATGGATGTGTAGGGAATAGGCGGCTCTTCGACAGAAACTGAAGCTCTGGAAGACGTCGGCATCCATAGTCAGTAGATAAATTCTGAAAATCAACATGAAAAAAACAGAAAAGCCTTTAGCAGACTGCACAGCAGCATGAACACTGTACGTGAAGTATGCGTTAAAGAGAGCACACTGCTACATTTCCAGTTAAAGAAGGATTATGGTGCTTCATCCAGGATGTGACAGCTACTGGCCAGTGCTGAAGATGCCGAGAACCAGAAGCGACAGTCTCTGAGAGCCTATCATCCAAGTACGTGGAGAGAAGCGGAGCAGACCCCTCACATTCCGAGATCAGGAGGGGCGCGTCCTTTTTCAAAGATGTTAAAATTGTTGAGATTGTCGCTTTCAAATGCTTCACCACACAGTGGTGAAGGGGCAGATGAGCCCTGCTGACTTTTGTTTTGCCACAGGAAACGTTTGAAAGATGCAGTAGAGAAACAGCAGTGCTGGCAGCTCCGAGAGAGGAGGGGAAAACACGCACGCATACACACACACACACACACATACACACACAACACTCTGGTGACAACGTGGATGTCCTCCCACTGGCTGCCGTCCAAATTCAGCTCCTCTTCTGGGAAAACATGAGGAGAAATGGAACAACTGGTTTTAATGAAACAATTACAAGACACTAATTATTATGTTAATGTTTGCCTACTATCATCAGGCACCGCTAAGAGCCTTCTGCACCTAGAGGTTTGGCACAGAGACCCCCCCCCCAGAAGTCACCCCCCTCAGGAAGCAGAAGATTTCTCTGTATAATGCCATCTTTAGGAATGCAACTAGATATAAAAAGGAACACAAAGGGGTGGTGACCATTGTTGTGGCATGTCAGGTACATTAATTCCCACAATGCACCACTGAAGAATTATGCATAGCAGTAGACAGTAAGTCAAAGCTATTAGTTTTAGCTGTGTGTGGAGCATGACTACAGAGCCAGGCCTGGAGGCCTGAAGAGGCCACAATATGCTAGGGAAACTGTGCAATTAGAGCTTATTCCACTTCACCTTGACAGGGTACGGCCATTAGCAGGGGCGGATAGCCTAGGCAGAGGCTGAGAGCTCCCTCTCCACTACAAGATAAGCAAAGGAGCCTGCCAGAAGCTACTGCTAACGATAAAAGCCTCGTTTTGTGTATTTCCCATAATGCATGTTAAAACAGCACACACATAACAGCAAATGAATAGCAGGCAGTACGCTATGACGATGTGACTCACAGTGGCATGTTTGCAGGGTGATGCGTCATACACGCATCAGCTCCTCGAGGCGTCCTGCCCGGTGACGTCTGCTCTGTGGGCACAGGCGACGTGACAGAGGCCGCGAATTCAACCCGTCACCGCCCTCTTTGGGACCCGGGTAGCATTAGCATGTTATCAGATAGCATCACGACACTAAAGCTTGCAACATAACAAGCCGATTTTTGGCTGTCAGAAGCCGTCAGCCCGCCAGTGACGGGCTGTCAAGCAGTGTGTGCAGCACTGTCGGATGTGGCCGGCCTCCGTGGGTCCTGTTTTGTGCGATTGAGTATGTTAAAACTGGGTCGAAGGTAGTTGGTCAGACTGAGGTCTCTCATTGGGCCACAGGACGCCCATTGCCTCTATTTGTCTCGGTGTGTTCCAGTGCAAATTTTCACAATCAGACAGAAGCTGATTGTTCGTCAGCTTCAGTTGGCGCTGATTTTTTTGCAATCGGCTTGGTATGTTGCAGGCTTAAGAAGTGCTCACTCTGGAAGAGAGAAAGCGGGATGATGCTCTCGCTGATCTAAGGTCAGAACTCAAAATATGTATCACTATTTACAGTCCTCTTCAGAGACTATTAATTCAAATAATTTTTATATGGCATCAGTCTTCAGCAGCGATGCCCCAAAGATTTAACAGGAGCAGCATTCCTGGTAAATGCAAGAGCAGATTACATTTCATACATTACGTAAAAACAAATTGTAAAACAATTTTTAAAATGCCCGTTTACAGCACAATCGTGCGTCAGTGAGTAGATGCTAATGTGCGCTTGCTGTGGCGTGTAAGTCAGCTTTGGCTGTGTGGTAACTGCACTCGTGTTCAAATTCTTTCCCGGGCACCTCATCTCTTGACCCTTTCCAGCGCCGCGAGCCCAAAATGGCGTGTTATCAAACGCCCAGAATCTTCCATCCTGACCCTGACAGGAAAAGCCTGAAAAGTGTGGATTGTACAGAACATTTTATGCCCCCGGCGCTTAACAAAACACAAAAAGTGCATGAGCGAGGGGGGATTCCCCGCAAGGACAAGTCAACAAACATGCTCAGAAAGGGCATTTCCATTCAAAAAGAAATTCCTTCCTTTAACGCCCTTTTACGAGTGAAAGCCTTAATTTCTGTCCCACTATAGAGTCGCCGTTAATCGAATTACATAGAATCTTTAGAAAGATTCCCCCTTTTTTGTTTGTCTCCCGTGGAAGTGGCCAAGTCAGTTTGATTGAAACCAGTTAACTAACATCCTCTAATTTCATTACATGGTATTAATGAAGAGTGACTCCATTCTGGAGGGCCGCTTTGAACACTGGCTTCTCCAACAATGGCCTGAGAGGGGTCGGGGTAGCCGGGCACAGATACTGCCGCTCCAAAGAAAGAGAGGTTTTCATACCAGTGAAGTCTGTCAGATATTCTCATGCGAGTCTCACACCACGTCCATGCCCCTCCTGTGCCTCTTAACAAACAATCAGGTTTCCTCCCAATCGCACCGCCCGCCTCCCCCGGCCGCCTTCCAGAACTTTCACGGTGGGCACAGTTCCTCGTATGCCCTACATCTGCTCCTCTTCCCAAGCCCATGTTCGCCTCTTTGGACCAGAGAAAGAGCTCCGTGCTTTCGGGGTCTCCAGCCACGGCCACGTTGTTCTCCGTCATGTCCGCAAGTCCGAAAAGCTCGAGAAAGTACCAGAGATTTCCCATCTCTTTTCATAACCTCTTGACTTCTTTACGTTTGACGTTAATCTGCGGACAGATGGCCAGAATTTACTTATTTACGTCCAGTCTGTGACCTCAAACCGAATCTGGCTCTGTTCATTGTTCTTATTTATAATTAAACGAACAAAAAGTATTTAAAAATTAATTCAAGGCTATTTCTGATATTTGATAATTACTTGTTTTACGAGCAATGCCAGATCGGCATTTTAATTAACTTACAGGAGGTGAACAGTGAGCCTGCAGTGTTTATGTGATATTATGTTTAGTTGTTTGCGAAATTAAAAAGAAAAAATATTTTTGATCTGTCGAATAAAAAAATTTGTTTCGTTCCTGCCGGGTTGAGCAAATGTTGGAATAAAATGAGCCTGTGTGGAACGATCTGTGAGCGCGGGTATTTCGGGAGGACTGAATCCGTCTCACGGAGGAGATGAAAGAGAGGCGACTCTGCTCAGGGACACAATGGGCTACCAGCCGTTCAATTAGCTGGCCGTCTCAGAGCCGCCACTTGACAGGTCCGGCTAATTGTTAATCCTGCCATAACTGTTGCTTTGTATAATTAATCATATTCAGCCACTAAACAAAGAGCCACCCGGGCGACCTGCAGCAGGGGAATGCATGCTCCCCTTGAGGTGCATGCTCCCCTTGAGGTGCATGCTCCCCTTGATGGAGCGAGGGCAGTGGCTCGTCTTCATTTAATGTACCTACCCTAATGGTGTCAGGATCAGAGTACATCACTTCAGCTACATTTCCCCCCAAAAATCCCAGAATAACAAGCGTCCCATGCCTGGGCTCTCATGTTAATTTGGGATTCCATGAAATGCAGGGGGACCAGGTCCAGGGTCAAGCACCATTCATCATGATATAGAGTGGCATTTTCCCCACTCCATACCGCAGCTGGGGGAATGGCCAGAATAAAAAGGTATTCTTCTGAAGAGCATAGAACAGCCGCGGCCCTCGGACGAGTGGGAAAAAGCAGGAACACAAGGTGCTACTGTGTCCCGACCGTAATGCGTGCAAAGTCGGTGATGTCATTTTCCCCCACCTCCCTCTACTGACCTCCAGAGTCACAAGACAGGCCGCATTCTTGTGGATGGAAGCACCGGACAAGGAAAGGCCGTGTTCTGATGAAATTAATTACGTAGCCGTGACCCATAAGTGAATTTTTCTGCCTTGAAAATGATGATTTATATCTGCTTTCTATCTCCTTGTTCTGGGCTTCCACTGGCTAACAAGAGTATCTCTTGTTCCCACGAAAAGCGCCCGAGGCTACAATCCCTCATAAAGACCGAATTAGATAATTTCGGAAAGTAGACACAGTCCTGGGACTTTCTGGGACAAAAGAAAGATCTGGAATGCCCTTTCACGGCGTAAAGGTTTTTCCCCCCTCTGGGAGATTCCTATAGGGATCGCTGGAAGAATTAGCATGTGTTAAAAACATTTTTCCCCTGCCAAAATTCCAGCTACACTGAATGTTAACTTACTCTTTCATTCCACACCAGTTCCGAAGGTGACATCCAATGGCACTTTTACGGAGTTTGATTAAACGATTGTTAAATTCAGTGTCAACACAAAAAGAGCATGGCAGATTTCCTCAGTGAGAGAAGCGTGATTTTCCAGTCGATCATGTTTAGAATTTCACAGAAAATCTCCTAAAATTGCCAAACGGTGTGGTTTAGCTTCTCTTCAGATTAAATTTATAAAATCTAAATTATGAAGTATTGCAGAGGTGTATAAAGATAATAACAACCTTCAGCAGCCTGAAATGATTAATTAGTATTAATAAAGCAAGCAGGTAATAAAGGAAGGTCCATTGTAAAACGTCACAATGAAGCCTGATAAATGTCTCCACACAGACATTTGCCACGGCACTCAGATCCATAGAAAAGTCCAGAAGGCAACTGCCGACCAAAGACGGGTGGCGTGACAAACTCGAAAGCAAGTACATGGACAGCGCTTCTTTCCCAGCCTGTAAGTAAACAATTAAATGGGCAAACAAATAAATAATAAGCAGGCAGGGCGACGGGCAGCTCACACCGGGGTCCAAGTGTGAAAGTGAGCGGCCAAGACAAAGGACCCCTAGCTGACCCACGCTGCCAGCCGCCACACGGAGCAGGACCGCAGCGAATGGCCCTCACAAAAAGCCGTGGGCCATCCGTGCCAGAGCACTGGGGCCCCTGTCCCCCTGATTCGATGTGCCCCACAGGTGGCCCCCAGCTGCAGGGCTGCAGGTTACAGGCGTGGCTTTGTCAGGTCCCACATGCCAGGGGGTATGCTCTGAGGAACAATGTCCGTCCGGCCGTGATCAGATCTAAAAATAAGAAAGTCACTTTTTTCTTGTCGAGGGTGGTGGGGGGGGGGCAGGGGAGGGCAGCCCTGAAGACCAGCGCGGTGGGACAGTGGCCTTTTTGTTTCCCCCTGCCTGCATGCAGAGACGGGGGCCACTGAAATCCCCGTCCGCGTGACTCAAAGGAGGCCCTGTACGCCTGTCTGTAGCCAACTCCTTTCTGTCTATTCAGTGAGGCCCCGCAGGCACAACCCGGGGCAGCCGGGGTCTTGGCTGTCTGCACAACTCTCACGAGCGGTAAATAACCCGTCCTGAGAGCCTGGATCCTGTGCCAGCTCTGTTTATTTATAGCATCGTGGGGTAGACGAGCGCCCCATCTTGGGGGGGTGGGGTGGTAATGAGCGCCCCCCTCGTCAAACTTTAGCCCCGCTGTGCCTCTTGGCTATGGAGCTGCAGCCTTTGATTGGGCCACATCGCATGCACCATATACACGGGCACGTCATGTCTCTCAAAGAAGCTTCTAGAAGCCTTCCAAAGCCACTCTAGCACACAACGCAAAAAAGCTGTTTCAGAGTACAAGGTTAATGTTCTTCAGGAATTATTATTGTTTTATTATTGTTTCGTCATGAAAATAATTTCCAAATTCTGGAAATTGTTCCACCCATTTTTGTTGTGTTGTTTACATGTGCATGGCACAATATACGTATATAAACCAGCCCCTCTTGTTTTACACTCTGTGTACTCTGGTAGCCTCCCCTGTAACTGCTGTTGTATTTTGTGCCTCGGTGTACCTGCATGTATGGATAACGTGACTTTTAGAAATGCAGCCTGTGAAAATGGAGAACATAATTCTGTGGGCATTGAACAGATTAACAAAGAATCCTATAATCAGACAGTACAATCTGATGAACATGTGAATGGCTGGCCTTCTCCAGCCCAGAGATTTCCTCAGATCAGAGGCCTCTGCGTAAGCGAAGACGTTGAGAAAAGTGGCAGCAAACCTCCTTCCAGCATTAAAGCACTGCCTGATCTGAACACAGTACCCCCTCCCACCCCACCTCCAAAAAAAACCACTCTGCCCTTTGGCATCAGAGATAAGAACCAACCCCCAAATATAAATAATTGTTTAATAAGGAATCAGGCCCATTTATCTGATGGTCATGCCATTCTGATCATGTTCAATCTTTTTTTAATGTGCCATTACTGCACATCTTGATTGGTGCTTCGGGAAACGGTAACAGGTCTGATAGTGACAACTATGCAAGGCGCTGTGAACAGTTTAATTGGAGCCATTGTTATTTATATTAAGTGGTGCTGTTTAATTAGTAGATGCTATGCTTCTTTTTAATTTTAATTACGCTTTCACATAGGAGCTCATGATCTTCAGTACTGATATGGAAGCTCCCCGGCAGAGGTCTGGACCAGGCTGCTGACGGGATGACCAGGAAGGAGCTATGCTTTTCAGCAATAATGGGCCACAGTTGAGGGATGATGTTTACAGACTCGAGGATGTGGAAAATACTCCACTGGTCTTGGTGGAATCCATCCACAGAACCAGCTTAAAATAAAATGCGTAATTTTGCAGTCCACTTTAGGTCAAACCTCCAATTGGTGTTTTCTGGTTGTTTTCCTCTTGTCTTATAGTGTGTCCATGTCATGTTTAGATGTCTTGCAAACTCTGTCCGGCCAAAAAAAAGTCGCCATTTGAATTTTTCGTTGGACCCCCTTTAGCTTTGATTATGGCGCACATTTGTCATGGAATTGTTTCCACAGGCTTATGCAACATCTCACCCTTTATTTTCATCCAAATTTGCATTCATTTCTCACCGAGATCCTGTATTGACAAGTGGGTTGAACCTCTACATAAAGCCTCCTTCAGCACATCCCAAAGACCTTCAATGAGGTTAAGGTCACAACTCTGTGGTGACCAAGTCATGCGTGAAAATGATTCCTCATGCTCCCCGAACCACTCTCTGACAATCTGAACCCAATGAATCTTGGCATCCTTGTCCTGGAATATGCCCATGCCAACAGGGAAGTAAAAAATGCATTGATGATGGATGGAGGTGTAACCTGGCCATTCAGTAGATTCAGGTACTCAGCTGACTTCACGTTATTGTTACATAACGTTGCTGAGTTGTAATAATGATCCAGTCATTGGCTTTTAAGTATTTGCTGATATAAATTCAAATGTTGAGTTTTTTTTTAGGCCAGCAAGTGTATCTATATTCTATTTATTGCTATTTTTTGCCTTACGAACGAGATCATAGTTTCACCTCAGAGTATGACGCATGGATCATATAGCTGAAGATGACGATAGAGATATTTTGACTTTTGGACTTGTTTTGTAGAAAAAATCCTTTCTATCTAAAACTCTGTAATCACGGTGAAGTGAGCGGTATCAGTGCAGGACTAATTCAACCCTGTCCACTCCCTGGTTTAAAGCACCTTAGGTGGTGTCCTGGCTGGTGCTGAGCTGATTTTGAGGCCTCTCGCCTGATTCACCTCAAACTTAGAAACCATTTCCTTATGGCCATCAGAGTGACTGTGGCCCAGTGGGTTAGGCTGCTGTGTCTGTGATCAGAAGGTCACCAGTTCAAAGGTCATCTAGGGTCAGCAGAGTGATGCCCTTAACCTTCAGTTTCTCCAAAGACCCAACCTTTACAAAACATGTCGCTTTGGACAAAAGCACCAGCTAAATAAATAAAATATTAACAAAAAGCTTAGTCTTTGTGCTCCAAATAAGTTAAAAAAAAAGTCATGGAGTAGGAATTCATTTTAAAATCAACCTCAAACATGTTTTCTTGTTTCTCTCAGAGCATGACATGTTCTTCCCCATCCCACCTGGTCTGGCTTTTTTTTTTTCAGAAGCTATAACGGTCTAACCCCCTTGGCCGCAATTCAACAGTGGAAACTGGCATCATAAAATGGGCAACACGCCATAATTAGCAGTTAGCACCCTGTACCATAAATCTCCCCAAGTTCAGCCCAATTTGCCTGTATAGTTACTGTGTTGACAAATGATTTTCTACATATTAATGTTCCGGAAATTTCCCAGTTGTACCTGATGTGGCAGTAAAGGCCAAGGCAGTTTTGCGAATTATGTCGAATTATTGTCATTGTTACTATTATTATTAAGAAGTCCTAAAAGGTCAAAAACAAGCATGATACGAACAGGGGCTAGTTTAGCAAATTTGGTAAATTGCCACAGAATTAATTCTCTCTCCCTACCCATGCGTCTGAGCCAAGCGGATCCTCACAGGCCGGGATGACATCGGCGGCTCAACTTTGAGGCGGCGGACAAATTTAATAATCCGGAGAGGCAACATCAATGAAACACAGAACGGCGAATTGGCGAGAACGTTTGCAGGGACACTGCTGATAATGAGGATTCAGCACATGCCGGTCGGGGAATCGGCCTTAGAGCAGTAGGAGACAGTGTCCCAGCTGAGTATCAGAACGCGTTGTTATCAAAATAACAACGGAATGATTCCTATGACATCATGCATCACTTGCATGATGTCATAGCACATAAACATGTACCTGTGGTCGGCTGACAGCGAGGAGATGTATCCAGAGTGATGTTCTGATGCCAGCTCAGATCCCTCAAGGCAGTGCAGTAACTAACCAGACTCAATCAGCTCTGTGAAGCAGTCATCTATGTGTACGTCTGCCTACCTTAATGCTAATTAATCCACCGCGTCTGTGGCATGCCAGGGCACAGCCTCAGGCCACAGCTCACTTTATGACATTGATTACCACATTAATTGAACTCTGCTCCAATGACAGGTGTTTCCTTCAACAAGGTCTTGCATTCACCTCAGACACTGGGGGAGGTGGCAGGCACCTGCGAATGGGTCTGGTGATTGGCGCTGCTGTGGTCCTGGGTTCAAGATGCAAAGCAATGTCCCTGACAGGAAAGACAAGAGGAAAAAATACAGAGAAGACACACGTCATCGGTGTCTGGAAGCTCCTAGAATGCAGCAGTATAGGAGAGGGAGCTGGCGGTGCTGCAATGTCACTCAAGATACAGTCACGTCCCCTCCCGCTTCCCCTGGTCAAATTAGAGCCCAGCTTCAGGAGATGTGTCAGAAATACATCTCAGTACTGGATGAAAAAAATGAGGACGGAAAATGATTAAATCCCTGAAAGAAATGTGAACTAACTTAGAGAGTGAAGATAAACTTCACTGTCCTCATGTCCCCCCCACCGTGAGGCAAAACGTTCCATTTCAGTCAGAAGCCAACAGGTGTGCGATTCAAATAATTGGTTCATTAGACACCTGGGTGGGAAAAGCAGCACTATTTTTCTCAAGCAGATGCAAATAAACATGTCATTAGTTAGAAAACATCTGTTTTTCATAATGACGGCATGAGCAAGCTGTCAGGTGGACAGTCAATAATGGCAATCCCAGCTAAACCCAGTAGCTGTTTAACCTGTCCTCTGCAGACTGCGCTTACCTGTTCGTCAAAGAGTTCCACTCCATTTACTGGTTTAAGACTCCTCTTTTCATAAATGCTGTTTGTGAGGTCTTTTAGGAACGCTGGAGCCCATCAGATGAGGCGGCCTATGAATTTCTTAGTGGAGAGTCTCGGCGCGACCGTTTGAGAAGCCTCCCCCCACCCCCCAACCTTTGTAGATGATACGCCATTAAACTTAAACACAATTTCCACCACTTATCTGCACCAGCGTACATAATCAATCAGAAAGTATGAATATTTGTCCCTATGGGTGTCCTTTGGAGGACTTATGGAAATTTCTGTAAATGACCTGGATGTGTTATTGTGGCTTCACTTTGAACACTGACACAGACCAGAAGCATGCTTTAATTGAAGCTCTCGAAATAACTCAACATCGTTGGCGTTTCCCGCCGCTACCACGTGGTGGGGGGGGGGGGTGGTTGGGGGCGAAGAGGCGTCTCGTTCTTGTTATTTCTGATGTGAGGTGATGCCAGCTCTCACAGGAAGCCGAAGTATTGGCTGCTGGACACACAAGGCTTCAAGCGGTGCAGTGATTGCAGAGCACATGAACAAAACTTTTCAACATGCTCTTGCATATCATTTCAATTAAACATGCCTGAAACCGTTGGGATGGAAATGATAGGATAGCTAGTAATGTCTTGGGGGACACAGACAGATGCACAATTACCCAACGCCTTTCCGTACCTTTGACATATTTAGGCTTCTCTTTTGTGGTGCCCTTCTTCATGGGCCTTCTAAAAGGTGTTCTAAAATTTATTAATCAATTTTATTAAAAATGTGATGCTTTTATAAAGAAACATGAGACAATTTGTAGCACATTACAGATTTATATTCCTATGACTGATTATCAAAATAATTCTTGAAAACAACACAAAATTAAAATATTTCATACAGCAATATCTGAAGGAGAAATAAATCACAGACGACGAAAGATCCATCCATCCAGAGGAGAGCAGCAGCGGGAGCGTGAGCAGGTGCTTTTCGCACCCCCAATGTGTTGAAATACCCCCCCACCCCACCGCATCCCCCCAGTCTTGTCCAGTATGGCCCTGCTCAGGCCCACACGTGGCAGCTTTGAACTGTGCTCACGCAAAAATTCCAGAATCCAGTCAGACACATGGGTACACTTCAGCTGGCCTTCTGCTTCAGTAGACGAGGGATTTACAATATTTATATTTCATATTATTGACACTGTTCTTAGTCCGATCAACACGAGTCAGCTTACTTATGAGAGCACACAGTTTTAGCAGCGCAGCACGCAGACACGCTTCCGTCTCTGGCGAGTGCGATAACCTTCGGCAAACTCATTAACGCCCCCCCCTGTTTGTCTTTGCTATTTTCTGGACTGCAGCGAGCTGCCAGACGAGAGAGTGCTTCTCCCATCTGCAGGAAGTTCTGGGCGCGCTGTTTGAACAGGGCTCTGACGGATTGCACATTAAGTACTCCGACCATCTCTGGACCACCACTGCTCCATGCTTGCTGTGGCACATCCCAGTCCAGAAAGAGACAGGTGAAGCTCCATCCCTATCTAGTGGATATTCATGAGGATTAAGTTAGAGGCTTCCATTTAAAGGAACGTAGCATAATGACCGATTTAGTACCAAAAATCAGGATTGACACCAATTCGGTACAAGAAACACTCCATGTCTTCAAATGATATCAGTAGAGGTCAGATCTGTTCTCCTAGTTCATGCAGAATTGCTAAAGTCTTAGGGGCTACAGGCCTGGTATCTCCAGGCCTGGTATCTCCAGACCTGGTTGGTTCTGAGTCGGTTTGAGATGCATCTCCGATTGCAGCATCAATACTACATCAACCAAGCAACCCAACCTGAGCTGGCACCCCCACATGGTTCCACTTAAAATTTACTAACAGATTAACGGATCCACTCGTATGGACTGTTCCATCAAAACGTTCTGCTCCAGTTCCACCCTGGAGTTATATATATCTCTTCACCTGCTGGTCACTCCCATCCCTGAATCCACCATAGAATAATTAATGATTACTTCATAGCATAGATTAGTTAATGAGTCAGCGTTGTTCTTCTTATGCAAACCCTGTACCAAGTTATAGTAGGTGGGCAATGTTATTTGCAGGATTTACCGAGGGAAACATGGGATAGAATAAGAGGATCATCCAGACGATGGGGTAGAATAAGGGGATCATCCAGACGATGGGGTAGAATAAGGGGATCATCCAGACGATGGGGTAGAATAAGGGGATCGTCCAGACGATGGGGTAGAATGAGGGGATCGTCCAGACGATGGGGTAGAATGAGGGGATCGTCCAGACGATGGGGTAGAATAAGGGGATCGTCCAGATGATGGGGTAGAATAAGGGGATCGTCCAGATGATGGGGTAGAATAAGGGGATTATCCAGATGATGGGGTAGAATAAGAGGGTCATCTCGACAATGGGGTAGAATAAGGGGCTCATCTCGACAATGGGGTAGAATCAGGTGATTGTCCTGACCATGGGGTAGAATAGAGGGGATCGTCTCAATTTTATTTATTGCAGCGAGATATTATTAAAAGGTCCCATACATTCCTGGAAGTGAAGTGGAGACGGTCACCTGTAAAACACAGAGACATCACTATGGATAAGTCAATGGCACCAGTTAATGGTTAAGACATTTGCTCTTTTCACATTAACCAGACAAATGCTACGGGGTATGCTATGGGTGTGTAGCTTGTTCATTTAGTGTGGACACAATGCAGTGAATAACCAAGACGTCCAAATCCCCACTCTGTCACTGCCATATAATAACATCTCTGCTAATAAATTTTAGATGCTTTTATTAAACGTGACATAAATCTTGAGAAAGCAGGGTCAGACAGTTGCTGGAGGAATTGGGGTTAAGGGTCTGGCCCAGGGGCCCAACAGTGATATCACTCAGCTAACCTAGGGACTTGAACTGTCCATCCAACCATTACCAGCCGCTTATCCGGGGCTCGAGTTGCGGGGGTAGCAACTTCAGGAGAGATACCCAGACCTCCCTCTCCACAGCTACCTCTACCAACTCTTCAGGGGGGATGCCGAGGCGTTCCCAGGCCAACCGAGAGATATAATCCCTCCAGTGCATCCTGGGTCTGCCTCAGGCCTCCTCCCTGTAGGACATGAACAGAGAACCTCTCCAGGTAGCCGCCCAGGAGGCATCCGCACCAGATGTCCAAACCGCCTCAACTGGCTCCTTTTGATGTGGAGAAGCAGCGGTTCTACTCAGACTCTCCCGAATATTCAAACTTCTCACCCTATCTCTAAGGGAGAGCCCAGACACCCTGAGGAGAAACCTCATTTCGGCTGCCTGTATCCGCGATCTCATTCTTTCACTCATTACCCATAGCTCATGACCATACATGAGAGTAGGGAGAAAGATGAAACAATAGATCGAGAGCTTTGATTTCCGACTCAGTTCTTTCTTAGCCACGATGAGCCGGTTAAGCGCCTGCAAAACTGCAGACGCCGCTCCGATCCGTCTGTCCAGCTCTCGATCTCGCCTACCCTCACTCGTGAATGAGACCCCGAGATACTTGAACTCCTCCACTTGGGGCAGTACCTCCTCCTTGACTTGAAAAGGGCAATCCACCCGTTTCTGTCTGAGAACCATGGTCTCGGACTTGGAGGTGCTAATCCTCATCCCCACCGCTTTGCACTCGGCTGCGAACTGCACCAGAGCACGCTGGAGGTCCCCAGCAGATGAAGCCAACAGGACAACGTCATCCGCGAAAAACAGCGATGCAATCCTGAGACCACCAAACTGGACACCCTCAACAACCTGGCTCTATAATTATTATAAACAGGACCGATGACAGAGGGCAGCCTGGTGGAGCCCAACACGTACTAGGAACACGACCGACTTATTACCGGCAGTGCAGACCAAGCTTCTGCTTTATTCATACAGGGACCGAATCACCCACAGCCGTGGGCCCTGAACCCTACACTCCCAAAGCACCCCCCACAGATCACCTCGGGGAACCCGGTCGTAAGCCTTTTCTAAGTCCACAAAACACATGTAGACTGGATAGGCAAACTCCCAGGCTCCCTCCAGTACCATCGCAAGGCTATAAAGCTGGTTCAGTGTTACACAGCCAGGATGAAAACTGCATTGTTCCTCCTCAACCTGAGATTCTACTATCTTGAGATTCTACATTCCCCTTGCGGGTGGTAGGCCCACCTGGGGACTGTCCCGTGTACCTCTTTCGGGCTGGGCCCGGAGAGGTCCCACAAGCCAAGGCTCAGCCACCAGGTGCTCATCAACGGCCCCCTCCCCCATGCCTGACTCCAGGGTGGGGCCCCAGTGATCCTAGTCTGGGTGAGGGAAACAAGACCTTGCTATTTTTCTTTCTCATCAGGGATGGACTTGAACTAATGATCTTCCAATCACAGGTGTGGCATCCTAACCCACTGAGCTGTTTCCTTGCTGAAGTCTACAGTGAATCTCCCAGAACTCCTGCCCATTCACTAGTTGAGATCTGAACCTTAGACCCTTGCAACCACGGCACTCATGCGGACCTCAAATATCCACTGGTGATGGGATTGTACAGATGGATTCGTGAAAATCAGCCTCATGATATGTACCTTCAAGGAAGACTTCTGAGCTCCCTGAACAAGCAGATGGTTCCATATGAACTTGTTTACTGTATGTCGAGATGCAGAGAGGTGCAGTCTGAATAAAAACAAGCAAGCAGAAACTTTCACATGCAACACAATCTTGTTTGTTTTGAGACAGGGAGGGAAAAGAAACTGTTTAACAGCCTTACTTAGGAGTGCATTTTTCAGGTCACTGTAATTTCAACTAAAGATAACTAATTGTTCTGAACAAACATTAGACTGAAACCACAAAGGAATCCATTAGACAAACATAATTCATACTCATTTTTAGAGGGTTGTAAACAGTTTGGAATGGACGCAGAATGGGAGAAGAATCAAAGTGAACATTTTGTAATGAAAAAGTGTTTGCCTGAAAGGTCAGTCTGTGTGCCTGGCAAAGTATGTGGAAAAGCCTGGGAAAAAGGCGGATCGCACATGTAGCGAGGGAATTTTAAAGCCAACAACCTCCACGCTTTTTTAAACAGACATCGGAACCTGGAACTGGATCCTGTCAAACAAAAAAATGTCAACAGAGGCGGAGGAAAAAAGAAAAACATCTGCTGAAAGATTAAACTGGGAAAGATAAGGGTTCATTAAGAATGGAGCAGGTCCAGAGAGTACCAGGTAGGCTGCCAAAACCTTAATGTAGCACCCGGATCCCCAGCAACAGCACATCTCAGCCTTACTGCTTGTGAGCTTCTGCACTGAATGGCAGTCACAATGTATTCATATAATTTAAAGAGTGCATAGATTCTGGGTAACAAACGTAATGCTAAAGTGCTCGAATGACAAAAGAAAGCAGAGGTAATAAAAGTTTTTGCTGATGTCTAGCCTTCTCATCGATGCCAGGACCCGCCAGAATCTGTTAGAGAAAGACCTGACATCTCGTTCTAAGTTGGTCAATTCCATCTCCCAAAATGGCCACATTACCATTAAGGATTCGGCTCCAAACAGTCCACATGGGGTTGGGGCCGCCCAAGGCCTGCCGCTAAACCGCTCCGTCTCAACGCCTGAGCCTCACCGACTCAACTGCGGGGACTTCACCCCCTGTCAGATCTTCCAGCGCTTCTGTAGATATGCTCACGCCTGCGAACCCCAGCCAAACAACTACAGGCCAAGTCCATTTTTAGCTGAATACTTTAACAGGACTGATAACGACAGAGGGCAAATAGCAATAAACACCGAGGACAGCAGACCGCCATGGTTCGAATGATGACGTCTTGTGTTCTCGAATGATTGGTCAGAATGGGATGGGTGGCCAGTCTCAGGGGATGTGAAATGAAAATCCCATGAATATAAATCACCATTTTTTCCCCCACAAGACATTATGCATCACTTCAAATATATTATTAACAAGACATCCCTAACCATGTCCTCAATATTTAATTTCTATGTATGCATGCATGTAAGGAAACTTTCTCAAAATTTAACAAGATGAATACAAATGTTTTGGCTGTAAAGAACACCACAAAAAGATTATCATCAGACAAACATCACCACACATTTTTGTCGTT
Organism: Isichthys henryi; assembly: GCA_026776945.1. Taxonomy (NCBI): domain Eukaryota; kingdom Metazoa; phylum Chordata; class Actinopteri; order Osteoglossiformes; family Mormyridae; genus Isichthys; species Isichthys henryi. The sequence goes on from JAODJX010000001.1 coordinate 51,988,033, forward strand.
TTATATAATCTTTTTATGAGCCAAATTTAACATCACCTTTAGCTTTTAAACTCATGGTATAAATACTTCATGAAATTTTTAGAAAATTTCAGTAATGCAATAAAAATAAAAAAATGGAACTATTATTGTTATAGAACATATATCATTATGCATGAATTCTTAATCTTATATAAGAAATACTGTATATTTAAGTAAAATGAAAAAACAATCCATTGGAAAATTATTGACCAGCTAATGGTAACCAGTAAATTTTGAATGAATAATAAAAATCAAGGTGCCACCATCACCAACGGCCAGCCACTTTAGCCTGAATATGTAATATACACTATAAATGTTTCAGGTTCAATTAAGGTTCCGAATGTAATTATACATGAAATGGTTCATTTATTTTTCATTGTGACTGCACACTTTCACAAAGGTTTCATTAGCTCTTTTTTCTCTCCTTCTGAACTGTTTCTTCCCCCGTTCTGCTATTAACCCGACTTAAAACTGCCCCCGGCACTGTGTCTACCATCCCAAACTATTACTTACCAACGTTTATTTATGTTTTTTTGGAAATGGAGTCGTTCCTAAATGTTTGGACTGTGTGAGAATTGCCTACGTCGTGCCTCTGTTCCATATCGAACGGGCCAAACAGAGTGTGTGTCCGCCAATCCTCTCGTATAAACGCCATACGTTCTGGCGAGGTCAGCCCATGGGAATGGCAGCAGGGTCGCCTGAGGTCCACACAGTTGCTCTTACACCTAATCTCTAGCGAAGTTCAATTTCTACTAGTGCCTCGACTTTCCCCTCCACTGACCTGGCTGCTCCCCTAACAGCCGGTAGTAACTTCACATACAGCAGGCTCAATGCAGTTTAGCTTGTGAGCAGCTATCGAAAGGGGAAACCCCCTTTTTGTCAACATCCCTGGGATGCCACAGATAGTGCCCTGCATACAGGCTGGTGGCATCTTTGTTATCTTCCTCAAATCAGAGGCCACAGGAAGCCCATAACCATTTACCTGTAGGACTCAGAGCCACATCCGACATTTTGGGCTCCTGATGGGACATTCCCTGTGACCCAACGTGGAATTCTCGCCTGTTATTTGTGAAACGACAGAAATTCCCACATAACACAGTTTATGCAGCAACAACAGTGCCTAATGAGTAGTCAGGAGCTTGTGCTTTTTTGGTAAGAACCATCCTGCGGTCGTCACGCCTAGCAAGCCTTAGCGTGTCAAACCGTCACATTCTACTGCCATATATGCACTCGGCCGCACTTTCCACTCCAGAACTCAGCTGTTAGCAATTTAAGGCCAACAAAAGTTCCCACACTCGGCCCATTTCGGCGGTCGATCGCGAGATCTGCAATCGCTACTGCCGTTCGGCTTCCAGCAAGGAGGCAGCGCTGATGAGTCAGCCTCCGGGAGAGTGGTCGGGAGGCTCCGGAAAGGTGAACGTCAGATGCAGACAGCCCGTCAATACGGCAAATCAAAAAAGGGTGTTAACCAGGGACAGCTTGACTTCTCATTGGATGATACAGAACAAAGATAAACAGGCCATTATAAAACAAGGCAACATTATACATACAACACAATGTTGCAAGGGGATTTATTTTGATTATATACATATCTCACCCCACATAAGTGTAACATGCTAAAAGCAAGACCTACTCAACATGCCGACTGCCTCATCAACAAGACAAGTCCGCCTGAACCGTTACTCCATAATATCTGACAGCACACTTTCAGAGCGAAGACTTACCGCCTTTGATCTCCCCTCTATCCTGTGGATATGGCTTAAAAAAGGCCAACTTAAAATGCGGGGGCTGGGCTCCAAATCGCCGCCGCCCTCATTTAAAGGTCTTAGTGAGCTCGTACATTTGCATTTTAACGGGGCCGTTTGCCTCCCGGAGTGAAATGATTAAATCGCCTGTCGGCCGGTTGCTGGTCGAATTTATGCGAGGAGGGGGGGTAGCAGCCGCTCCATGCTCAGGTATGTGTTATCGTGTGGAACCACACCCCCACCCCACCCCCCCCCGCACCCCCAAACACCTGCTCAACACCACACCAAAAGAACCTGTGTACTCCCCAGACACCACAAGGTGTGGCCCAGTTATTAAGGCAATAACCTCGGCGATGTCAAGACAAATAGCGTTTTACAGCTGGCATCCATTATGGATGGGCGAGACGGATATGGTCATAATATTAATGTAAGGCTGACGGCCAGATGACATGAATGATTACAGCCCTTATTTTAAAGCTCTGTTTTTCATTGGCCTGTCACCAGCTGAGTTATATAAATGCCATTTGATGGTGTCCATAAACCACCATGAAGCCAATCTGATAGTAGATTTCCATCGTTATCTACTTTGCAATTATTTATGAATGCGTCCCGGCATTGCCGCGCCAACCACGTGCCCCCCCCCCGCATTCAAACGAGAGTGGAAATGAAGAGGCACTATGATTTCCTGCAACTCCGTTAGCACCAAGAACTAGCCGGGAAGGAGGGCTCCCCAAAAGTGCCGCAGGTTACAGGCCCCAAGACCTGGCCCCAGATTTCCCGCCACATTACAAGCTCTCTGAAGCTGGGCGGGGGAGGGGGGGCAGCAGAGGGGGCCTTAGGAATATTCAGCTTGGGGGAAGGGTGTTAATGCGAAACGGAATAAACTCACCTTCACAGACAGAAATAATAATGAAGGCTTAACTGGGGCCTGCCAACTCCTCTTCCCTGGGGGGCGAACAGCAGTTTGGTGGTGGAGGTGGAGGTGGTGGGGGGTAACGGCCTTAAACTTGTGTATATTAAAGGCGCAATTACTGATTGTGAGGTTCCAAGCTGCTCTCAGGTACAGTGTGAAATAATAAGGTGATAAGGACACCCAGGGCAGGGGGGTGCAGTCACGGTCTAACCCGTGAACGGGGGGGGGTCATGAGGCTAAAGAGAGCGTGGGCGCCTAATGGCACCAGCTGACTCCCCCTTCCAAGTCACGCCGAATGTAATGCCTGCCATTTGTTAGTCAGGGCTGGAAACACTAGAGCCAGTTAGCAAAGGCAGCCATTTTTTTGCTTTATGTTACCATGGAGGAAATTTTTTTTTCTTTTGTGTACTGACACAAAGGGACATGTCTGTGAAATACACTGCTTGTGTTTTGAAGAAATGTTAATCGTACTTTAAAATTCCACTTCTGCACATTACTAGTACTCCACTAATTCCGTGGTTATTCCCATAATCACATCCCCATTGTGTGATCTCTTCATTGTCTGTTTATCGTCCACTTGTATCGCACTCTCATCTCTTATTGCACTGCTGTTTGTCCTGCTGTCCCCCTGTGTACCCGTCCCCTCTCCTGCACCGGTGGCGTAAGAATTTCCCCGTGTTCCAAACAACGCACGTGACAATAAATCCTGAAACTTTAAAAAAAATTCTCTCACCTTTAATTAGGTCCTTAATTATGTGTTAAGCGCCTTCACCTGCCGTTCCAGAATTAGAGCCGTTAGGTGGGATACTCACGGGTCTCGCATGGAGAAACGCACCTTATCCCGGCATTATAAGGCAGATTTTGCGGCATCACGCTACGATTTAAATGATAAAATCCAGACATGATTTTCAGAAATGGAAAATTGCTTAAATTCCGTTCTTTGCGGTTACAGAGTCACTAATTGATCACATGAATTATGTATTAGGTGAGAAACTTCAGTTTTTTGCCCCTTTTCATCAGAAAAGCGTGTTCTCACGAAATATCCGTTAAAATATAACAATGTAATTGTAATCAGTGTTATTCACCAATCAGTCTCATTGTAGCATTATTCAGATTAGCCTGAGTCATATTACAAAACAGAATATTGTGTAAAATATATATTAAAGATCATTATTTATTATTGCTACTACATTTTTACATAACTAATAAAAGAACCAAAAAATGGGTCCCTGCCAATATTCTACAGGCACCGATGCAAACTACTGGCTCTCTTTCATTTATAAATAGCTATAAAAATTGCATATATATGAATCATGTCAGTAGCTCCTACTTGCCCAGGGATAATTTTTTTTCAAGCTTATTAAAATAAATTTTGAGAAAAACACTTACAAAAAAATCAATATCTTTAAAAAAACATTTGAACTCTGAACCGATATCTTACTTATTCAGGCATGCAAAAATAAAATTCAATCTGGTCAGTAAACAGCATTCACAGGCAATGCAAGTATCCCGAAAAATTACTATATTAGAAAAAAAATAACACATTATAAAATAAAACATTCAATACCACCATGATCAGAACGGAACATTTTCTGACCAGCAGCTCCTTAAATAATATCTACAACAGTGCAGGGACTGCATTTTTATGTCAGTTAGCGCCACGGTTTGATATATAGCAGTGTTAGAGTAAAACTCTTGGAATGATTCCATAAATCTCCTTTTTCATTTCTGTGGATATCTGCCAGTTTTTTTTTTACACACACACAGAAGGATCGGACCACAGTCCGTGTGACTATACATATCATTTTGTTAATTTTATTTTTCTTAACACAAATGTAATTAATAATGCAATCATTTTGTAAAAACTATCGTTTGACGTACTCTGAGTGGTTTTCGGAGCTGAAATCCAGAACTATGTTTCCGGCTATAAAGGAATTGAGGAAAAGGGAATATTTCTATTAAAACGATGCGCTAGATTTTCCTCATTATACCGACTTTGCATGTATACAGAAGTTGCGGCTCTTCTCATAATTGTTTAAGGAGCGCAGACCGCGGACTCGAGCGCAGTTTCTCCGAATGAATTCGCCTCCCACTGTAATTTAGCAATGAGTAATTAGTATCGGCATACTTCGTACAGCGTTAACCGTACGCGGCACACAGCGCTGTTTGCCAACCATCGGTCAAAGCGCTTTTGAACTGAAACGAAGCGTATTGACAGTGCGCATCGGGATAAAATACTATCGATCATTTCACATCTCCCGAACTGCTAGACGACTCTGTTTCATTTATTTCCAAGTGCTTCCACCGTGCTGAAATACATTTCACTAAGGCCTTCACCCTGTATTCAGGCACTACTTGTCTGTGGTGTAGGATGCTGTGTACATGTGAGCCCAAATGAAGTCTAGATAAGAGGGAGTGGTTTATATAGGCTGCTGGAGAGGGTACAACACTGACCCCCACCCACATCAGAATTTTTTGGTTAATAAGAAACACTATAGCCTTAACACTGTAACTTGAGATGAGGACCAATAGATACTCTGAGGACGATTGGATCATAATGCATATATGTAAATTTATGGGCCCATTAGGAAATAGGTCTTCAGCTTGATACTATGTGAAATATAGCTTTTCATTGTGCAATGCTAAGTTTTGTTATTAATTATTAAATGCAAGGGGTGCTGCTTGGTTCAGTAAGTTAGGATGCTGCCCCTGTGATGGGAAGGGTATTGGTTCCAATCCCAGGGTTGGTAAAGTAATTTCACCTTCGGGCCCCTGAGCAAGGCCCTTAACCCCTAACTGCTCCATGGACTGTCTGACTGTACTCTCTCAGATCGTACATTGCTTTGCATCAAAACATCGGCAAAATAAGTCAAATGTAATACTTACAGTGTCTACATTCTCTTTATTTATTATTTCTGATTTTAGCTACTCATTCACACAATGCAGGGAAAAAAGTGTTGGAGCTGTAACTGTAATTTCCCCGTAATACGTGTAGGAAACATCAAATTCAGTTTAGTTTCCTCAAAATACGGAAACATGTTAATGAGAGTTATGTCAGCCTATGTCAAGCGGTCATTATGCAAATCTATCTATTATGTAAATCCACATAAAGTAGCTGAAAATGACATCTAATAATGTGTTCAGTTTTTTTTCCTCCTTTTTTTAACAAGCTTTTAATAGCTCTGTCTTGTCTGAGTGCTTGAGTTGTGTGAACAGGCATTTATCAGAGACAAACGATAGAGTGTGCCCAGAGAGTGGCTGAAACTTCAGATATTCTACCCCCTTCTTGAATTTCTCATTGAAACATATGAAATCACTATATGTGCTGCCATAGTGCATTTGAAAACATATCATCTGGAATATTTCAGTAATGTAAAGGAGCAATAAGAAGGTGTCCTGGTGACCAGAAAAACAAGGAGCTGAAGGCAAAGATTTGAGTAATTCTGAAGAATCTATTCCAGGTCCTTCCCGGTAGAAAATACATTCCCTCGCAACGCAGACAGCAAACAGGAGGCATCAGTCACACATCTCCTTATTTTTAAAGGATAACAATGGACAGCGTGTCTCTTCTCAGCTCACCATAGCACCGTGATGTTACGCAACCGATGCTAAAAGCCTTCAGTTGTAAATGGCAGGCTAAGAGTTCTGTGTTTATATTCTATCCAGACTCTACGATCCTGCAGTCAATTACACAAACGTCCACGAAAACAAGTCCTTCTGTAGGTGATGAAAATGTGGGTCACAGAAGGTCTGCAGGTCCAATGTAAATCCGATTACCTTAACAGCAAAAGGTGCGGAATACACATGGTTGTTGTTTGCTGTGTTACGTACATATTTCCAGGTTCTGACCTTTCTCTAATTTCATTGATAATGTTTTAATTTAGCGATGAAGCATTAAGTACTACAGTGGTCATTTTCTCAAACCTTTTTCTGTAGTGACTTTCTGGGAAAGGTCCTTAAAACATACAAATCAAAGTGGGAACAAATCAGGGTAATTGAGAAAAGAAAAAAAAACACTACGAATGATATATTTTTCCTGATAGTGGCTCCCATAAGTGGCTTCTGGAATTTGCACGCCAGTGTAATGTTAGGTGTTTCTGGCTTTTCCCACCTCCAAGTTTGGGAAAACTCAGACGGAAAAGAAATGCTTTACTGGAGAGAAACATAAGCAGTTAATGCTCGGGCTGATGTGAACCAAACAGCATTGGCAGTGGGCACCTTCAGAAAAATACACACATGCACACACATTTGTATTCTTATCTTTGTGGGGGGCATCTATTCATTTCTATGGGAAAAACCCAAATCCCAACAATGACAATCTTAACCCCTACCCAGCCCTAACCATGAGTAACCAAACAAAATACAAAACTTTTGGCTGTTTTAGTTTTTTGATTGAAGTCACAGATTTTTATAAAATTGAGTTTCCCTTGTGGGGACTGAAAAAGTGGTCCCAATAACAGGTCTGTATCACATTGTGGAGACATTTGGTTCCCACAATGTAATATATACATAACCCCCCCCTCCCCCACTTCCTAACAAACACAGACACACGTGTGTGTAACATAGGTGTGAAGTGACTTACTAAAAAGGGGACTCCGTGCCGTAACAAGCCTGAATACGTTATACAAGGTGTTTTTACAAAGTGAGAAATGGTTTAAAGGTCAAACAGGGAAGACTGCAGGGGCGAAGGGCATGTCAGGGTCATTGGAGTGCCAAGTGTGTCGATATCAGGGTAATTAATGCCCTGGAAGCGAGGTGAACAGGCCGGGGTTTACTGTAGCAGCTCACTGCTTTGTGTTAAGTTACTAAGGCGGCCGATGCAGTTCCTGCCAAAGCGATGGCTGAAGACGCCGTTCCGTCTGCCTGCTCAACATGTCCTCCCTGTCAGAGTTGCATAACCATTTGAACTAGAACACTACATGGTGTCCTGGGTGTTTATTTTACTTGGGTGGATTATTCATTCTGTCACACGCGTGCATGCACACACACGCACACACACACACAAATACACACACAGACAAACATACACACACAAGTTTCTGGCCAGTGCACTTGAAGGAGGCAGTTGGATCCTAACCTCCATCAGGATATCGTCCAATCCAGCCCAGTCAACTGTTTGAATGCCGCGGCTTTGTCCAGTTACTACACACGATCACGGATCGGGACCTGCTGCTTGACCTTTAGGCCTCATTAGCAACTTTGCTACATCCGTCTGAGAAAAGTATAGCATTTAGCGTCAAATCACATTAATTAAAGCTCTCTGTATAGAGATACAACCACAGCAATTGTACTATGGGTTCGCTCCCAGACCTGGCAATGGGGGGGGGGGCTCATACACGATAGTCAGCCTGCAAGGCGATGATCTGTTCTGTTTTCTTCTCTCAGCAGGATCACATCTGCACTGTTTCATATCAGGGGAGTATATTTTCCTGGAACCTCTGCATTTTCAGGTTGAAAGCTTGAGTATTTCTGCAGGGTTAAGTGGTTTGTCTCCTCCACTACAAATTTACTGCTGTGGAATATAAGCATACTCTATGCATGTCTCTGTGTGTGTGTGTGTGTGTGTGTGTGTGTGTGTGTGTGTGTGTGGGGGGGGGGGG
>JAODJX010000001.1:52022196-52032475 GCA_026776945.1 Isichthys henryi
AAATGGCTGTCAGAGAGAAAACAAACACAAACCCTCTCACAAACACGCACGGTCCACTTCTCGGAAAGCTCCGGAGCCAGGCATCCTCTCTCCTCTCAGTGCTAATCTTTTGGCAAGCCCCGGCTGTCGGCCATGGCGTGCTCCTGCTCGGAGCCACAGGGGGCGCTAGTGAGGGTCTTAGCTATCAAAAGAGAATGGCGGCCTCTCTGTAGATGGTTGACAAATAAATAACTGCGGCGGGCAGCCAAGGCCAAACGCGGCCCACGGTTCACGGCACAAAGAGTAAACGAGAAGGAGAGAGAATGGCGTGTTTATGTCAAGCAGAGGGAATCGTCCATTAAACCAACCTTATAGACTGATTATCTGATTATCAAAATAAACAATTATGTATATATTTTGTCCCCAAATAACCAAAAGTCACAGGAAAAGAGAAGATTAGACCAATTAAACCTCAGCATAGACGCTTGATTTGATGTGTTTCCGAGAGACACAATTTTTTAGTCTTATACAAGTCGACTGCTTGACACTCCCTCAACCAACGGACCTAAAAAAAAAAACTGGCTGGGGGGTCAGACTGAGCAGGCATCTGCTATCTCAGTTCCCAAGGTTTCCTAACAGAAATCACTGGGTGGGAAGGGGTCACGCTCCCTGACAGACAGCGCAGGTCTGCAGGCCTGAAACCACATTGCAGGAGGAAGGAGGAGCAACAGAAAGGTTGGTAAATGTGCGAACAGACAGAGGGGGAACGAGGCTTCCTGGGGCGTGACCCTTCAAAATGGCCCTTTGAAGATGACAAGATCATCTAGTGGGTATTGAGCAACAACGGAGAGAGAAATGGAAAAAGGAGGCGGTAGGAAAAATGTGTATGAGTTCAGCACACCTCCATCAGCCGGGGCACACCGCCTGCTCAGTCAGCGCCAGTATCTCAAGGTACTCTGATCTCCACACATACTGCCATTAATCTCGTTATGAGTTTGCCCCCCTCTGTGATGAACTACATCACATATTTCTGCCTGTAATCTGACAATGGCAAATGTGCAAGTAATAGTGATAGTAGCTGTAATTGTGTCTTGGGCTAATTACGTAAGTTAAATGATGAGCGAATCCCTCATCGACATGAGGAGTCTTTAACCTCATCTCAATCTCACCATTAGGACGTTCAGTCTCCTCCCCCTGATTTTGGATAATTCGGAGGCCGTCAGGCTTATTACAGTAGAAACAGTGAGTGAGAAGCCGTCCGGACTAGAACTGCCCTGAAAATTTCAAGAAGCCACTCGCTCGGAGATATAGGTCAGCGGAAAAGCCCGATTAAGTGACACGTTTACACGCCGAGGGCAGATCGGTGCCACTGCGCCCACTGTCGGCTATGGCGGGATTCACACGTCGTTCTGAGCGCCTTTACCTCAACAAGCCCCCTCAGTTCCCACGATTTAGGGCCGCGAGGGGAAAGAAGTTTTCATTCTTATTGTCGCTATAGATAACATTCACACAATGTGCAGTGCAACTCCAGCCCATCGGAGTAGCCGTGACATCCTAAAACGAATCCCCCCCCACGGCCCCCTAGACCTCGCCCCCCGCTTCCAGTGCACAGATTGCCTCTTTCCTTCCTTGGCAATTCACTTTTAGTGTAATTGTTTGACAGAGCTTTCCTGCGTTTATCTCACTCACAAGGTGCACGTTTCTGAAACGTTCGCATCAGCGGTGCGGAGGCGAGGATCCCAGGAGAAAAAAAAAACAAAAAAAAAAGAAAGAAAAGGCTAAATACGCACGCTATTGTGTTGGCCGCCTACATCATACATGATGAATTCGACCCCTTTTTCCAACTCATTCGCTAAAATATACAGCTGAACGATGCAAGTAAAAGTGCTGTACAAGCGCCGCAGTTCCGATTACGCTAAATTACTTCAGCAACTGCTGTTCATAAAGGCGACACAAGGGGGCACTGCGACAGCTCGGTGCACGCACGCAGCTGCTCTTAGCCAGAAGTGGAAGATTGCGTGCGAAAGCTCAGACAATAGTTGCGTAAATCTACCGTTAGCTAACATATTTCTGCATTATCCTGTTACTATTTATTACTTTATTTATACGAGGTGCTCTCTATTTATGGTATCACCTTAATGTTTTATAAAACAAATAACAATTGTAATACATACGAGTAACAGTTTATTAATTATGAATGAAATCGTCCAGTAAAGTAAAAGGTTTCCCCTTCCAATCAAATGAATCAATGATCGACTTCAGAAATGTGTAGCTAAATGAAACAGGGCAGTTCGAGTCGTCCGCACGCCTTGAGCCTGGCCTGCCGGGCGTTCGTTTCTGTAGCTCGCTGTATCGCGATCGCCAGTCTCCCGACCACGACCTTCATCCTCCCCCACCCTGAAAACAGCTCTGGCTTCCACGGCGCCCCCAGCCAAGAGCGCTCAGTCTCTCTCTGCGAGCGGAGACAACACCACTGGCCTGTCCCCCCTAAAACAAGGACCTCATTTTCATAATTACAACTGATATGACATCCGTCACATCAGCTAGAATTACAGCTGAGCGAGACCGTGTCAATTGTGGCTTCAAATATCATTTTCATATACGAGTATTACTGCTAAATGCTTTTAAAAACAAGCTCAATCTCAACAATCGCTAAATCATTAAATTTAATGCCATGCCGTCTTTAATAGTAAATCATTATTTCTTCTTTTTATGTTGTTTGAAAATTATAATTTTAAGAATTGTTTTGGGAATATTTAGAAATGTCTACATTTACAGACATTTTTAGGCAAGGTCAACAGAGAGCAATGCAAGAACAGCGTTTGCAACTGAGATTGCAAATGTATAAAATGCAAAATACTAAAGAAATATTCTTTAAGTAAAAGCATTGTATTATTTCAATGATTTGTGTAATTTTAATGCTAAATGTTTAATTTTGAACACCAATTTTAGCATGTTTTTATATATCTATATATCATTTATATGTTAACATAAACTCATTTTTTGCACCGTTTTGTTATGTTTTTGTAGATTAAATGTAACTGCCTCAATTTTAAAAAAATGTGACGCATTTCCACAAAATCTGTAGTGATACTGGGCTGTACTGAAACATGGAAAATTGCAGTTTTCTTTTTTTCCAGACATGTGTTCTTATTTTATCATATTTTTATTAAGATAGCAGGAGCTTTTATGGGGTCATGAAAGACTGTTTAAAAGTGTCAAAAACCTCATCTGTATAACAGAGACCCCATACAGTTTGTGCAGTTCAAAAGGATTTTATAATCCATAAAATAACCAAGAAATCTGCAGTCTATAACACAAAATATATTCATGAGGAAAGTTAGACACACTGATGAAACAGGAAAGTGGTAATGAGAACTATCAAAACTTAAATATATATATATATAAATCCAAATCAAACGGCATGAAACTAGATGCATTAGTTTCTAATGACCCCGTGAGACGCACATATATTAAAAAAACAAAAAATTAGGGATATGAAATCTTCTTAGTTTGATCTCTCCTTCATCGGATGGGTCCTTTGTCCTCTGGGTAGCTGCCCAGCGCTTTCTGAGGTGCGTCTACCAAACTCCAAATTGCCTCCTCGTCTTCTGCCGCGACGCGGCTTTAGAAACTTTTCCTGCTAATTTTAATCCTCGCACTGACTGACGGTGCCATCAGGACCGCGGACGGTTTGCGGCACCGTTACAAGCCTGCCCCTGTCCGTGGCGTGTTGGATTACGCGAGATTATGTTGTAATCCCTTTAATCCTCATTGCATTAAGATTTCAGTCAAAATACTGTACGGTAAATTATCACTCAGCTCCGATGAAGTCTTAAGCATGTTATGAGATCGGGGGGCTTCGCTTGTTATTATTTATCCTTTAGAAAAGCCGGCATTGTCGACGCACTGACCGGAGCGTCAAGCACTTTCCCCGAAAGATTACGCTGTTTTTCAAACTCAGTATGATCACAAGTCACAGAAAAAGGTATCACAGCCTCTTCAACGCCTTGTCTATGCTCCCAAGTATTAAACCGACAAATTACACTTACAGAGGTGCCAAGCCATTCACCTGGTGTCGCTAGAAACATTTTTCATTTTACTTGGCACACATTTTTGTCAAAAACCACAAACAAGTGAGGCAAAAAGCACATTAGAAACACAGCTGCCAATGAGTGAATGCTAGTGACTAGAGAAGCTTCCAATGAATGTCCAGATGCAAACATAAACAGTGTTAGAGCAGGAACTATACAATAACTTCCAAATAAAGCAAGAAGCTTTGATAGAGAACTATTCAAATACATCCCCTGCAACCCTAAGATCATTCAGGGAGCATGTAGTGGTGTCAGCATAGCAGAGCTGTTCCTGGAACAGATGGGCCTCGAGGCATTTCTTGAAGGTGGAGAGGAAGCCTGATGACACTGGATGTGGTTGAGTAGCTCATTCCACTAATAACTTGCAGTAATACAGAACCACACTCTGTTACTTAGCTATCAGGACAACCATGGCGAATGGGGCCTTTGATCTGCTCTTCATCCACAGAAAACCTCTAGGACTTACCTTGGCCTTTGGTTCAGTCCCATCAGAGCCCAGTCTTATTCGACTGGCTCTGCTTGGGACAAGCTGAACATTGCTGCTGAACTGAACCTTGCTGTTGGCAGCAGGACGGGGGGACATTGTCGGCCCAGCTGCCACAGTGCCCTCGGCTGGTCAACAGTTATACTTTATACATGAGTACGCAACATGGCCAGTGATCCGTGCCAAGACACACACACACTCCCCACCCCCCTGGCCCAAGGGCACATAAAAGGGCCAAAGTGACATCATTCCACGGGCGTCTCACCGAAGGAATAAGCGGTTTGTACCCTGATCTGATTACGCGTCTTCAGTGGCTTTAGGGCAATTTACTGCCCTCCGAAATACAAAAGAAGGAGTTAAGCGCATGTTTCGAGTCTCCTTCGGCAAATGAGAAAGTGACTTTTCTGGCCCACAAGGATATTCCTCGGAGAGACAAACGGCAGCCTGATAGCAGGAACCGCGCTACGCAGTTTGACGGCCCTTCACCACGCATCACGTCTCTTCAGAGCCACAGACAGGGAACCCGCGTCACATGTATCAGACTAAAACAGGATGAACGAAAAGACCACAGAACCCAGAACGTGCTGTGTCAGTGAGCTGGACCGACTCGGGACAGGACAGGATAGCGACGGCGTCCCGAACAATGTCATTCATTAATGCCGCTCCAGTCCCCTGCCTGGCCTTTCAGAGCAGATCTGCTTCTCAGGAAGCTTCAGCTTCCACAACTTCAGCCCTTCAGAGAACTATCTAACCCTGAAACTGATGCAGAGGAACACGGCTGTCCCGTGACTGTCTGACTGAGGACATCTCTTCACAGGCTAAAGTGGATTGCGTCATGCTTCCGGGTCATTAGTGCCCTATTGTGACCCTGCAGCTCCAAACCCAACCCTGACAAGCCTCCACCCTGAACGGTGGACAGATGGCTCCCCTTGGCCAGGTCAGCCTCAACCACTGCTACTCGGTCAACGTTAAGGCCATGGTGCCTCCTCAGGAGGGTCAGGATTCAATTGATTACATTTATCCACAGCAGTGTACAGGTTTACCTACGTTATACTTCTGGATGTGCTAGAGGAGAAATTCAGGGGATAAGTGAAGGAGAGCCATCTAGAATAATTCTGAGCGTGTCACTATGTGCAAACACTGCAGTCCACACACACCGTAATGAAGAACTGTGGAATTCAGGGTTAAAACGATCCCCTGTTATTAACTGTGGCTAGAGGGAGCTCCCAAAGGTCAGAGGCCCCACGTACGGCTAGGGCGCCCGCACAGCTTTTCACCGCTACTCAGCTCCTCACGCAGAACCTGGGCATTGCTACAAATAAAGAGGAAGAGAGGCAGCCTCGGGCTGGACCGGTGCCATCTGCAGGGATCCGCAGTATTTCATATACTGCGCAGAAACGTGGGGTTTGCTGAAGCCAGTGAGGTTTGGAGGGATTCCAGAATTAAAAACACACTCAGACTGATAAATCACACATACACACACACACACACGCAGGAGCAGTGAAGCCCACCGGTAACAACATGGAAAAAAAAACAATAAAATACAACGATGAAATAACCTTTAAGCGTGAGGTGAAATATCATGCTACCAGAGACACGTTCTTCCATGCTGGAATTCTCAGACCATCCATCACGAACTGTGGGGACGCCGATCTGCCCTGGCTCACACTCGGGGTCACAAGGAGCAGACGGGAAAATAAATGCTCATAACCGAATTATACTGGGAGAAAATAAACTATTTACGAGAGTGTAATGTAAACAGGGAGAGTAGACAGTAAACTGTAGTGTGATAAATTTTCCATTTTAGTGAATAAACAGGAAAATACAAAGAAGCTTCGCATCTTTGTGCTCGCAAAAACAAAACCTTTTAGCTAAATAAAAACGAGTTTCCATTATTGAAAAATTTATGTTGAATCTGTAATACAGAAATTGACCTTGCACACACTAATCCTATTCGTTTGTCTGATATTTACACAAATGGCAGCTCAGTTTTAGAAAACAAACGAATGAAAACAGACTGCAGTTAATAGTGAACCGCAGGTCTGTAGTTAAACAGAAAGGATGGATGGATGGATCTGAGGACATCTACACAAACCACATACAACTCTGTGGTGCCACAAACGGACAGGACAACGACAGATAGAGTAACACTCATAAAAAACATTCTTTTTCCAACAGGCTTTCCTTTAAGCCTGTGTCACACAAGAACCTTTGTGGCATGTGATCACATGTGCAAGGTTTGCCCAGCGGCTTTGGAACGTATTACCAAGCCACTGATCGATACCAACAGCTCAGGCTGAAAGGAAAAGGCAGCCTCATCCCACAAGTCTAGCCTCAAAGCAGGCCTCAAAGCAGACCCAGTACAATGCTCGATAAATACACGACAAGCCCATTCGGTGATTTACACAAATGCTTGGAAACACCAACGTTGCTACAAGGCAGTCAGAAATATTTTATGCTTAAATAAACGTGTGAGTGCATGGGGGGGGGGGGTACAGGGTTGTAAAATATACTTTTGCAATATAAACAGGTTGGTCATATAAACTGTGCATTCATACGGCGCAAGAAAACTCAGCTGTCCCATCTCACAGCCGAGATTCGCAGTGTCCCAAACAGTACTCGCGTAAATACAATTTATATTGCCCCAGAAGTAAACACTGTCTGCCATGTCACAAAGGTAACAATTGAGATTACGTACGCAAAAGATGCTTTACATTTGACTCAGCTGATACAACCCCATAATAAGAAGCACCTAATCAAAATATTTAGGTGATTTTCTCTCTGTAAATGTAGCAAAGAGGCCCAGAGTTTAGAGAGTGTTTGGCACACGCCATGGGACGCCTGTGAGTTCATGTTAAAAATGAACAACAATGGATGGTGAACGTGAGTAACGATACTGGCCACCAAAAGCAACAATCAAATTAAGCGCTGCGGCCGACATCCAAACAACACCGAAGGCAATGCGGAAACACCTTACAAGGGAACCACAGAGCGTACAAATGCATTTGGTTTTATTTATACACCGGAATTGAATTACTTAATGTATTAATGAAAATAACTAGCTAATCGATGGCATTTTCTTGAGAATGTTGAAGGAGGTGAAAAAAAGGAAATCAGTTTCACAAAATGTTTAAGGTGTGTGTGACTCAGTGGGTTAGAATGCTGTGTTTCTGATTATCAGAGTTAATGTCGCAAATCGCAAAGCTGGGAGATTGATTTCACCAAGGGGCCTTTGGAAAGGCTGTTAACCTCCACCTGTTATAGGGATGGACAGGCTGACCAATAAAGATCTGAAATCTGAGGAATACAAATTAATTAAATATGAGGTCAATGGGATACTTCACTTAGTTAGATCTAAGTGTTACCCCAGAACATCTATTGTATCGCACAATTAGCATAACAATGGCAATACTACACAGACTTTTTCCACCACACTCAACAGCATCTTAGCCAAGCTCTGAACAAGCAGAACCATATCAGTATCAACCCTCTGAAGCGCCACACCCATATCGATTAGACTTAACTGCTCTAGAAAACACAATGAGGTGCTTCAGTATCGGAGTACAACCCAAATACTCGTCACTTTCACTCTGCAATCTGCCAGATCACTCAATACAGTCTGACAGACTGCGTTGAGGTTACGGAGTTCCCTTTCAGACATAAAAAGATGGATAAAAGCTGCCTATAGATTACAAAGAACATATCAAACGTCTGATTTTTCTGTGGTTTCCTTCCTAGCTCACATTGCGTGCATGACTGATCCCAAATAAACAATTAGCACTGACAGATCAGATGCCACGAGATGTGAAAGAAACAGCCCTGCATCCGCCAACCGACCCAACGTATCGCGTATGGAGATGGTTCTCACTAACACATGTGGCCTGTGGTAGTGCCCTCGGGGCAGACAAACCCACTCCGGCATAGGAGTACCGCTGAGCACCCAGCACACTTTACCTAAATAGATATTCTGGGTATAGTGGTTAAGGAGTCACACAGAGAGTAACGATGTATACCTGGGTAAAATATTAAGGCTCTGATGGTAAAAGCATCAGAAAATGTAAATATTTAGTTTATTAAACAAGTTGATATTTCATTTGACTGTTTTAAATGGTTGCCAGGGATTCTCTCAAGACTGTTTCCCAAAGAGTGTCTTCTGGACCTTTCCTTGGTGCAGAGGATGGGAGTGGCGGCAGGAAGGTGGAGGGCTGGGCTCTTCCCATAAATGTCACCATGCAGAGGTCAAACGCTTCACTCCGCATCACGAGCCTCAGGGGGAGAAAGACCTGCATCAGACTATCTGCAGAGTGATTTTAACACTAAGACCCATCCTGACTGGGATTCCTAATGGGAAAATTTCCTGTAAAAAAACAGGGATAGAGTCTCTGAGACACAAGCAGCTGAATTTCCTATGGAAACGTGGGTCACCCTCTAGAGGTGAATGAAATGGGTTTAGAACAATCCGGGGGCTACAGCAGCCCTTAAATAACACGTTTCCTTTCAGGAGAATAACGACAGGAACTAAAATTAAACTACACACCATATAAGTGCGGTATTTTATACAGATTATGTGTGTTTATATATTTATGGGAATGTAATACAGAAAGTAAGGGCCATAGCAGAATTTTACAGACGCAGACAGAATATAAAAGCAAATGCTTGCTTAAGGACTCAGGGGGACCCGAAGTGTAAATGTCACACATCGATTCTCGCGGTGTCGCTGACATTGACATTCTCTCATTTTACAGCCGAAGACAGAACCGTCTGCAGATCCGTTTACTCTAGCAGGGTGACGAGCATGTGCCGGGAACTCAGGCATCGGCGACACCAGCCCGGCCTCCCTCGCTTTCCGGAAATCTCCGTCGAATGGTAACGGATCCGTCCGTCACTACGTGCCTGTTGACCGTAAGCGTGCTGTGCACATTATTCATTGATATCCCCCCTGCCGTTTACTAGAACAGGCTCAGCAGAAAACCTTTTTCGGATACATATTTATCTGTCGGCTTTTTATAATTCCCGCGCCAAGTCAAATCTGGCATTGTTGTCATGTATACATTTCATTTGTCTGTTTGTAAATAGCCTCCATTGTGGGATGCTGAACCAAACACACAACAGCTCAGACGCACAAATACACATACATCCGTGATTTATTTCCCGTTTCCCGACCATTTGTTCCCAGTGAGAAATTAGCTAAACTCCGCCGCACTGGGTGACCCCCCCCCCCCCCCGCTCATTCGCTTGACTCCTCCTCTGTCAAACTAACCGTAAAACCACCATGCAAACAGTGCAAACACACGCACATTCACACATACATTGACAGGTGATACATTTTTGTAGCGGGAAGCAGGAATGGATTCCGCAGGACACTCCAGGTTGCCTCATTTCTAAAGTGCACCCCCCCACACACCTTCCAGCCTACCTCCAAAAGCTCCCACATTGGGGGGTGGGGGGCCATGATGTCAGACACCCTCGCAACCAGCTGGCCAACACTAACTGGACCGTGCCAGTCCCCCGTAGCCTGCAGAAGCAAGCATTCATTCCCTCTGTTACTGCAAGGTGAGCCATACACCTTCACCACCAGGCAGGTACAGTATGAGCAAACCCAGGGCTGTCACAACACAATCCATCCGCCCCCAGCAGTCATGTCCCCCAGGGTCAGGAGGAGAAGTGTCAACCTGGCCACTACCCGCTGTCTGCCCTCCTGAGCATCTCTTTCAGCCCGCCC
>JAODJX010000001.1:52034581-52048057 GCA_026776945.1 Isichthys henryi
AGTTACGATTTTTCACCGTACGCTGTTGACTCTACTGGGTGAAGGGCCCGGAAAAATTGTTCCCCCCCCCCCCCCCCCAAGTCCCCATTTTCCTCAGAAAGGTTGCTACCTCACCTCCATCTGCCACTGTGACTTGGATCAGACATTCGCTTCTCACAGTCCCTTATTCAGAAAACAAAAATGAGGTATCCGACACGCCTTCCAAAAAATATTACGTCGGTCAAGAAAAACATCACAGCAATGTTATACAAAAATGAGTTACATATAAATTTTATTTATTGTTAAATGGGGAAACTAATTACTACAAACCAAATAAAACATGATTTCATGCTCACGAACATACGTTTTTAAGGGGAGCTTCCAAAGCCTAAAGGAGTGATGAAAACAGGCCATGTTTATCTTAGTTTCAAAATTAAGATTATGAGAACAGGTCCTGCATATTTCCGTAACGTAATCACATTTTAAACCCCGTTTAAATAGTCTGAAGATTTAAAAAAATATCAAAGCATCAAATTCCTGTTCAATTCCTGTCCCAGATGAGGACTAATTAATTTTTTTTTTAATTACGTAACAGGAAACCATTTTATTTAGGTGTCTGCAAGATTTCTTTTTTGGGTAAAAGTAGAAACCAGTACAGCTGTCAGGACCCCAGCATTTACTAACAGATCGCTGGCTGTCTCTGCCACAGCATCGCTAATCGAAATGTAAACTACCGGCCTTCGTAAAAAGCAGCTCACCCTGTTAGACTGCGAGGAACTGGGCCATGTTGAAAACAGAGAAAGACTAAAATAACAGTACAAACCCAGACAATAACTCACTCTGAGAGCCCCTTGGCCTTGCTTATTAAACAGCAGGATGCTTTGTATTGAATAAACGTGCAAAAACAAAACATGGAGCCTGTCCTTGCTGAGATGCAGGTTAAACCGTCAGGAACCATCTCGCAGGAACCATCTCGCAGGAACCATCAGGATTAGGGAGCAAAGCCTCCCTGTTGAACTCCTGATGGAGATGCCCAGTCCATAAACAGGGAATTCACACCACAAACTCTGTATTTCCACATTCTCCCTTCCGTACTAGCCCATCGCCTCCTTACATTCTTTGGATGTCCTTATGTTGCACTTATGGTTCTTGAATAGTCTAATTAGGTTCTTGTTTTGTTAGATGTTGTGTAGCTCATGCTCCTGCAATGCTCACATTTGCACCTGGGTGTTCACTGGAAGCTCAGCATAGCTGCACTTATGCCTAGTCGACTCCAAGACAGCATATTTGTTTGCAATGTGGTATTTGCCTCACTTGTATGGTATTGTTAAATATGTAACATCTGTTAACGCCTGTTACATATGTAAAGTGTAATGTAATATAGTGTAAATTTTAGTGGTCCATTAGTTAAACCAGTCAAACACCTCTGAACACACCCCTTTCTGATTTACATTTCCTTTGTACACCATCACTCAAAGGACAATCTGTCCTGTTCATCTAGTTGATTGGACCCACTGCTACAATGTTCACCTCTCTTAGCTGAAATCGCCTGAGGGTTACATTTGAGTTACTTTGTATTTTAAAAAATGTATGAATCTTAGTCATTTTAGAATAGGCCTGTCCTGTAAGTTGTTAACCTGCAAGGTACCATGTTTCTAAACATTGCTACATCGACCTCCTGTTTTCATTTAATTTAACCTACCGCTTTTAAGTTAGAAATATAAAAGGATTTTGTCTGTTATATATTAGATTTCAGTCATTTGTAGAGATGAAGCTTCATCTTCTTTTAAATCGATTTTCCCCGCAAATTATTTATGGCCATCTCGTAGTCCTGCACCCTAAACTACCGGCATGATCCAATTTTCAGCTCTTAGGCACACTGTTTGGGGAGTTGGCGATTTGCTCTCATATAAAATATACCGTCTGATGAGTTTAACAGGGTTTTAAAACTTGTATTTATTTACTCTTTAAAAACGGGGCTCCGCCTGGGCGTCCGTCCGACGCTGTTGCACTGTCGGGGGGGGAATCAGTTCCGCATACTTATCACAGAAAAAAGAGACTTCCGCCTTTAATATATTATACATAAAAAATTATATATGCAATCGCACAGTTATATTTCAAAGTATTACATAAAAAAATCCCTCTCCAAACACAAGACACTACACTACGAGAAAGCAGCTGTTAACCAGCCGGGTTATAAACTCACACACCCCCTTTTTCCCCAGCCAGGGCCGATTCTAGGATTTAACCCATTTAAGGAGAGGCTCAGTCTTCAGCAGGGTCTCCACATCTCCACATTTTCAGGAAAAATACAGTACGCCACCCACAACAAAATTTACCATGCTGCCGTGGGGGCTCGCCGACGATAAAACTTGTCGAGTTGGGGTGGCTACGAAACGTACGGAAATACGGGACAAATCGCTAAATGGATTTAGGAAAATAATTAACGCTACTCGAGGGGTCACAAATATTAACTTAATTGATGTATTAATTAACCAAAAACTAAGTTTTAGTTACGTGCACGTTCATTAATCAATCATAACGGTTCAGGTATTTCATGCCAGTATTATATTCCCCGTGATCTGTACTTGAGTAGTAACTGAGTTACCAAGTTATTTGTGTCTCCTCAAGTGCTTCGAGTGTTAATCAGACAATAAATAATAAAATCAGGGTGGCTGAATTCACCCTAAACAGGGTCTAGAACCGCCTTGCCTCCCTTATGAGAGGGACCCGCTGCATTTAGCTTCTTCCACTGCTGTCATTAATAATCTTAAAAAGGATGATTTTGGAAAAGGGAAAATAAAAACCGCTCGAAAAACATCGTCCAGTAACTTGGCGCTTTGACACATTGCAAACGCTGAAAGTGCGGATTTATTACCTTCCTCTGTGCGTATTATAACATATCCTGGCCATCACGGGGCTTCATTACACGGATTGATGTCTATAGCACAGAAGACGCTGCGTAACCCTTGGCCACAAATCTGGGACAAGCTCTGACCAGCCGGGAGACGCAATCGTGTTCGAAGAGACTAAGTTCATCTGTGGTCTTATTTTATGATGTTTACATAGATGTTTAAAGCAAGGTGACAGGGTAATATCCGGGGAAAAAATCGTTAATTTCTGGAGAGCTTTGGATGGAATTCTTCTGGAAGCCGCTCCTGCTCCCCGTTACCTAACCCAACGAAAGAGACGCTCCAGAGACCTCCTAAGGAAACGCGTCGCAGGATGTGGAAATGCAGTCTGACAATCGCGAGTTCCCTGCAGGAGCCGCACTATTTCTTCTGAAAGCTCTTTTACCGGAAGACGTGGCGAATTAAGACGGAAAAACACCGCGGGTTACTTTAGTGTCACCTACCATTAAAGAACCTTAATCTTCCTGTTAAAAGATACTTCTCCAAAATGGGTCAGAGTTAGACACCCCCCTTCTCCTGCTGGCATGCAGCCGCTGATGGTGAAGATGGAGGGATTGCAGGGTCATTTATCTGCTGCCAGGCTTGGCCGCTCTCTCCGCACTGGTGGTGGGGGGAAGGCAGGCAGGACGAGGCAAGCGGGCAGGGCCTCTGAACCAAACGGGCCACCTGTCGGGGGCAGGAGAGATCCAGTCTGTCAGGGTGTATTTACTCAGTCTGCAGCCTGACAGAGGTGGCCCTAAGCTGGGCCCATTACTGACCCTCACATGCAGCTTCCCTTCTGAGCTGACTGTGGGTCAGCTTCACTCATTCACCATGTGATAACTTAACCTTGTACCATTACCCAGCAAGTTTAGCCTGTAAATATGACACAGAATGGCCAGTCTAAAGCCGAAGCCAGATGGTATACTCTGGATTTTTTACATTTTTTTTTCATTGATGTTTTTTATGTTAATTTAACATTTAATTTATGTGATTTGGAAAACCACCAATTCAGAGTGTATGGCTGAATAAGACATGATTGTGAAGTACAGTCTAAATACAAACTGGATACAAAAAAATGTAATATGTGTTTTTATATATATATATATATATATATATATATGTACCTGCTAATAATTAAAAAATTCTGTCAGTTAACAATTGAATATCCCATAAAGCCAGCAGCTGAAGCCTCCGGATCAGTGCCATGTTTCATAGCTGCTGCTTTGCACACCGGTCCTAATGAAAATGTGGTACACATTACAATAGGCCGTAATTATGCAATAAGGAGCAGGCCGAATGCTATGCCGCGTAATTATGTAACAACTCGACGTCGCACTCAGCAGCTGGATACGTCCCGTTGTATTAGCTGGTGTCGTAAACAGGGAGAGAGGCGGCACCGTCCAGGTGACCTTCGCGCGGCACCTCTACCACCAGGAGGTACACTCAAGTGGGAAAAGCAGTTAGTCTGCATTCCAAATAAATCAGCGCTGAATTTTTTTGTGCCATTGATCAGTAAACAGTAAAGCCTTTTTTTTGCTGGTTATCATTGTGTTTGCCGGCACTCGTGAAGAACACGGTGAGCTACTCCCACAGGGGGTCACCATTCGGCACCACTCTCCAGTACCTGCCTGCAAGGGCCCAGCCGGCACTCAGCCTCAAATCTGAGGAAGCCTAACCCCACAGTTTATTCATAACATTTACCTTTCTTGACCCCCACTCCCCTTCATTTTGGTGATATAGACAGCGGAATAGTGGGCTATGGTGTCTCCACAGCCTCCCCAGAGGGCCCTAATGAGGCACATTCCCCAGTGAACAAGTGTCAGCAGTTTCACAGCTGGGTCCCCGACTTGCTGAGTGCCACCCTGACCATGCTGTCGCCGAGGTCACTGGCAAGGTTTTTTCCAGGGTCGTTGCCGAGGCCATTGCCAGGTGCTGTCGTCAAGGCCGTTGCTGGGCACTGTCAAAGACACTGGTAAACGACCCAACGCAGAACACAATCACAAATTAAACTGCCGACTTTTGCTTATTCCGTGTGATTTCAGGCCGCGCTCGACCAGCTGCAATGCCTCTGAGCTGCATTCTGTTTCCATGTGTTCACCGGGGTGCTGCTGATTATACGCTTTCTCTGTAGGGTCATGTGTCTGGTATGTGGCACCGTTTCATTTATTTTAATATATGGGTCCCTCAAGCACATGGATTTAGTGCATGACACTTTGGGATTATTTTCAAAAATCTTTGTTTTTTTGGCCACCATTTTCATTCAGGTTTAAAGGCAAACAAAAATGACGAAAAATTAAATATGGAAAAAAAAGTGTTTAGTATTGGAAATATATTTGACAGAATGCATATATAATAATGAACGCTGGAAAACATTTTTATGCTCATAAATGCAGAAGATACTGGGCCATTTCTGCCCTCTGGGACAGTGAAGAATAACCCCAGTTTGTCATTTGTTTGCGTTAACGGTCATGTTGGAGTTTCTCTCTTCATAGTGGTGTTGCCCTGCCCTCTAGTGGTCTTTCTTGGAACGTCAAGCTGGTAAAGGACAGGGGCCCCCGTCATATCTCGCATCTCCGGTGAGTTCAAGGTCAGGGCCCGGCTATTTCGGGCTCGTCTCTCCTCTGATCCGTGCCGTGAAATGACAAGGTGGTCCGCTCCTGGGTCAGCTGTATTACAGGAGTGCGTGCATAAATCAGGCGGGTGTAAATCAATCCAGGCTGACAGTGACTTCAGGATACGCATTCGTACTGGGCGCTGGTCGACATCCGTCTGCGCACCGTCCTCCCGCCCACCCTGGATCAAAGCCGTGCTAACTTGTCATTTCCTGTTAGTGAATTGCTCTGCCAAGGTAAATAACCTTTTTGATTGGAGTCGCCATCTGGCATCCTCTGTCCACTGTCTGACAACGTGCAGTTTCTCTTTCTGCCTCCTAATGGAAATGTGTGTGTGTGGGGGGGGGGGGGGGTGTTAACTTTAGGATTATCCCGCTTGCCTTCAAACAGTTGGATAATGTTTATGCTGCGACCGCTGGATAACTGGTCAGAGAAGCACACGGGATGGCAGCAATTTATTAGGGATTTCAACGAAGCTGCCTGAAAACCCCAGCAGTGACGGCCAAGGATGTGCTTTTAAAACATTTTAGATACGTCGCCAGTTACCGTGAACAGGCTTCCATCATGAGCGTCACAACAGTCAATTTAAAGTCTCGCGCAACCCCCCATTTAACATGTTCATGATTATGCATCCAAAGCACGCTGGGTCACTATACTATGTATGCTGTGTATGATACTGCTAGTTCTGTCCAAAACTCACCGTTAGAATCCTCATTGACATTGTCTGCCGTATGAAATAAGTGATGCCTTGCAGTCTGCATGCAATCAGTAAATGGCTTTGTGAATTTAGGCAACTGCTTTGATTCTGCCATCTGGAAAATGCAAGTACACTCATCCAAAGATCCAGAACAACAATGTGACTCAAATTAGACTGCAGGGATCTTGGTGATTGTATTTGCAATTTCAGGCCCATTAAAGATTCATCTGGATATTTCAGGCTCCTGCTCGAGGAACACAAACCTCAGAGGTCATACATGCAGCGGTCAGTAGGTCAGGTGGAAAATTCTTCTGTTGAATCTTCAGCACAGAACAAAAACTGGCCCAGAATCAGTCCTGGATTTTCAGTCCATTAAATAAATAATTAAAAAAACTTTTACAAGTAAGGTTCAGTTTAATTTTGAGCAATTTGTGGAAAACTTTAATTACCGTGTATCCTTGTGGCCAAACAATGCTTGAATTGGCAGCCATTTGACTCCCTTGCAGGTCATTGAACATTCTAGTTAATTACGGCGTGAATAGGCTGTTTTTCCAACCCGAAGAAGCACACGGCACCAGCAGAGGACGACCGCCTGACAAACGTGTCATCTGCATACAGTAATTAGCCAGCAAGAAGCATATGAAACATTAAACGTGCTTTGTGCCGTCGACAATCAAAACATTTCATTTGTTGTCAATTATTCATCACTTTGAAGGTTCTGAAGGACCTGTTAATATGGAAATCAGCCCAGATGCTAACAAGGTTCGAGGGTCTGATTTGGAGCCGAGATCGTCTGAACAGAAAAAAAAAACACTTTCTTCTCTCAACCAAAAAAGCACTTCCGTTTTAACCCCATATTCCATTCCCCACCCCCTGCCACAACAATGTGCTTTATATTTTATATATTACATTTTTGTGTGGGTTATATGGAATAGTTCTGAAAAAGAAAGTTACTTGAGCCTTTCTGTGGTTTAAAAAAATAAGACTTTCATCTGTTTCTGGCAAATTGCATTAGCCTTTGATAGAAATTTTTGATAATCTTTGAAGCTCCTTGTCTCTACCCAGCAACAGTGGGACAACATGAATTGGGGTCTACGCAACACAAGTCTCATTATAGAACTACGTACAAATATAAGTATCTGCACTCAGCAGTTAAACCACAAAACTCATTATTGTTTGAAGACCACATCTTAACGAAAAGCACTCAGACTGAACCGGAATTTACCTAAGATAGTGCTTCATGAAAGCTCTCGTGTCGTCTGCATGCTTTTCTCCAGCTTTTTCATCTCCCGCATGCTTTGTTTTTATCTCCGTTCGCTTAAACGGCACGATCTCCCAGCGTTTGTGTTCAAATGGGAACACGAGTGTCCTCGAGGCTGCACGGAAGTCAGCAAAGCGCTTTATAAAACCCGCTTTTCTGCGTGAAAATGAAGAATAATCTCTAAAGAGTAGTTTCTTTCAAGGGACACGATATCAGACTGGCTGGATACGGGACAGTGGCTTGGCCTCGTCTTTAAATCGTTTCTGCGCTGACAGAAATCCTAGGAGTGCCTACCCGTGCCACCTGTCAAATCAGAAAGATGTGAAGAGTAGGAGCAGGCCTACGGGGGAGCTACTTAAAGTAATTAAATCTGATGCGTGCCGCTCTTAATCCCAATTACCTGCAGGACCCTGCACTCCTCTGTGCCCTGAGCAACACAGGCTGGGTAACGGGGCGTCTGTGTCAGACGCCTGCATGAGAAAGGATGGCGCATCATCCTGTCAATGTCTGTCAGGTGCTGCTAGGCTTCAGCTGCTGCTGGAAAGGCACCTCAAAATGACACAAGCGACATCACATGAGAAATTATTAAAAGAGGAAAGAAAAATAAACATTTTATTTAGCAGATGCATTCTTCAAAAGCAACATACGTTTTTGAAAATGCAGCATCAGACAGCTGCTGGTGTAGTTGGGGGCTAAGGACCTTATTCAAGGACCTAAAGGTGATATCTCCCTGTCAACACTGGAATTTGAACAAGCAACCTTCCAATCACAGGCAAAGTGTCCAAATCTGCTCAACCACACACTTCCCTGGAGCATCAGGAACACTTGCAGAACAACATGTGAAATAGGGATCTCGAATCACAACTCTGTGTGCCGTCAGTGGGATGTTTGTAATACCAAACTGCAAAATTTGGCAAGCAAAACAGCACTTTGCAATCAAAGTTTTTTTTAAGAAATGAAATGTACCGTGAGAAATTATGCATCTTTGTTTTTAGCTTTTCTATGCTCAGGCATGGAGAAGAAAAGATGAGGGAAGAGGAGAGATGAGGGTGCTGGAATGAGGAACATGCGTCCCCCAGGCACACGCAGGGATCTGGGCTGTCTGCACAGGCCACCATGCTGCTTCTCAGTCTCACCAATGTCAAAGGTCAGGTGTTGTACAAGAGCTTCTGCTGACAGCAATCGGCTGACGTGAAGAAGGCTGGAGTGGGGCTACAGCGGGAGAACCTGGCTCTGAGACAAGCCAGTGTGTCCTCCTGAATTTCCAACATGTCCGCTGGAACCGCACCAGACCGCGCTCGTTGCCAGGAGTCAGATTGAACAGCATCTCATTTTTACAGCTGAATGAGATTGGAAACAAAGACTCTATCTCAGCAATGTTGCTTGTATGCGTTTACCAAAAGCGGACTTCTTTTTATCAATACTGCAATATTTGGAAAGTGTTTTTATCTTATACACATCCATTCCCTCCAGGTCACTTAAATTTAAGGATTTTGAAATGGTCGACTTATACATACATACATATGTGTCTGTGTCTGTGTGTGTAGTTTCACTTAAAATGACTGTGTCATTAGCACATGAAATGTATAGCTATCCATTTATCTAAAACGGTTTCTTTTAAAAGACAAAGATAAAAGAGTTATTGTGCAAAAAGAGAGCATGCACGTGTGTACATTTGTGTATGGAAGGAAAGGATATGTGTCTACCAATGCCATGGGAGTACCGTGTGTGTTCAGGGGAAGGTTGGTTGGGAGTATGAGTGTCGTCCGATCACTCGAGTAGCGCCGAATATTTTAGCCCCGATGCCAATCTTCCTTCAAACCCCAGGTAACTTTGACTTAGCCCCTGATCTTTTTAAAAGCTAGAAACTCTTCAGGAATGGAATTGATTTTACTTTTACATTTTACTTTGTATCACTGTATTCGTGGTATTTCATAGATAAGTTGCAGACTGACAATCCCCAAACGGGTTTTGATTTGATCCGTTTTTATTTCGCTGTTCTAAAACGGTGACAAATGCAAATGCCGCGTCGCTCGCCAGCTGGGCGTGGGGGCCCTCATTAGTTTTAAAGAAGGTTAATGCATTTAGCTTTTGCATATTGACATGCCAATTAAGTGTAATTGTGGGAGAGGCATCCGTCAAGGTAATAGCGCAGAAACGTGCGCAGGCACATTAAGGACGTCCCGACACGTTATAAAGTAGGTGTTAATTGGTAACCGAGCACAGCTAGTTACTGAGGTGTGTAATGCTGGGGAGAGATGGATCACTTGTAATTCTCCAAAAATAATTCCGTGTTTGACCTCATGCTGGGATGATTCAGCCATTTCTGATAAAAAAAAGGGCAGACACGGGGAAGATGGAGACAACAGGGGTCCATTATTTTTAGTGCGTTTATTTTACCTCGAGTTGAACTTTAAAGAACTCCGTGATCGTTTTATCTCTGATATATAAAATATAATATTTGCACGTACAGTGTGGCTGACATCTTCTACAATATGTTTCTGTTGGATTTGTGCAGTCTTTGGACGCGTTCCTGTCCTGGGCGTGCGTGTGTTATCTCTCGCCTAAAAGTGAGCCGTGTTTGCCGAGATACCCCACGGTCTGTGAATTATAACAACCGAAAAGTAAAGCTGAGCCCTGACAGGGAGCCAGTATTTACACCGCAGCCCTGCGAGTGAAACGTCAGAGTCACGGAGATCAGTAGGAGAGGACATGACCGCGGCCCCGCCATTCCGAGTCAGTCTCTTAATTTCTATTCTATTTATCCATCTAATCATCACTCGCGTAAACAGTACAGGGTCATGGAGGCATGGATCCGATCCAATATAACTCATAACCCTAGACCGGATACCACGTACGTGTGTTCGGACTGCTGTAGTAAGCTCGCACTAGTAAGAATTCCACACACGCATTGGGATTTGAAAACTGAGTCTCTCCTTACTCTTTTTTTTTTTTTTTTTTAGTAGCTCATCTCAGTATTTTTTGTGTTTTTCTTCTTCTCAGACAAGCGGTGAAAACAATGGATCCCATACAAAAATGCATATTAATATAAATGTTATAACGGAAACAAATGAGTGAAGTCATGTTTAAAAATAACACAAAATACTTTAGGATCATTTACCCAAATTCTTAAGGAAATGACTTAATTCTTGACTGTTCTAAACAGTGTCGTGCAAATTTTTCGAGGGGCAGTTGCTCGACTGGAGGGGTCTCCCTCGTTAAATTTTGCGCGATCGAACAGGAGCACTGAAAAAGTGGGCAGATAGGATCCTTATAAACGCCCTATACGGATTTCATATTCTAGCTACTCCGCAGTTTACCACTAGAGGGCAGAAGAAGCTCGACATTTTAATTATATTCAGCTATTTATAAATTGCTATGTACATTATTTGGTCTTCACCAGTAGCGGAAAAAGAAGGTTTGCATATAGACGGAGCCCGCCTCCACCTCCTTATTACCAAATCGCACTTTGCTGGATCGCTGCTCCACCTTCTTCAATATTAACTTTTTTAATGTCCCAAAATTGTAAAACTGTTTGATAGAAGGCTAGTTTTGCGCTAAAATCATGTTTTTCATCAACTTTTAGTAGATGTTAATCTTAATTATGAGCTCTGACCCAGACATTCATTCTTCGAATAGATGAGATACAGTGGTACCTCGGTATACGTCCTCAATCCGTTCCAGATCCTTGGACTTATATACCAAACAGGACGTATACCAAACGAATTTTTCCCATAAAAAATAAAGGGAAAATGATTAATCCGTTCCCATGAAAATGGATCATGTTGTTACTGGCATATTATACATTGATGGGGTTGTATAAAATAATTTGAACACTGTTTAATACTAAAATACAAGCAATTAGATGAAATAAATGGAAATTTAACCTCACTTTACCTTGATGAACAAACGCGAAAAAAAACAAAATCACGTGAAAATTAACAGAGAGTTATAGCGCGGGTTGTTCACTGAATGGTAGCAACTGGCGCACTGACGCTCGTGGGCAGTCGTGGCTTTGCCGAGAGAGAGAGAGTAAAGGGTAGCGCGCGATGTCTTGACTCATTTTGACCCAAATAGTTGTAGCACGCGAGTCGTATTCCAAACAAAGGTCGTGTACCAAGCAAAATTTTTCGCGTCCAAACAGGACATATTCCAAGTTGGACTTATTCCAAAGCGGACGTATACCGAGGTACCAGTGTATCCTTACATGACGCCTAGATTTCTGTGTCGTGATTTTGTATTTTGACTTATTTCGAGGTAGGATGTGTGCAAGAAGCATTTTGTGAATAGAGATGACTTAATATGTTAATGCATTTTCTGGGATGTACTCGTATTCCGAATGAATAAGGAAGAATATTACTCGTGGTAATAAGACATTTTGATGCACTTTCGAAGTTTCATTTACGCGTTATGTCGTAAAATCTTTATGTAATATTTAACCATATGATATGTAAAATATTAAAATAATAAAAATAACTTTTTGATCACATTTTAGTCTCAGTAACCCCCCCCCCCTGTACCTCACAGGGCTCCACCTTTTCTCTCATTCTGTTTTAACCCCTGGGACATAAATAAGCCTATTTTTATACTTATAGGCCAATTTTTATACTTCAG
The DNA here is from genome assembly GCA_026776945.1 of Isichthys henryi. Taxonomy (NCBI): domain Eukaryota; kingdom Metazoa; phylum Chordata; class Actinopteri; order Osteoglossiformes; family Mormyridae; genus Isichthys; species Isichthys henryi. The sequence goes on from JAODJX010000001.1 coordinate 52,046,639, forward strand.
TAAAAGTACAGAGTGCTAAACGTTATTCAAGGTGCTAAACGTTATTCAACTAAAAGTTATCCGATGAAATGCTACCCTAGTTAAAGTAGAGTACATAGTTTTAAAAGTAAAGTATATGTAAAACGTAGCCAACTACACAAATCTATCTTACAAAAAAATCTATCCTTTAAAATTAATTCAAGACAGGCTTGAGCATTGAAAGTTACAGTGCATCATAAGGGAAACTGAGTAGATATTTTCTTTTTATTCAAAGAACTAGCTGTTTGTAGGTAACTTGGTCATAGTTGGAGGTCACTGCAGTGTCAGTTGCAAATGTCGGGTTAGCATTAGACCTACTGTATGTGATACGATGATGTTATAGATAATCAATTATATAAGACTAGTAACCCAGTATCAATATCTGGCATTAACTAACCAGGGATTATTGCCTTTGTCAAAGAGGTAGGCTTGGGCTACACATAAAGCAAGATAACATAATAATTTATAAGAGATTTACAATTTGGCTCTAATTTCACCCATCTAGCCTATATTTATGAAACTTCTGACCACTTTTTTTGCATAATACTCTCTGAGGTAGTACGTGGTGTAAAAGTTAATGAACCACTGTTGTAGACGGCTTGTGACATATATTTAAATCACATTTAAATCCCCCTCCCCCAATCAATCATTTTCTACAGATACATTTTAAAAAAAACTATTAACACTTCTAAACAGCATCAGCGGCCATTGTCCGTTTTTTGATTCAGTCTTAAAGCCGGCCATGTACTTCAGATGAAATCATCAGAATCTACACCATTTTGACAATAAGACGTTGTTTGATGAGTAATCACTGCAGTGAACACCGTTTCGGCACCACCTGTGCAGGGAGCCCAAAACGGAAACATGAGTTTCTGTAGGAAGGAGTAGTGGGCGTATCAAAAGGTGGGCATGTCAAATAGTCATTTCTATTGCCTGAAAATGTGGTCAATACACGTTATTTCTTAATGAAACCAGACATTCACCCACCATATGAGTCAGGCAATGACTATAATAAATGTCTTTTTCATATTTGTTCATATAGCATATAACATGTCCTATGTTTGTTTTCACTTACCGCCGTACAGAAAGTGCAAAGGAATCTACATGTCTTATTCTACCCACTTCCCCACACTCTATTCTTGTCGACACACCCACAAGCCTTTCAACACGCCCATAAATATTTCAACATGCCCACTAACCTTTCAACACGCCCACTACTCCAGCCTGCAGAGAGCTGTACTTGCCAAGATTAACTTTTTTCATTTGTTCTGATCCAACCCTTTTACCATTATTGGCTGACATACAGTAAATGTAACATAATCTGTATATTTGTCATGCCCCGCTCGTCCGCTCCTCCCGTGTGCCACGCCCCCTGGTTTCCCACGTGTGATTCCCTGATTG
>JAODJX010000001.1:52058773-52082628 GCA_026776945.1 Isichthys henryi
CTTTATTTAACATATAAATAACTTGGAATAACAGATTAATAATGTAGCAGAAATACTGGTATATACTGTACATGTGGAGATGTAGTATATAGGAAAAATACAATCGGAGTCAGAATGGCAGATAAAATCATTAGCTGGGATAATTTAGCATGTCGCTAACGAGCCGGGTTTCGTCTCTCAGCGGCGTCACATGTCAGTGTGGAGAGGAGCAGCAGGGGCTTCAATCACCAGCCCATCAAGCCGCCATCTCTGCCAGGCAGCTTCTTTACGCCCCCCGGTGTCGCCTGGGGCGGCAAGCATGTCAGGAAGTGGTGCCAGTCTGGACGGAGCCCTGGAGGATGTGAGGGGCGCCAGCCTGGCTGCGTCTCCCTCCTTTGGCACCAATTATGGAACTGCTTCCACAGAGACAGGCAGCGTTGGCGGTGGGCTGTGGTCAGTACCTCGCAACGGGTGCAGGAGAGCGTGGACAGGAGGTGCCATGTTGGATGGATGTCGGACAAACGTGCATGACAGGTTCGTTGCTAGCGAGCGTGTCAGGCTGTCAGGGCCTTACTAACCCAGGTCACCATTATGCACCATGCTCCTCCTTTGCCGGGGATCTCAGAGAAACTGCGACGGCCATAGAGATAGAGATGCACCCATATGCAGTTTTTATGGTAGCTATTAAACAGAGCTAATTGAAATTTAATACAATTTAAACTAAGTCTTACCACTCTGAAAGTCAGGGTGTGTGTTACACCAGTGTGAAAGTTCCATGCTGATGACATCAGACCTACCGGCAGATGTTACGGGGAACAGCTTCTCCCCGATCAGAAGTGAAACTTCAGCCCTGTCGAATTCCCCCGCAGTAGGAAGCAGGTGGGGGTGCAATGCTCTGGTTCACACCAAAACATCTCAGAACATCACGACTACCAGACATCTCTCAGAATGAGGAAATCCTGAATCATAAAAAAACGACCTGTCCCATTTTCTGATGGGGGCTAAACCTGAGCCTGTCAAACTTCATGTCAAAATCCTTATTTCAGTCTTTTTTTAGGTCCCAAACAAATCCTGTCCCCCAAGATGTCAATAGAGGAGAAATGAATGAAGAAATACCAGCCCTGTGGGACGGCACTAGCCAGCACTGCTAAAAGGACACTTTCGCTTCAGGAGGTGGCTGGAGACATACATTACTGATCCAGAGATGTCTATTTACCACGGTGTGGTAACTGTGCTGCAACACCTGACCAGCACAGTGTGTCCAGTGTGTAGGTTACCATGTTCACTCACCAGTGTGAAGGAAGTTTGTCCTGCATCTCCTCTTAGTAGAAATGTTTAGACTGAGATGCCAGATCAATTTGCGGCACTAGCTTGCAAGAAAACAGGTTTGGGAAAGGCAGTTAGAAGGAAGCAGATCCCCTTTTCCTCTAGTTGGCGTGAGCACGGTGGAGGCTCTTATCTGAAAGAGTAGCATAGTCAGATGCCCTCTGCATAACGACTACACCCGAGTATCTGGTTCTCCCGGCCAGCCTTCGTTTCTGCCAGCATCTCCTCAACCTCCAGCATGTGGAGGGAACGTGTATGTGCAGGACCCTCTCAGCTGGGCCACAGGCAGAGACACCAGGACCCCTGAAGCGAGAGAGGGCCACCTGCATTCCCCAAGCCCTCCACATTTCTGCGGCAATTTTATTTATTTAATATCAGTGTGAAAGGTCAGCATTTCATCAGACCACCATGCTGTGGTTTTAAATAATTTCCAAGTATTTTCCATAACTGTTTACCCAGCACAGGGTCACAGTGAACCTGGAGCCAAGCCCAGAAAGCATATGGTAGGAGGCAGGGGACAACCTAGACGGGGCACCAGTTTTCTTTAACTTAGTTGTAGTTTTTTATTTAACTCATTCAGTTTATTCCTTGTTAGATATACATGTCATGCAATAAACTAAAACAATCAAAATTCAATGGAAATCTAAATATGTTAAATTATGTTAGATTATCATCGTTACTTCATTACTTAACATAACAAATGAGCCCAGTAATGGACTGGCATCCTGTCTAGGGTATACCGCATGTGGGGTGTGCCCACCTAGGGTGACTTATTCTGCCATTATCAGGCGTCAGGTTCCTCAACATGACCCTGATCAGGTTATTCACTTTGAAGATGGATGGATGGATGGATGGATATCACAGACAGATTTTTTGTTGTATTTACCCATCTATACATACAGACATCGTCATCAGTTTTTATTATATTAGTCTGTTTTAAAGGGATTCACACTTGGTCCACCATACAGAAAACAGGCCTCACACACTGGGTGTGGCTTCTTTCTGAAGTGAAATTCAAATCCCAGATAACCAGATATTCCATGCCAGTGGTTTTGAGAATGCCGACAGCAGCTGTTTCTGGTTTGTGGGCTTGGAAGCATCTAGCGTCCAGCTCACAGGGTGCATTGTGGGTGTTTCGTTAAGAACATAGTGAATCGGAAAAGCTGGATCTGATTTCTGAAGGACCGGGTCGTTAGGAGGGGTCATAAAATGAAGACGGCATAAATCGAGTGCCCTGCTGCATGCTTAGGGTTTGAACAGGGCATAAGGAGCCATCCCGTCTGGCAGCAGGGTACTGAAGAGGGATAACTGTTGGGGAATGAGGTGTGACCCACAGAGTACATGAGAGTATGAGAAGAATATAGCGGGAAGTCTCGGCGGAGTGATAAATCAAAGTGGCCACCTCTCACATCAAGAAGGATGATCGAGAGAGGTGAGCTCAACCCCACAAGACGGAAACCCTGGAGGAGGAGTAGAGTGGATGAAATCAGGAGAAACACCTCGTACCATTGGCAGGAGCTGCAGTCAAGCTGTAGAAATGCTTGCCAATCAATCAGTTACTGGCATGAGGGGCGGAAAAAGGGAGGACCAGGGAAAGGGAAGGGTGGGGAAAAGTGAGGAGCAGGGAAAGGAAGGTCAGAGAAAGGGGTGGGGTGAAAGGAGGGGCAGGGAAAATGGAGGGGTGGGGAAAGGGGCAGAGAAAGGAATGGGCAGGAAAGGGGGTGGGATTATGGGAGGTAAAGTAGAGAGTGCCAGATTACAGCATGGATGAGGGCTGCACACAGATCTGACCGTATTTTTGAGATAGAGATGGGTCTCGGTGTATAAACAGCCTCATCAATCAGTGTCACAAAGACAAATGAAAAATGACCAAACACTCCCATCCACAGCAGTTCAGTCATGTGCTGTACGTGTAGTGAGCAATACGTCATTCTGGGCTAATCAGCTATATTACACATCGCTATGCCAACTGCTCACGAGCCCCGTTCCTGCACACCCCCTGGGTAATGAAAGCCAGCTGACCCAGATTGGTCTCATTGTTATGGTGTAAATAGGGTCACGGGATGGATGGGAAAGTGGTATAAAAACACTGGTTAAATTGAATAGCTTTTCCTTTGTTTTAGAGCTGTGAAGTGCTGCATATTCTATTCTGTTTATTATTTACTGGAGATGCTGTTTCGTTGCATTTTTCATTAGATCATGGAGTCTGGCGCCCATGCCCCACCCACACAGCTGTCCCTCCCCCATCCAAGCATTTTCACATGCACCGCCTTGTTCTACCTCAGTGATTATCTGCTCCAGTGAAGCCTCTCTTGGCTTCACCTGGAGTTCACCTGGTGAGCCAGGATTAACTTGCTGACAGAAAAGTAAGTGAGAATCCAGCAGATTCTGAAGAATCTGTGTCTGGTCAAGTTCCCCAATTATGATGCGCAGAATGTCTATGTGTGTATGAATAGGACACGTATGTGTATATGAAAGGAATAAGCATGGGTTGTCATTTGATTGGATGGATTAACTGACATAAGTTATTTTGAACAATGTTACTGGAGCAGTGATTGGACAGGTTAACTAACAGAGGTTATTCTGAGCATTGTTACCTGAGCAGTGATTGGATGGGTCAACTGACAGAGGTTATTCTGAGCATTATTACCTGAGCAGTGATTGGATGGGTCAACTGACAGAGGTTATTCTGAGCATTGTTACCTAAGTAGTGATTTGCCTGTTACTGGTGTCCCATCTCACCATGGCTACAAACCCTGAGAAATCTGGGTTCCAGGAAAAGACTGAAGTGGCAGGGTGGTACCCAGTTTTGTGAGGAATCCAGTCAGTGCCAAAGGCGTCCCGGCTTTATCGCGTGCGTCTTTGAGGAGTGCCAGCAGGGAGACATTCCCTGCCCCCTCTTGTCACTCTGTACCAGGTGACACTCTTGACACTCAAAAACTCACCCCTCCTTTGTGAAAGATTCAGGACTCTTTAAGTGCCTTTTGTACATCTGTACATAGGAATCCTTACTCACGCCATCCAGCCAGTAACATGTAACAGGATTTGACAACACAAAGGGACTCACAAAACAAGAGGCACATATTTAAGGAATAGATGTGAAATAAAAAGACAAATAGCTTGAACAGAAAATATGGCTAAATATAAATATATTAACTAGATATCAAACAAATGAAGGAAATGGCTGAAAACGGAAATTTGGCAGAGTAAAGTCTGATGTGCGGTAAGGCTCTGTGCGCTACATGAATCATGGAAACCCTGTTGCCTCGTGAAGCCTTCGTCACTGCAGAAGTCACCTTTTTAATTTTCGTTGAAACTGACTGACGTGGCCAGTATAATTTATTGTATACTTTCCAGTTAGGCCATTTGGTGCTTAACATACAGCTGACCTCCGTTGTGCTCTTGCTAACAAACGCTTTTCCTAACAGAAGCATCTTCCTGTATGAGATTTCCTGTGGTAATAACATTCATAGGGCAGACTAGCTCAGTGACAGCAAAAGTAAATAGTCACTCCCCGCATGTAACTCGATCTTTCAATCCACCGTCTCCAGAGATTGGAAACAGTTTATTAAATATCTGCCGAAACATTTTAGCTGCTGCGCTCTCACTGGAGGGCAGGTCGAGATCCCGAAATCCACCATATTTTTTCTGTTGTCTTGTTTTCTTGCAATATAGAGTCTATGTGCATCACGGATCATATTCCCATGCAACTCTGGTCACAAGGCACGTGTAAACCAGTATGTTAATGTTCACTTTGTGACACCAAATGAATAGAAGCCTCAATGATTATATCAAGGGTCTGGGACTGAATTACCTCTGTATTCATGACCTGTTTCCACACTGGCCAAAAAAATGACTTCATACAGTAGAACGTTCTGGAAGTTGTAACATTTTGCTCCATGCATGTCTGTGAGTCAATGGTCAGCTGGGACTGAAAAGAAGAAATGTGAACATTTGTGTGTTTTATGTATCAGTTAAACTGAAGAAGTATTTGCGGTTCCTTAAAATGTGATATTTATTACTTCTGGTTTTCTTTTATACAAAGTGGGCTCCCAGTATGGCAACTGCAAAGGAAGAGGCTGGTTTTCACTGGTGTCCCAGCCAAGAAAACCCTCCGGGAGATGGATTCCACAATTGAAAGGCATATGTTAAATGTAAATGGTAAATGTGCCTAAACAATGTTTTCCAACACATAAGAAAAGCTGTTTGCATCTTGCTGGAGTTGAGTATTTCCCTGGCTGAAATCCCAACACTAAGGCATAATATTTAAGAGGTTGTGGTTATCCCTGGGATACCCAGCTTGTTACAGCTATTTATTACCCCTCAAATACCTGGTCCGTTACAGCTCTTTCTTTACCATCAGATACCTGGCCCATTAAGGCTCTTTGTTATCCCTGGGATTCCCAGCCTATTACAGCTATTTATTACCCCTCAGATACCTGGCTGATTACAGCTCTTTGTTTTCTCTCAGATACCTGGCCTGCTAAGCATCTTTCCCACCCTGTGTAGGAGACTCATCCATACATGGCAGCGAAGGACAGAGCTGTCTGCTAAGTGTGTTGGCATGGCGGTAATTTGGACTGGGTCAACGCTGTTCAGTGACATCCCGAACAGGCAGTACCAGTTGAAGCCCACAGAAGGGTCAGTGACTGTCTGAGACAAAGTGAAATTGGTTAGCTAAGTCGGTGCCCTAGATGGCCGCCTATGTCATCTTATGGACATCTTACAGCACTGCATACAGAATCACTGTACTATTCTCCTCTCGGCATTCTGGGATATCTGGAACCTCGGCATTTCCTAGTTTTTCTGCTGCGGTGTGACTCTGAGAGGATCTTTTAGTGGCCCTTCTGCAGACGCAGGGCAGTAACCCTTAAAACATCTCACCCTTGGAGTTTCAATTGGAAAATAGGTAACAACAGCTGCTTAGTGAGGCTTTTCCATGTCGATACGGTACGTACCTGGTGTTACATTTGCTGTTCTTTCTCCAACCCTTGGGATTTACAGAACTCAAGGGCTCTTTTTAACCACCCTGGAAGGACCACCATTAGACCCAGTCGGTGCTTGTGCTTCTTAAATCCCTTGCTGTACTTTTTTACCCTGAAGTGTGCAGCCCTCCAACTAAGGCCCTGGCAGCACATGTACCAAACAAACAGCCTGTGCCCAATTGGGGGGGGGTCTCAAGTGTGGCTGACAATAATGTAATTCATGATGAAATTATTGTCGACCTGATTCTGTTCTATAGGCCTTACACTTGGTGACCATGTTCAGAGGGGACATGCAGCTGATTATGTGGATCCCTGTCGCCAGTGCCTTCTGGGATATGCTCTAGACTTGAGTGCTCATAGAAATAGATGAGTAGATGGATTTGACTTAGACTATAACATATGCTATGGGCAAACATGCTGTACTGAAAACTAATTCCACGGACTTCAGTCGTGTGGTCATCAAGAATGATTCCAATTCTGATGAAGGAGATTCTTTTGTCTTTGTAAGACATGTACCTCGTACCGATATGTCTTCCTCGAGAAGAAGGCAAAGGCCTGTGGTCATGCTGTCTTCTAATATTTGCCGACCGTTGAAGCCTTATCTTCATCTACAATGCTTTGCACTGAAAAGAAGGTCCGCAGAGATTTGCCCATGTCATTGATCTTCTCCTGCCTACGCTACGGGGTGTGTTAAGGTGTGGATCATAAACGAACATGTTAAGGTGACTAAACAAGAACAGGGAAAATTGGGCCAATGTTCGCGGTCATGGTTCCCACAAATTTGACGGAAGCTCCTTCCAAGCTGCCCAGGGATGATGGCAGGCAGCTGGACCTCCGTAGTTCTGCTTAGCAGCGGGGAGCTCCTGAGGGTCAGTTATCGATTCACCGTTTTCGACAGAAAACTGCTCTAATGAGGCAGACTGCCTCTGCCCTGATGTCAAAGGAGCCCTCCTGTACTCGCAGTGGTGTCCCCCTAGGAATCAGCGGGGGCTTTGTGCTGTGCCTGGCCTCCTTATTTACAGCTCAGGTACAGCCGAAGTACACATATCAGCAAAATAACTCTCTCTTTGTGTTATTATTTTCTCTGTTTTCATTTGAAGATGAAGTATTAGCTGATGTTTTTCCACATGAAATAAGACGCATCCATTTTTTGTCATCCCTCTAAGCAATGCTGAATAATGCAGCAACGTTTATTGGAGGATTAGCAAAGGGAGTTTGTACGTCACGGGCAAACGCGGCCTTAAACAGCTCCCGCTTTATCACGTTAGTGCCGAGTTTCAGCACTCCACCCGGCGGGTCAGTTCCCATCAAACGGATCCCGCCTGACCTTGCCTAATATGATCCACTTTAAATGGTCTCCCAGTGTTTTCACGTGGCTTTTTCATCTTCTCTGAGGCCGGCATCCGCTTCCCAGCTGATCATAATGAGTCCGGACTTTAATCAGATGCTCTGAGTTTATTAGGCTTCAAACAACCACCATGGCTGACAGTAATCAGACCCTTGACATCTAATGGGAAGCGAATATGTCGTAGGGCTGATCAGAGCCCACCCAGGCCTTGAACTGGGCTCTGAATGAGTCCCTTTGAGGAGCATATAATGGACCAGGCTCCCAATACGTTTGAAAGCCCTCCTCATTGTTCCCGTTTCCCTGGCCTGTCAGTGGGAATCAATGACTTACTCCAGAATTTAAGAAAGGAATGGAGATAGAGTGAGTAATGTGGTCAGGGAGGTGGAGGGGGGGGCTCTCCATCCCCAAGGACGCACCTAGATGGCCCTGAATGCAACAGGACGAACATCACTCAGCCTCCTTCAGCAAAGGTTCAGCTGGTGCTTGTTTGCACTTACCCAGAATGTTTAGATAAATAGCTGCGTGAATGCAGAGTTCAAAAAGTTCAGCATGCCGTTGCCGTGGCTCTCGCTAAACACCAGATTTGACGCCATGCCCACAATGAAGTTTGTGCCACCAGGGGACCCGGGTCCAGCCCCGGCAGTTACAGGACAGTCTCATTACACATTTCTCATTTCCTTGTTAGACCCACTGGGTCTTTTAACAAAAGAGCAGAGCCAGCCAAACTCTGTGGGCCGCCTCATTACCTGCCCCGCTGTCGGAGCTAAATAAACACTGATGGCAGGTAATGAGGCTAACTGAGGTTCTGTGTGAGCCCCAGCGGCGAGGGCCAGTCTGCATGGTCACTAATGTCCCGTTTCATATCACTGTGCCTGCATGGAGGGGAGCTGCTTATAACTGCATTCAGGTACTGTGTCAGTGCTGGTCGGGTTCAGGTACTGAGCCAACCTCAACCACACTTAGGTATTGCATCAGCCCCAGCTGCATTCAGCTACTACGCAACATAGGCCATGTTCAGTTACTGTGTCAATAATGTTCAAGTATTGTTTAAGCTCCATTCATGTTAAGGTGCTGCATTACCACCAGCCATGTTCAGGTACTCCGTCTGCCGCAATCAGGTATCCAACCAGCACCAATTGAATTCAGGAGTTACATAGGCACCAACTGCATTTATGTCCTGTGTCACCAATAGCCATGTTCAGGTACTGCATCTGCACTGGCCGCGTTCAGGTAGTATGCCAGTGCTGAGCTTAGCCGATGGAAAACCAGCAATAAAGCCTTACTCTTCGACGTCGAGCCTTCATTCTTAACGATTTCACTCGGCTTCGCGGTTCCACTTCCAGGGACGCGTCCACAGGCCGGCACAGTGCAAAGGAATCCTCCCCTGGATTCACGTTGGATACGCTGGAGCAAATGCTTTAGGAATCACATTAACTGGAAAAGGAGCAAAGGCATGTTAGCAAGCTCTCTTCAAATTAATGTAATGAAGAACAGAACAAGGCCATTATATGTGTTTGTCTTACAAGTCCTTTAAATATGTACAGAAATGAGCTTTTTGTTCCCATTGTGTCATAACTAAGATGAATATTATTAATGCTGTATTACCTTTTTACAGTACATTGTGTCACAAAAACATTATCACAGGAATTACCTCCTAAAATGTCTAATTAAAGCACCCTATCTGTAATGGATAATATCATGTTACATGTTTCAGATCCAAGAAGACCATGAACTGCAAACATTCATAACAGTGTAGAAAACAGAGCAGAGATTCACCCACTGGCGAACCCCATGCCAGATTCTCCACACAAATAATTAATAAAAATCTGCCCTTCTCATGTAGGGTAAGTCTATGAGCTGTTGTACAAAAATAGTCCAAATACTAATTTGTTCTGTGTGGAAAAAAACCCCATTGTGAATATGTTCTGTGCTGAAGGTTGTTTACGCTTTACCATAGTGAAAATGGTTTCATGCGGGCCAAGATTTAAATAAGGACGTCTACAGTGGTTGCTATAGTTCCATATGTTATTTCAAATACATGCGTAATAACCAGTCTTTCGATCACACAATTTCAACATACTGCTATTGTTTAGACATGACCTTAGCTTACACCAGAATAAGTATTAAAAATCCAATTTCTAGTCATACTTATCTCCATAAAATATGTGCTTTTAAAATACTTTAATCCTTATCTTTATTTTTAACCAGTTTTCAGTCTTTTTTCTTATCCAATTAATTCAGAGTACAGTTTCAGTTCATCTTTCAGGCTACAAGCAGGTCAGTGATGTACAAGTAGTTCCATCATAGATTTCTCAACATAATTTTGCCACGATTAAAGCTAAGAATACCCCCCCCCCCTTTCTTCTATAAAGTACTGCTGAGTCAGAATGATGAACCCCCTTCCCAGGAATGTGGCATGTGATGGTATTCACTATGTTTATATTTTACATGTACATACATATGTATAAGGAGAGTTAATCCAATTCATATCCCCTTTTCACAAGCAGAACAGAGGATCAGCCTTGTGTTTGCATAGCTCGGTACACACCTTGAACATGCCTGAGACATGCCTTCTACATGCCTCTAGATGCCTTGTACATTGAAGTGACACGAAGACCGTGGTGAATTTGCCTGGCATGGTGTTTCCTTGTATGAGGTCTGAAAGATGCTCATGCTACTGCTGATGCACATCCAGTGTGCTCTGCTTCATCAGGAGTCAAAGCAGAATGTCGAGACTCTTGGCTTCAGAAGTATTGACTCAGACAAATGGAGAAAATGGATCAAATGATAAAGCTCCATAGATATAAACGTCTCTGAAGCCCATAGACCACAATGTGAAAGGATGACACTTGTGTGGGAAGGCCGGTGAAGCACTCCTTATGCACTGAAATAAATACACAAAGCTTGTACGTATTATCCTTTTATACTGCTGGTCATATAGCCAAGATTTAGGTCAAGCACTATACTCAAAAGCATGCCATCATTTACCCTCTTCTGGCCAAAGGCCCTGACTCTTAACTGCTGCTTATCCACTGCTCCTCGAGGCCAGACTGTACGGGAGAGCTGGGCTTGGCAGTGAAAGAGAGCGTGTCTGCTGGGTGTGTAATTATCTCAGGTGCCTGTGTGTGAGGCAGCAATCGTGTGTCTGTGATGCTAAAGGGCAGCTTGCTTCTGCTTAAGCTCCCTTCGATTTCTCCCCGGCGTAAATTAAAATCTGGACAGAGTTGAAGCTGACAGGTGGGTGGCAACGTCACCGTGTGGGCGCTCTGACGCTGCGGCCCATGGAGTCCATCCATCTCGACTAGCGGCTGTCATCGTAGATCACTCCCAGTGCCAAATCCTGCCTGTCAAACCATGTCTTCCTAGGCGGTCTTCCCAAGGCCTCTCAAAGTTCCTGCACTGTACTCAACAACCTATTATCAAAAAAGTAACACTTGAGTGATTTTAATCCACTGAATCATTCCTGCCTAAATCTCACTAGACCGCTTTTAACAAGGGGTCTGGTGATACTTTGGAAACCCATGACACCAGCTCTACTGTTAGCATGTCTGAGAACTAAAAAAAAAAACCTGCCCCCCCAGTGAATAAATCAATCATGGGGACATGCCTAGGAAAGTAACAGAGACCCCAGCCATTTGCAGTGTGATCTGCCAATAGGTGTCAAGCCTGTTACTCCCGCAGCACTGTGAGTCATGAATAAAAAGCACAGAGTCTGCTATTTATACTGTCAATCCACAGCAAAGCCGTTAAGAAGGTTCTCAGTCATTAGCAAGGAAAACAACAGGGAATCTAAATATATCCCCAGTTTCTAAGGGCAGATGTAGGGTGATGGAGGGCATGCTGATTATGGATGTGGGTTGGTTTATATCCCGAGAGGAGCCCGGCTGTTGAGCCTTTCAGCCCCAGTGCTTGACCAAAATCACTCCAGAAAAACGGCCATCTGAGGAACTTGGTGAAACTGAAAACCGCATTAGTTGCCAAGTTAAATTCTGAAGCATTGATGCAGTTGAAAATACTCATGGGCCACCTCTGGCCCAAGGCTGACCTTCAGGGTTCCTTCGACCTTCGATGTCGCATCCGTATCCCTCTCTTACAGGAGCTAGCGCGCTTGGAGCCTCGTTGATTGATGCAGGGTGTGCGCCTCCTCTTCTGGTCCTCCGCTTGCTCTGGTTAGGCCTGCGCAGCGAGGTTCTGTCATCAGGAGCAGCAAACTGCCAGCCCATCATATTAATTCCAAAGCCATCACCCTGTACTGCAGAAGCTAATAAAGAGGTAATTTTACCCATCATCCAGCTGACAGTGTGCTCTGCTGCTCCGCTCCAGCAATAACCAAACCCAAACAAGATCGTTTTATTAACATAATTGGAAATGTAGACACTGGAGGTCCAGCCCGTGGGGGAGTCCTAGCAGATCACCACGGGCATGGTTCTGATAGTGATGCAGTGACGTTTTCAGGTTTGCTTTTAATCAAGAGTGGAATGGGAATGGGGGGGGGGGGCAGAGGGACTGGGACTTCCAAATGCACCTCGAATCAGGCAAAGAAATGAGAAGTACTTTCTGGAAGTTTCACTTCACATACAGTAAAGCTTGCAGTTGCAGTTTGGCTTCTGCAGGAAATATGAGAAATCACTGTACCTGCCTGTAAGGACCAGAAATCACATGAGAAATAAAGATGAATGAGCGCCGCTGCTGGGGGGGGGGGGGGAGAAACTGCGTGACCAGCACAACTGTACTGGTTTGGGTGGAATCTTCCAGTAATTTATGGTGATGAGTGACATGTGTCATTACAGATATTTACTTTTCAGTGTTTTTCTCCTGTGATCCAGAAGTATGGCTTGTATCAAAGAGCTGCCAGTTGAGCAGGGAGCGTTTGCTATCATATCCAGGGATAACTTGACGTTTTTTTTTTTTTCCTCCAGTATTGACATTCTGAACGCAGCATGACAGCCAAAGCTTTTAAAGGGGACTTTTATGGAAACAGTCATCTTCAAATGGCCACTCAGGCTCCATCTATTTGCGCCACATAGCTGTCGCGCCTGTCACGCCTTCACTACTCACCGCCTGGAGAGGGCGTTATTCCAGAGGGGTCAGAGGCTCTCGTGTTCGTGTGTGGCCTGCCCGTTACATGACCCAGTGTGAATTCTGCTTGACAACAGCGGGAGACTCCATGATGGTGAAATGCACAATGACAGGGTCAGCCAGCTGAGCCGCCCCTGTTTTTGTGTGCCTCATCCAGCCGTCCTCGGAGTCCAGTCCTACTCTCCCTTCAAGTAAACGCCCGGCAGCTACATGATTCAAATTCAAGCCCTTTATGGGCACCGAAGTGTTCGAAACAAGATCAAAGTGATCCTAACTGTTTTATGAGTCTGCTAGCCTCATCATGATAAATAAATCACATCACACGTCCACCCAGAGAGGTTTATTTGTGTGAAATTACAACGCATCCAACATCACATGACCTCATTATCAGTGTCAATTAGGATTTTTCGCATTGGGTATAAACTCAAGGATTGAAGGTCTAGAACGGCATGATTTAGATGCTCCAAGAGCAAAAAAGAAGTCTGGTATTCTGTGGCCTATGACCCTATCTACGGGTGACCCCACCAGTTGGACCACCATGACAGAGCCTAGACACCGGTAGAGCATTTTTGCAGAGATGACTCACTTGTTAATCTCCCTGAATTTATGATCTTCAGACAGATGCTAAGGGAGTTTAATAAACTGAGTGGTGGGCAAAGCCAGAGGATACATCTGCTTTCTGAGGTGAGGACAGGCACAAAAGACCACATCCTGGGTCTAAATCCGGCAAAGAGGGACAGTGATAGTAATACACCCTAATGTGAGCCACAGAATAAATGCTAATTGTTAATGATTCAGAAATGAAGTCCCCTCCCCCCAGCACAGTGACATAAGGCTGCCAGGGTGACAGAGCCTTTGCGAAAGTAGCTGAAATGAAGGATCTCTGTCCCATAGGAGAAGAGACGGGCAGCCAGGGAAACGGAGTGGAAGATTGTATCTTTGGAAGAGATGCCGCAATCCGGTGGGATGTTGGTTCATGACCATAGAGATCCTTAGGGGTTAATTGATTGCAACAATCCCTAAAAACTACTAATTCGACAGACAAATCGCAACGTTATTTTTTGAATCTCAAGTATCAAAGCAGGGCAGCAGTAGGAATGTGGGACATGGTGGTCCAGAAAACCGCCCGGTTGCCTGATTTGCATCTGATCACCACGGGGCCATCTTACTGTCATGTACAAAAAATCACACAGCACACAAAACAAAGGAAGTGGTTTATTTAATTCCACCATGGCGCTGTAGGGATCAGCTACTGTACAGAGGTGAAGCCATTAGTGTCTGAGCAGAATGAGAACCCATGTAACCCATCAGGGACTGCTGTGTTATTCAGGGAAAGACTTTTTAGATATGTTGTGCTATAAATTGTTTAGCTATTAACACACTAATCTCAATAATCTTATTTCATTAAAAGCCAACAGAGAAACACCTATTTCACTTCTATTGACGTTAATAAGAAGGGCTAATCAAACGCAAGCAAATTCTGAATTTGTTATACACTCATTATATCTAAACCCTATAAACACACACTGTCACTTATACTTTTGATAAATGAATCATTTTGCATTAGGGGTTACGGAACACATCGCGTCATGTAGCTAACAGTCTGAAATTTTCACAATTGTTTATAGAAAAGCTTCTAAACAAATATCACTGAAGCATATATTTTCCCAGAGCCAATCAGAACATTTTAAAACATTATACTGCAGACCCAGACTCATAACATTTGGACTGATATTACAATCTCCCTAGGAATATACAATTTGTCATAAACTGCTGTAAATGCTAATAATGCTCTATATCTTTATATTGCTCTGTGATGAAGGAATAAATAACTGGAGGATGACAAGAGACGTATAAACTACCGTATATGGGAATGATCTTCATAAAACGAACTGCTTCAGGCGTGTGATGAGATTACAGTAACCATGATGTATAAGGGGATTTATGACTGCATATATGAACCGGTCCTTCCTGCAAACTCGAATCACTGACCTACTTTCTTACTATACAGTTGTTGATGCTCTGTAATTACTGCAGAATTTGAAAATGCACACTGATAGATGGGTCTCTTAACTTCCAAGATCTGAAGAAAACAGATAAATTAGGCCTCAGGTTTTAATTACTTTTGGAATATTGTTTTGTTCTCATTAATTTTTTCCTTGTTCTTATTAAATGCCCCTAAATCTGCAGTGTGACAGATTAAAATGGCCTGGACTCTATTATTAAAGCTTGTTAAACTGTTAGGTATATAAAACTATTTGTTCATGGAGGGAAAATCGTCCCCTGAGAGATTTTAACGCCAGGAAAACTGGCGATTAAATCAGTAATGTATGACTAATGGAAACACTTTGTCCCTGTACTTCGAAACAATGGCATGTTTAGTTAGAAATCAAGAATATTATTTGACTTTTCAAGATTACAGTTTCTAAACTATATGCAATTTCACTGTGAAAACGAACAACAACACCAAAAACAAACAAAAAAACCATTTAGGAGTGTGTAGTAATTCCATGTTGCGGTCTGTGTTTCAAGTAAAACAAAAAAAAAGCAAGTAATATAAGGTAGTATTGGAATATTAATGTAATTTCAATTCTGAAATCCATCCATCCATCCATTTTCCAAACCGCTTATCCTAATGGGGAGAACATGCAAACGCCACACACGTGGCCCAGGCGGACACTCGAACTCGGGTCCCAGAGGTGTGAGGCAACAGTGCACCACCATGCCGCCCCAATTCTGAAATATTAAGGTTAATTAGTTTCTAAGTTGTCACATACACAGTGATTGCCTAGCTCCAAGATTCTCAAACAAATAACATATTCGTATAGACGCACAAGTATAAAGAGACTATAGACATACTACAGACTACAGGCAGATACCTATAAAGTAGTGACAGGTGGTACTGTAAATAGTAATAAGTATTTACATATGTAAGCTGTACGTGTAGGCTATAAGTTGAGAACGTTAGAACGCCATGCAGTTGCGCAGGTCTTGGACACTCTCCTCGTTAAGGATCCGAATTATTCACACCGCGGTAAAGACACTTTGCCGTTAGCAATTCGGGATTCTGTTTAATTCACGTCTATTGATTTGTTGATTTGTCAATGCGGATGACGTCTCCCCTGCCCTGAAATTGACCGATGTTGTATTTTGCCGTCTTATTGTCAAACGTGAATAATAATAATAATGATAAAAAAAATCACCATATAAACAGGTCCAAC
This sequence comes from Isichthys henryi, assembly GCA_026776945.1. NCBI lineage: Eukaryota > Metazoa > Chordata > Actinopteri > Osteoglossiformes > Mormyridae > Isichthys > Isichthys henryi. The sequence continues at coordinate 52,074,712 of JAODJX010000001.1, forward strand.
CGGGCTCATTCTGACCAGTCTCATTTGTGAATTCTTTCACAGTCCACAGTTCGTCTGCCAGTGACTGATACGTGCATGAGGCAGAAGGGGTTAAAACGGCCGTCTCGACACTGGAAGCCTATTTCCTATTTCCAAAACTCATACTGTCATATTAAAATGCATTTGTGTTAGACAATCCCTGATTTGTGAAAAAAGTCACAAACGTATTCCACATTTGTTTGTTTATTTTTGCGCATTTCACTTAATTGAGCTCTATGGCTAATTGGAATTGCAGGAGATCTAATAGCAAAACACCTAAAAAGTGAGCCAGAAGGATCAAATAGACGCAAATTGACCAGGTTGATTAGTGAATTTTTCACAAGTCAAATGTGGTCAGTTAGTCATAGGTCAGTTTGTGTATTAGGCAGACAGTGGGAAGAAGGCATTGTTTTTATACATAAACCTTACTAACAATGGACATACCCTCATACGCCACAATATCTGTGTTGTTTTTGGCAAAACACGATTTCTGAAATATTTCACAAATATATTTGCAGACATATGATCACTTTTTTTTACTTCTATGTCCACATGTCATTGCAATATATGGGCTACATCACAGACCAGTGGCCAAAACACCCAAAAAAGTAACCTACAAGAAATGGTAAATGGACTGCATTTATATAGTGCTTTTCTACTCCTATGAGTACTCAAAGCACTTTACATTTCATACTTCACATTCACCCATCCACACACACACGCACGCATTGGTTGTGGAGGCTGCCATGCAAGGTGCCAACCTGCTCAGTGGGAGCAATTTGGGGTTCAGTGTCTTGCTCAAGGACACTTCGATGGGGTTAGGAGGAACCAAGGCTCAAACCAGCAACCCGCCAGTTGCCGAACGATAGCACTACCTTCTGCGACACCATCTTCCCCTAGAAGCAAACTAGGCTCATATTGACAAATCTGATTTGTGAAGTTGAATATGAATAAATGTGAATCACAACAATCTGCTTTCATAGTGGATGAATTAGCAAAGTTAATGAATGGAAGATCATTTTAATACAGAGGACAGGGGTCCATCGAAAAGTCAGCTGACACCAGGAAAATCCCGAAAATGCGATGGAAGGTTTCACGCTGAACTATCCTAAAATCATGAGCCGAAAAGTAAAACTATCAAGTGACCCGACACTAGCATGCCAGACCCGTAGCGAGAGCGACTTTCGTCCCACAGCTCAGAGAATAGTAACCAGCCAGACCAATTAGCCCACTGAGCCACACCCTGCCCCAGCGTGTAAATAGTTTGTAGGTTTTGTGATCTACCCCAACACTTGTGATGTACCTAATTTTAAGTTGTGAATGGAATAATATTGTGGCGTTGGGTGAACCGAGTTTAACTGCACTGGTCTAATAAAAGGCACGGTTCCTACTGATGTTTGAAGACTTATTTATTCGTTCCGATCTCCAAATGACACCGTGAAAACTATACAAAACAAAGGAAAATAAAATATGAGGCATTAGCGTAAGTTCCCCGTGCATACGTGAGTGTACATACATCAGTAAACATATCACATAAGTAAACTTAACAAACCACAAATTGCTGACAATGTACACACATCATATAAATGTATACATTTACACAGTGCATAATTACCGTGTGCGCCCCATGACCATGTACAGACTATTTGCTCTGCCGTGGCATCCATGCTACTCATCCCATGATGCTTCAGGCCACACCTTACCGGGCTCAAGTCATGTGACCATGCACGTCACACACCAAATGAAGCGCAGCTCAGCCACTTTACATGAGTAATTTAAGCACACACTTTTTTAGCACTTTTTATCAACAATCACAAAATTTTTATACACTTTAAATCTAACACGAGCTTAACGCTTCAAGAATTTCACTAAATCCATTTTCAAATAAACAATGTTCTTAAGACACGTACACCGAGGCATCGCAGGAGCAGAGAAAGACACGGAGACTCGCTTGCCGGGGAGAACATGCTCTTTATTAGTAGTCCTAAAAAGAAGTACACCAGGCACCCACCGAGCACCAAACCAATTACATACAGGAAACACAAGATTGTCAGATGCCAAACTGTAAGATTCATACATGGTGGGAGATTTACGTAAGCCAAAAACACACGGGGAATGGACAGGGTACACACAAGACACGGGTAAACATATGCATGACAATTACAAAATGTAACCATTAACAATAACAACAACAATACAAGGGATATTTACGACTGCACACAAGGCATGCTGGGACATGCACCCCACTGGTGCTACACTGCCCCCTCGTCAGAGGTCGACCGTCCTGGTGACCACCACCCTCAGTCCCCACCTCAGTGCTGATGCGAGTCCCAGGGGTCCACTGGCAGCCACCGGTGCGTCACCTCCGATGATGGAGCAGGTTGCTCCCCACATGCTGGCGTGGCTAGCTGCTGGGCGATGCTGGCATGTCGGATCACCGCTGGCGTCGACCCTTCTTCTGCCCCTTAAGGGGACCTAGCACAGCTTCCAGGGGGTCCATGCCCAGCAACTCCCACAGTCAGGCTCCCTTCTCCAGCAACAGTCAGGGCAAGGGGGTGCTGGTAATGCCACCTCCGCTAGGCACCCCTGGCGGACGCACTCCTTCTCCCAGCTGGCCAATTCACCGCAGAGCTGCTCCAGCTACTGCTCCGCAGATACCTGCAGTCACTCATGGTCACGATGGTCCTGAGTTGTGCCGTGGGTTCTCGCCACTGATGAGCGGGGAGCTCTTGATAGCCGGTGAGCAGCTTGAGTCCACTGTAATGTCCGCCTTCCTCAGTCGCTGACGTCATCCTCGCCGAGGTTTTGGCGGGCAAGCAGGAATGGCTTCAGGGTGCACTGCGCAGGTGCGGTGCATCCTGGATAGCATGGAGGACACCTCCCTTTCCCCAGCGTCTCCCACTCATCTCCCGGAAGCTCTGGTGCGAGCTTCCCACTCCTGACATCAATGCGGCATTGGGTGGACTGAGGTATTGTGGGAGCAAAGAGAAACACGGAGACTCACTCACAGAAGAGAAGATGCTCTTTATTAGCAGTCTTGAAAAGAACTACATCAGTCACACAAGGAGCACCAAACGAATTACAAAAAAGTAATACAAGGTTGTCAGATGCCGAACTATAAAATGCCTACACGGTGGGAAATTTACGTAAGCTAGATACACACGGGGATCGGACAAGGCACGGACAAGGCACACACAAGACACGATGAAACAGTCGGGGTTTGGTGCAGGTTTCCTAGCACGGAATGGGTCGGCGCTTTTCCACTGCCAGCCGGAACCAAGCTGTACCCGACCTGTACCGTGAACTGACAAGTTTCCATGGCAAAATATGCATGCCGTACCGTACAGACAAGCAGGGCCGAAAGCGTGATCATACCAAGCTGGGTGCGTCACCACCACCTGATTAATCGAAATGCATGGGAATACCAGTATTCTGAGCATAGATTATATAAAGGAAAAAGCGTATATCCCATATGGCCTATTATTCAGAGCTCTGAAGTCTCATGTATTGACCCCGTATTTCAACCAGTTCACACGCTCACAAGCCACACCTTGTGTTTCTCAGGCTGAGAAGTAAGAGATCACTGTAAATAGCCATGGATTAAGGAATTCTTATTTAAGCTTTATTACCCCCCCCCCTTATATTTGCAACCCACGTATTTTCCTTTATGTTCCATTTTTATGTTAATGCTGTAAAGACTTTTATTTTGGCGAATGCGCGTTTTTTTTTTTGTTTTTTTTTTGCCGGTTTATTTTGTTCCCAGTATGCAGCATGTTATTCCTCATGGGAAGGAGACAGGGAAGAAGCGTGAATGAGTAATGACGGTTTTAACGATAAAACATGTCAGTGCCTAGTGTATAAGGTAAACGTATTTATTATTCTATAAAGTTTAAGATATGCAGCAGAATCTAAAAGAGACTTATTTACGTTTATACTCGTTCGTACATGAAAGTTGTGGGAAAATTCAGTTGTTTAAATTTTTATTCTTTTTCTTTTGCGGTGAATCTAAGAAATAAAGTCTTCTTTTTCTGAGTCATCAGTCCTTGAGCTGTTTCGATAATTCAGCCGGGTAAGTACAATAACATCCAATAAGGTCCCCCATTATATAAAATTAATGGACAATGCGCTGGCATATGGAGTGGAGTTTTCCGCGGCGTTCATAGCTGCCCAGAGTTATTAGTTAATACCCACCTACCAGCCAATCCGAAACTAGCATTTGTTGTATCCGGGTAAATTTGTTATTTCCAAAATAAGTCAGCCTAAATGTGATCCCGCTGCAAGCACGTTATTACATGGATGCGCCCAGCTGGTATGCAGAAAAGGTGGAACTGGAGGAGCAAGATCCGATGACTGCAGTAAGCACGGCTCTCAAGTCCGTGAGACCCACGTTTCTCCCCTAATGTAATCTCACTCCAAACCTTCGACGAAACTTGAGAGCCTTGGTATGATTCGTTATTAGTAATATCACAAATCTCGACGTATTAATGCTTTCCCGATTGCTCGGAACTTCAAAATTTCCAACGTCATACTGAAAGCACTATAAAACAGCAGAAAGGAGTGTACTCGTAATGCAAATATACATAAGCGAATGCCATTTCTGGTGTTTGATACTTGCAAGCACAACGATGCTCACAGGCTTGGTAGGGGAAATGACCACACATTAAATAATAATAATAATAGTAATAATTGCACATATTAAATCATGATGTACACCGTGTGAACAGTAAACATGCGTCTCTTCAGTTATATTTCACTGTAGCTCCAAACTCCGCCGAGCCAAGTCTTCTGCATTGGAAATAGTGATATGTTGGTCGCGAACGGAACGGCTCTTTTGGAGCCAGTGAACGATCGGAACCGGCTCCTGCCTGTGAGCCGGAGTCCGAGCCGCTTCTGTTCTTTCTGTTTTTTACAAGCCGGGATTGGTCAACTACAAGATGCGCGTCTGCACTGAGCAGGAGGAGGGGGGCGGGGGGCGGTGCTACAGACAAACAGCATACACACGCGCTGAGAGACAGCAACAGCGCGTGTGTTGGATACATTTCATTTATTGATAATATACTGTAAAGGCAGAGTGTAGAGCGTGCAAGGTTAAAATCTCATATCGAACAGGCTCTACAAATAACCTGCATCGGCACATGAGAAATGTACATCTGTCAGTGAAGTGGGAAGAAACAAGACAAGCAAGTGAACCTGCTATTAATGAAAATGGCAATTTGTCTATTGCAACTGTCGAAAGTGCCAGTTTGTGAATGTCTGCATTGTCATCCAATACAGTACCACAACCACCTAGACCACGGGTGTCAAACTCCTGTCCTGGGGGGCCAGAGCCCTGCACATTTTTGGGTTTCCCCTCATTTAACACACTCGATTCAGCTCCTTGTGCTAATTGCCACACAGCTCTTGAGCTGAATCATTTATGGTGGAACAGGGAAAGAACTAAGCTACACAGGGCTCTGGCCCCCCAGGACTGCAGTTTGACACCCCTGAGCTAGACCTACAACCCAGAGCTCTATGAGACAGACAGAGAGCGTTTGCAAAAAGCTAAGACTCCAGTAAAGCAGAACACAATTAATGAGGAATCGGCTAAAATGATTGCACATGATTTCCAATCATTTTCAGTCGTGGAAGACAAAAGATTCAGAACCTTTACTCATGCTCTCAATCCATCCATCCATTTTCCAAACCGCTTATCCTACTGGGTCGCGGGGGGTCCGGAGCCTATCCCGGAAGCAATGGGCACGAGGCAGATGCTCTCAATCAAATTTATGTAATTCCAAGCAGCAAAACTGTCTCCCACAAAATTATCCCAAACCTATATGACAGAAAACATGCTTCATTGCAAGAGAGAGTTAAAAAAGCCCCAGGAGTTTGCCTGACAACTGACTGCTGGACATCGGCTCCCACCACCACATCCAACATGTCAGTTACTTGCCACTTTATTGAAAATTACAAAAAGGTGTTCTGTGTTCTGGATTGTTTTGAGTTCAGTGACAGACACACTTCTGAGAACAAAGTGGCAAAATGGTGGGATGTGGAAAACAAAGTGGTTTGCTGTGACTGTGACAATGCGGCTAATATAATTAAAGCAACTAAAATCCTGAAATGGGACTACCCATGTCTTGCACACACAATTAACCTGTTTGTGAGAGATGCTCTGAAGGTGATGAAACCTTGGCTGTTATCAGTGCACCTGTTGATTCTCTGAGCCGAGAGGAATGGGAGGTGCTGCAGGACGCATACACGGTTCTGGAGCCATTTGAGCAGGTCACTGTGGAGATCAGCGCAGACAGGTACAGTATACAAATGCTATTACATTATTATTAGTGTTATTAATATCATTATTATTCAGTTATTATCATTTTTATTCGTTGTTGTTGCATTATTGGTATGAAAAGTAGATTAGACATTAATGAAAATAATATATACTGCTAAATAAAACAAAGCATTATTTTAACAGTTATTCTTTACGCATTTTCAGCTACGCTACAGCCTCCAAAATGCTGATCCTGGGTGCAGAGAGTGACAGCTGAGCACCAGACCAGAGTAACCACAGGGAAAGTGGCAGAGTTAATGACTACTCTCTGTACATCCATGGACAGAAATTTTCACAGAATAGAATACAACAGTATTCTTTCAGAAACCACCATGTTTGACCCAAGATTCAAAAGGTTGGCCTTTAATGGAAACAGAGCAGCTGATGAAGCCCTTCAGAGAATAAGTGCAGCTGCGGCAAGATACGACCAACCAGCTCCACTGCCCGGGGGCCAAGAGGGAGAAAAGGGAACCGAGGATGAACAAGAGGAGCCACACGCATCTGCAGTTTGGAGGTTCTTTGAAAAACGAGCAACTGGAGACACTACAAGGAGGAATCCCTCAGCAGATGCAACACTGGAAGTGAGATCGTATCTTGAGGAGCCTGTTTTCCAGAGAAGTGCAGACCCGCTGAGCTGGTGGGAGACCAAGGCCTCAGTTTACCCACGTCGTACGCATGTGATGGCCGGGAGACTGTGCACTGTAGCACCATCAGTCTCCTCAGAGGGAATCCTCCAAAACAGGGCAGATAATAACAGAGAGAAGAAGCCGGATCAACCACTCAAAGCTGAGGCACTTGGTCTTTCTTAATGCCGACCTTCTTTAAAGACTAAAGCAAAAACTGTTACCTGGATGCTACTTGTTTTGTTTTACATATTATTTATATTTTGTTTTGTGATTCTCTAAGCTTATGTTATTTCACTGTAAATGATAAAAAAATATTGGATCTTTTTCTGGCATATGGAGTGGAGTGAGATGTTTTTGTTTTTGTACCTTAAAATTTACTATTCTGTACCATGTTATAAGCCATATAAATAATAAACATTTGATATAATGTATGTTTTGTACGTTAGTAATTCATTTCACTTATAATTTAACATTATTTTTGGTAATAAATTAATTTAAGCACCAAAAAAATCTGAAGAGTCACTTGGGAACTCTCGTAAAAGAGCCAGAATTCCCATCACTAATTGGAAAACCGCATCGAGCATGAGCGGTATGGCTGGGGTACGACTCGCCTCCTGTATGCCAACGGAAAAGAGCCGCATTTCCTAGGCAGCGTGAGCGAGACTGTGAGGGCTCGGGGTGTCAAGTGACTCCGTTGTTTATACGTTAGGAATGGTAAGTGGAGTATCACGCTTTTGTGGAAGCTGACTGGCATATTTTAACCTGTGTTCATCGGTGGAGGGCGGCATGGTGGTGCAGTGGTTAGCACTGTCGCCTCACACCTCTGGGTCCCAGGTTCGAATCCCCGCCTGGGTCACGTGTGTGCGGAGTTTGTATGTTCTCCCCATGTCGTCGTGGGGTTTTCTCCAGGTACTCCGGTTTCCCCCCACAGTCCAAAAACATGCTGAGGCTAATTGGAGT
>JAODJX010000001.1:52097926-52109321 GCA_026776945.1 Isichthys henryi
CCCCCCCCCCCCCCCCCCCCCCCCCCCCCCCCCCCCCCCCCCCCCCCCCCCCCCCCCCCCCCCCCCCCCCCACCCTCGGGGAACAATGTGGCTCTTTATCATTGCGAGCTACTTCCCTCCTAGTCGTCTCATTGTAATGAGGCACTTCATTCAGCATCGGAGCACATATTTGCATATTTGTATGTCTGGGTGCGCCGCAGGAAAGACAAGGAGCCACCGCTGTTACTGTAGTGCAGAAGACGGGACAAGACAAATATTCAGGACATGGGTCTTTGGGTCACTGATCACCTACCGCATTACAGTATCTTTGCCAAATGATGCTTTTGGTACTCAGAGGCTGCACCCATGTGGAGCTATGTAGATGATTACCACTCCTCAAATGCATTTACAGGGCCCCCCCCGAACAGTCACTGCACTTAATATTAAATGTTCCTTATTTAGGAGACACTAAAATATTATGTTCTGATATCTGGTTAGGTAGCTATGATCTCCTGTCTCTATTCACTAGCTAACAGTGAAGCCCCAGAAACAACAAACCCACCCCTGCGTACAGAACACTAGCGTTATCGCTAGTAGGCTAATCTGTGATTTCCCACTCCTGCTCCCCCAACCCTGGAATCCATAATCATAAATAAAGAATCTGATTAGGTGACATTACTGCTTCCTGAAAACCCTGTGTGCACAGAGACCACAGATTTAAATTGATACCCACAGTTTGTCCCTCTGCGTCACATCTGTGTGACGCATCGTAATAGTAAATGACAGCGTAAATCTGTCTTAAGTGTCCCAGTCAGCATTAGGGCGCTCTGCTTGAATTTATATCACAACAAAAGAGCTTGAGTCTGTCATTATGCCTCGCCGGGCTGAGGATCACTAGTGGCACATGGGGATGCCCCAGCCACTGACATGCGAGGGACAGGGAGAGAGAGTGAGAAAGAGAGGGATAGAGAGGGAAGGAGAAAGAGCGTGAGAGATGGAGGTAGAGAGGGAGAGAGAGACATGCAGATGAATCAGAGTGACCCACACATTGATTATTGAGATGCAGCAGAATTAATGTAAAACCGCTAGGTGAAAAGAATATGGTAAAGTGTAGATGGACACATGTACACCAGGGGCACAGGGGAGATTTTTGATATGGGCAAACACATCACTTATCTACACTTATCTAACCATGTTTGATGAGGTATTTGCATGATTTGGGTTAATTGTTTAACACCCTAAACATTTTGATCAACACTGGCCTACATACACACACTGTTTCTGTCTGTTCATCCAAAAATGGCTTATTGGACAATAGCCTAAATAACAGATAGCCTTCTCTACAATGTGTTGCAAGATTAACTGTACTGAGCCCCAGTCTACTGTAATGTTCTATATTGTGAGAGGACACATTCATGGATTTATTGCTTTACTGGAACGGATAATTTCACATTAGGTCAAACGTAGATGAAATTGTGAGCCTTGTTGCTGTAACATAAATTTGCCTGAGATGAAAAAAATTGCCTTGACAATCCCACCCAGCATAGACTTGGTATAAAATATATAGACTCTACATCTACTTTACATTGCTTGCTACTTGAAAGAATGCTGTGATAGATCTTTGTTTATTTTTTCCAGTTAGATTTTTTTCTGCATGGCGTACTGCTTTGGTCCCTGTGACCAAAACTGAATCCGGCACAACTTAGGTAACTCAGTTCTCAACTTGTTCAGGACCCATAACCTGAATCAGTGGAATATGAACAGAATATGAATGTTTTAGAAAGTCATCAGTATTTGAGTTATCTCCTTTGTTAAATCAGTACGTCATTGTGGAAGTGGAACATTCTGCAGCTGTGTGTAGACAGATAGGATTGCATGCACATTTTTATGTCTACGTATAAATGTTGACTTCTACCTGCAGCAACCATATGTTTTTGAGTTTGAGTTTGTGATGGTCGACGCATTCTGATGAGTTGAACATTTAGATATCTAGCCCTGTTTAAGGATGCTACTTACTTATAATAGCTTAATTTTTTTTCCCCCTCAAAAGTGGGGAGTTTGGGGGCAGATCAGGGTATTATTTCGGGTGTTCCCCTTTTAAAGCGCTGTGCCCTTCGGACCGGGCCGGCTCAGTCGCATACCTGCCGATCCAAACAGCCTGACTCACTCATCACTCTTCAGCTCATCGATCAGCACCGCCCGACAGCGGGAGTGATGCACCCGACCGCAGAGTTCCGGGCCTCATAAACGCGGTCCATCTTTTATGAGTGCCATAAACAGTGCTGTCCTCTGGGGGGAGGGATGGACTGGGGCATAGGAAGCTGACGCCTCTTTCACAGCGTCTGTGCTGAATTAATTGCGGGACTCTTTAGGAGCTCACCTTTCCGGTGATGCCGTTGCTTTCCAGAGTCTTGGGGTTCTGCTCTAAATTCTCACAGTGAAACCCCCCCCCCCCCTCAACCTAAGATTACTCCTTCAACTGCAGGCCTTTTATTCACTTATATACTTCTTCATTTAAAAAATATTTTTTTTTTGCGGATTTAAATTCACAGGTGGAGGTGCCCTGCTCACCCCTTGAGTGACCTCCGGGATTTTCCGAAGGGACTTGTGGGGGCCAGGGGCTTCACCGCCGCCTCCGTCCCATCTGTGTCGGCTCTCTAGAGCCCGCCGTCCCGATGCAGAATGGAATGGTGAAGCTCCCCGAAAAGTACAAATCACTTCCTGACTTAACATCACGGGCTGTTTGTCAGTGAGAATGCATAGTCGCTCACTCTCCCTCCCCCACTCTCTCCCCCGCTTTCTTCCTCTTATCCTTTGTACTTCTCATCTTTGCAGACTGCAGGTTTCGTTCTAATTATCCAACTGAAGCCTCGCAGGTCAGTGTGTGCGCACACACACTACCCACATACCTATATGTGTTACCAGTGTACCCCATGTGTTAACTGAAAAACCACAGTAGCAATGCTCTAAATGGATCAGGGATCAAGCATATAGCAATCAATGAGATGTCGGCACTCCATGCGAGTTTCTGGAAGAAGAGCATTCACTGCATTTTATATCCTGTTGCCTAGACCTAATTTTATAAGTACAAACAGCTGCCCTTATCTAGCATATTACTTTAACTTGCATTTACAAATTATAGCATGTTCTCTCCTTGTTTCTATCAAAAACTACTATAAGAAATCATCACCTGTTACACAGCGTGCTGATGCCTACTTGGGGATCTGTTGTCTTGGTCTCTCAAAAATATTTCTTGTCTTCTCCTATAGGGGGCAGTATTGCACCACAGGCACGATTTCAGTCTCGCGTCGCATTCCGGTGAAGAGGCTGAAAAGAGCAATTCATCCCCAGCAAGAGAAAAGAACGTCCACAGGTATTCAGCGCCATGGCCCCTTCTCCCAGCCTGAAGACAAAGTCAATTAATAAGGTTTCATATATAACGAGTTTACGGCGGCTTGTTAAGAAACTGCAAACAAGGTTTGTCTGGGACGTGGATGGGAAGGAGAGTCCCACTGCATGTTAAAGCAGCTTTATGCACCAGTCCAAGCCGCAATTAATATTCTTCAGCAGCTTTCGTTTCAGGCCGGTCACGTGGCGTCGCCTCGTCCTCGCGCCCACAGGACTTGCATAATTACCTATTTACATTTCACCCCAGCAGCGTTCGCTGGTCCTCAAGGGCCCAGTGTACGGCAGCCCTGGACCCTCGCCACGTGCCTGAAAAGATCCCACGGCAGCTACGGTCCAGCTCTCGGCGGGCTCGGAAATCGGTGCAGTCACTATGACAACGTTAAGGGGGAAAAAACTGGAAATTTGGCTTTACTGGGTCAGCATGGTAAATATATTTCTATTTTCTACCTGCAGGCACGGGTGATAAGGGACTGAGGGCTGCTTTTTGTGTATATCTGAGCGTGCGCCCAGAATTCATTTGGTCCAATCTTTCTGCCTTTCCCCACCACTCCCCCATCACAGCCCGAAGGGGTTTGACCCTCCAAGGCTCCCCGGCAGCAAACAGTGATTTACAGAAGGTCAATAATGAGCCCACAAGGCAGCTGCTGCAGCTCTTACTCTGTCCTTGGGAAGGTAACAAAAAAAATACAAAAAAAAGCTAACGGAGGCCCCAAGCCTCATTTTAGGGCGTGATGTAAGTTCAAAGATCTGAGTTGGACCCCAGTGATCCCAGCCTCTCTTTAGCCAATCTGCCAGGATAATGGGTGAGAAGCCTGACAGCTTTTGGGCTAGAAGTTTCCAGGAGACCCTTGGAAGATGTGCAGGTGTCATAAATTCCAAGTTTCGTGAGGATCTGTGTTTGGCAAGAACCTTCAAGCGGCCCCCAGTTTCCCCGTAGTCCCTCTGGGCCATGTAACAGACATGACAGGAAGCTAAGCTGGACGGCGGTGGGAGGGCTGTCATCTCAGCCACTTCAGAGGGGGGCTGGATGGATCTTCAGGGGCTGAAATGACTCGTTCCTACACCTTGTGGGGATGGCAGAGTGGACAGTGGAATGTCTGAGACACAGCCCCGCCCACCCAACCCTCATTAGGCATAGTGACCTGCATATCTACTGCTACCCACAATCCCCTTCTCTTCCTTTCACATGGAGGGCTACAGTACAGTGCATCTACAGACCGGGATGTGACATCTGCAGCTGAGTTCAGGAGGAATGATCAGCATCTGGTAAGACAATAATACTGCTGCTTGAAATTAAAATACTGCTCAGTGAACAGCAGACATGATAGATTCATGTATTTCTCTCGTTACTGTCTAACATGTAAATCCTGCTGGACAAAGGACCCCCTCATCTTGAAGCATCTATCTCCACTGAGCCCTTAAATAAATAAGCTTCTCCTTCCTCTCCAGAAGCACAATGTTAAGTTCGGATAACATACTCAGACAGACTGGACAGTCCCCTGAGACCGCTGATTGAGCACCAGAACAGTCTCATGGTCATGGAGGCGTTACATGACTGTAAGAAATCAGCACCCTCTAGATGGCAGTAGAAAGCCAGGCTTCATGGACACCAAGGTCCATCTCTTCTGTGATCAATGAAGTCTCCGTTTTTTTAAATGGAAGCCCAGCCATGGTAACATTAGGAATCCTTGCAAGATGCCGTTGAATCGCTGACTTTGGAGGTTATTGCTTCTGTTTCATATTACAACAGTACAGTCCCATGTAAGAGAAAGCCTGCAAAGTGAAAGAATTTTTAAAAAGCAGTGTAAATGTCAGATTATAACAGGAATAATTAGACAACCTCTGTGTTTTGATGCAGAACATATATGTTTTGATTTTGAGAACCTGGAACATCAGACTGACAGCTTGGGAACCTCAAACTTAACCCAGCATCAGGGGTGCAGACCAGAGACCACGGTGCGACCATATGCTGCCCACGATAATGAACAATTCATTACTCAGTCCTTAATTGCAAAGTTAAAATGCAAATGCAATTAACTTAAAACTGCTTGCTGCATATTAAAACAAAAACTGACAGCTCTGCCTTGCCCTCTGTGCATGGATTTAATGAAAGACAGTTCTGGAGTACCTTTTTTATCAATATGTATAAAAAGGACAATTATTAATGGATAAAAAATTTTGCCAGACTTGGAACATTAGTGTTAAAGGGTGCCTGTTATAAATGTGGGCTTCGAACAGCATTAGTCGAGCAAAAAAATTAAAAAATTCAAGTAAACAGAAACCGCAGGGAAGCAGGTTTTCTAAATGGAGGAAAAGCAGTTAACTGTGAGGCAGAATTTCTAGATCATTATGATGCGTATCTATCCATAGCACAACACATTTATCAAGAGTAACTCTACATGGTTTAAAATAATAATTATAACAGTCACTGTCACATGGACAATTCTGTTCCTTGTGAAAACCTTAGAAGAAACGCAGAAAGGTGACAGCTCTCGGATGTCTTCAGGACATCCCCAAACAAACGAGCTGGTGTGTGTGTGACGCTTACATAAATATTAACATCTGCATTGAGAATTAATCTGCCTGTGAAATGCAAACTGAGTGACATGCAGCGATTAGCATTTGAACAAGTCAGAGGAAGACGAGGGAAGTCAGTTTGTTATGAGATTCGCTAGACTTCGCTGCATAATTTGGCAACGTATAACTTAACAAAAATGCATCGTTTGCTTATAACCCTCGAGCATGTTTTTCTTCAAGGCAAAAAAACAGCATGATGTCGAGGAAATATATTTGTCCCTTAGCCTGGATCTCTTCAAGGTCATGTCAAAGCATAACCTGAAAGCAAAGCTCGCAGACACATACGTAGAAGCGGGGAAGCTATGTCAACGATGACCGTGAAGCAATAGCACCGAAGGAGAGCTAGACCCTGGAATGGCTCAGCCTGCGATTCAGCTTTTATGAAACTCTGCCTGGATGAGCGCCTGGCTTATTTATTCTAACAGAAAACTGTTTACATGACTGTACGCTGAGGTCGGCGTGAAGATGCCACTGAAACTGCCAGCATGGCTCAAACACTTGAGTAAATAGGGTGAGTTTGGCCATAGATAAAAGCAGGTGATTCCACGCAGGTGTGGTTGTTTAGTTAATTAAGCAATCAACATCCCATAATAGTATGAGTCATACTGTATACATGTACAAATATGCTGGGCAGGAGCTGTTGGCCATTCTTTTGGCTCTAGAGTCTAGAGAAGAGCGGTGCAGTAGCTGAATGAGAGGTAATTGCTATGGGGTATGTAGCAAGAGTTGTGATGGTTATGGCTGAATAACATTTTCCATTTTTTTATAAACTGGTGTCCGTGATGCTGATGCAAGGCAAAAAGAGTAAGCAGCTCTCAGTCAGTTGACTGAACTCATCAGTCTTATGTGTGAGACAGCCTCCATCAGTTTACTGAGGGATGGAAAGGTCCCATATCAAATGAGTCATCCTTCATACGGGTCTCAGCAAGCTGTTATGGTATGGGGTACTCTTTCCTAAAGCCCTCGGTGATCATGTTCATCCTGCATTTCTGTTCCAGGGAAATCTTATGGAATGGTTTGTGTATATTTACAGATACCAATGCAATTTGGTCCACTGTGGTAGTAATTAGGAACGATGGGGCTCAGGTGCCCAAATTTGGCACTTGTGCTACTATATCTCATCCCACAACAGGCTGTTCAGCAAGATTGAAGGCAGAGACCCGCTGAGATATGTTAACAGCTGGACTTGCTGAGCAGGTGTGTATTTTAGTAACCGACTGAAATGAAGATCTGAGGACACACCAGAGGTCAGTGGTCACCACTCTGAAAGCACTGTGATGAATCTATCATGAAGCATTCAGTCTCTCCTACCACTCACATGGATGATTACTAAGAATCCTCCTGTGAAGGTAGCAGACACTTTTATTCTCTTCATAATCTTAATAACCTTTAAAACTGAAGAGTTGATATTTATCTGCATATTCATAATTACAGTCTTTGTATGACTTGGCGAGGTTTTCATCTTGGCATTCTAAGCACATCATTCTTCAAAACTTTCAAATCAAGATGCACCAAGAAACAAATCAGTATTTTCCTCTAAAGGAGAATAGTTCAGCTCTCTTGATGTGTTCAACAGAAGTCTTGTGAGATCTCGTTCACTGCAGTGGCCCATGTAAAATTAAAAAAATGGGCTGTTTTCTTCTCAACATTGTAGACTGGAGGATGTGTGCGGCTGCCCCAACGCCCATGCTGGGAATCTCCAAACAGATGCTGAGCCGCTGGATGGGCTCGCTTCCGAGAGCTAGCCTGAGGCTTTCCAGCATGTGGGCAATCTCATAGGTGCCTTAGACTTCATGGTGTCTCAGAACTTGTTCTGTGATATAACATCCTCGAAACAGAGCACTGAGCAACCTGTCAGACTGTGAAGGCTGCTAAACGTAACATGACCCTGTTATGTTTAAACTTCGGATTTCCCTTAAGGCCATTCTAATCCATTGACATTAATGAGGCCAAGGAACCACATTAACCAGTGGTTTCCTGTTTGGCTTTTATTGAAAGGTTCATACAAACTATGTAAAATATACATCGTACAGCCACACTGCTTCATTTACATTTTATCTAGTTTCTGACCAATCAGGATCTGCTGCAGCAGGTGATTACCAAGTGGTCACTACACAATGGTCATCTGCTCATCAATTAGGTATTCTTCAGTATTTCTTACTGAGTTGGAGGCACCTGATTTTGGAGACACCTGGCTGAGACCAGAAAGGAAATCCACTGGCATGAAAGAATGTTTTTCTTGCTGAACTTGAGCCCTTAGTTTTAGGGTTTTATTACCTTGTGGAGTATATATACAGGCAGGACATTTGGCTCAATTACTCATTCCCACAATATTGTACGTTTGGAATTAGACCAGGCTGTTGGTCATCTGTTTATTTTATGTTCCTTATTTTTATTTGGGCACTGCACAGTTTAAGGCAAATCAGTCCGGCAAGCTCCTGGGAAGGACGTTATTTCACCGCACTTATCAACATGTAATTCACAGCTCCTGTTTAAGGGACTTTGTGGTTTCCACAATATGTGTCTGATGAAAACACAGGACTCTTTATGACTTTAAATAAGGCTACACGTTAATGGCTGTCAGCAATAAGAAAGACATGTCGTCTGAGTGGCAGAATACATCTCTGGAAAACATTTACATAAACTCAGAAAGAAAGTGCATGGTGATGTGATGTGTAAAAAAAAGTGTATCGATAGAGTAAAGACTTGTGTGTAGCCCTGTGTTTCAGCCACTTGTTAATGGACAGTAACACTCTTCGAGGATGCACGGAGGTGTGATTCCTTTCGCTCCGGTTTGTTCGACGGGCGTAGGTAACGGACATGAATTATGGGATCTCTAGCGGCGGCTGATTAATCAGTTTCTGTTGCTCTGCCCCTTAGGTGTGACGTAAGGTCGGTCACACATTGCTTTGTAAAGTAAAGCTACAGCCCCCCCCAAAAAAGACACACACACATACATGCAGCTGTCCCTCCCTCCTTTTTCTTTCCCTCTCTCTCTTTCCCCCAGCACTGACTCCCCAGCACTGGCATATCCACCTAGACATCCTGCTGAAACAGGGAGAGAAGAAGAAGGGCGGGCTGCACGGTGCGCCAAACCGAAGTGACACCCCCCGAAAGGGACTCGAGGCTGGACCGGGACTGGCGCGTTGCTGTCGGAGCCTTCATTCCGCCACCATGTCCCAATTTATGCTCACCTTTCTCACGATATCGGGATTATTTCCTGCGACTGAAGGGCTGATCGCAAAGCAAGGTAAGGGGATGCTGTGAAGTCGTCTCAAACTTAATGCGCCGACCTCATGTTGCAAAAAAAAAAACGGAAATTTAAATGGTAGCATTTATGCATTTCTGTTTAATAGCAGCTCCGTTTTTAAATTAATGATTAGTATTGGCATTGTCTGTTTCATAATATTGCATTTTAAGATGGACATTTGTCGGGTGCTGATCCGACGGCGTTTCGTTTGTGGAGCTGCTTGTGAAATGTGTATTTTTAGGGTTATTTGATTTAATGGTACGTTTCAGTCTGCGGGGTTCACATCCGTTTTTTTTTTTGCTAAATATTATCAAGCATATTAAGACAGCTATCCCCCGATAACTGCGCAGTGCTGTGGGATGCGTACTACTTGTATTCATCCACAACTTTACATCATTTGTTCGCCTACGTGTTTCGCATTTGCTATTCTTTAATAAATGCAAACGATAAATAATTTTATTCAGTCCCAAGCCGGGAATTCAGGTGGCGCTTGAAACGCATCTAAAAACAGGTCAAAAGTTACCCACGGCTTTCTATATAAAATTTAATACGATTAATCAATTCAATGATAGCCTTGTTTGGCGCAGCTATGCTTATTAGTGACTGAGGTCCGTATGAGGTCCGTTTACAAGCGGTATCCAGTTAAAATGCGAGACATCGCCCCGTGGTTTTAGATTTAGATATAATAACAGCCTATAAAAATCCATTAATTTATCCAAAATAACAACATATAACCGACCCGCTTATTTGCGCAGTGTTAAAGGGCTGGTTTAAAACCCAAATTCTTAATGAATTCCTACTATATCTGACAAATGGGAAAAACAAGTTCGCGTATAATTCAGTGTTGAATTGCTGCTATTCAGCTAAATGAAATGAAAGCGACTGCAAACTGCGCTCATTTACTGCGAGGTGCGTCTGCCAAGCGAGCGCAAAAATAATAAAATAGACTGAATTCTGACATTAACCGAGCTGCTCTTTGGAAATATATACTTTCATGATCAAATAAACTTTATGTAGCTATTTTAACATTTTTTTTTCTGAAATAGCTGGGTCCTCTGTAGACGAGAATCACGCAATTAAATATTTTTAATCGTCTTGAAAAGCCGAAATATTTCGTCTTGGCGTTACTGTGACTTTAATTAGATTTTGGTTCTACAGGTAGGCCGATCCGATATGCATGTTTATTTAATTGTTTCGTTAGTACAGCCCGTGGGGATCCCAACTTTATCCGCCAAAAATAGCAGACCGCGTCTAAAGACTATGCAGCCTATGCTTAGACTGAAACTGCATTTCTAGTAAATCTCTGCCTTGAACGTGTTCATATTTACCCTCCGTCGTGGCAAACCACCTTTTTTTGAATGCACTGCATGCACCTGCATTAGCTCTCTGAGCTGGGGTAACACGTGTCCTAACCCTTGCTGCAAGAAGGGATTCACAGCTGGCTTTATTCAGCCCATGTGCTGCTTAATTTCCACCCACTCTGGCACTTTTAAGTATAAATAATACATACTGAAGATATGTTCTCAAATACATCTGCTCCATGTGCCCTAAGGGTCTTCTTGCTGTAGAGCACGAGAAGTTTTGACTCTCATACTGAAGTAAAATGCATTTTTTTTCTGTCTTGTTGAGTTGTGCTTTGAGGCAAAGCTTGACCTCATGGCCACGGATGCTGAATCTGGGGGTGGGCTGGGGGTGAGATGTTTGCTCTTATGGCCCGATTTATGTGAAACCCTGCACTCTTTCACTACTGACTGAGCCGTCTCCTCTCTGGTGCTTTTTAATTTGTTGTTATATCCATTTAGCCAGCAATCGTAACTACTCATCAGCACCACTAGCCTCCAGCGGACAGGCGCTTGGTCAGGGGCACAGTATGAGCTGCATGAATGCAGGCGATCTCCAGCTATACAGCTCCCATTGCCCCCGGTAACCGTGGCAGCATCCGGCTGATGCTGATGGAGGGTGGACGGGAAGAGGGGGGTGAGCGATGGAGCCGGCAGGATGACCCAGAAGGCTGGCGACGTTGAGGCCGTTCTGATTTCCATCCCATTACATCACGTTCCTGTGACACGGCACATACCGAACGTTGCCGCCTTTCCGCCAAGGGTGGGGTGAGTTCCGGAGGTATCCGTGCGGAAGTACTTCAGTGCCGTTTCGGCAGGGGGGGGGCCGCGCAGCCTGGTG
>JAODJX010000001.1:52109421-52124727 GCA_026776945.1 Isichthys henryi
GTTTCGGCAGCGTTGGGGAAGCGCATCCTGGTGAGTGGCTCACCATCCCTACCAGCTGACCTTACGGCCGTATGCTTCCACCTGGGGGGGGTGGGGGGGTATTTCTAATGGGACATGTATCATTCCTCTGCTACCGAACTGTAGGTGTGTGAATGTGACTCATGTAGAAGCTGAATGCGAAGAGTAACTCTCTTCTATTGATGCCAATGGATTCATCCCCTAGGCGTCTACGACAGTTGCATATGGGATCAGTGCTCTGCTGCAGTACTGACTCAAAGTGATGGACATGGTACATTTACGCAAACAATATGGACGAGCATTTCCTCAGACTGTCTAAGTGTAAGACTTTCACACTCACCATACTGTCTACGGTCCTTTGTTGAAACTCTGCTTAATCCCAGTTGCCAGTAGAGGTTCTGTATGCTTTACTCGCCCTGTTTTCTTTTGAGGAAACAACGGCCGAGATGCATTTTGTCAAACCTGCAGAACTTGCGCAGGATGGCATGTGTCTGTCAGGCTGGCAGGTGAAGCACTGGATTGTGGGTGTTGTAATGCCTCTGGGTTCTGCTGTGCTATAACCTTAAAGAGTATTGTATGATATAACCTTAAAGAACATTATTTTTAAGAAATGAAAACTGCTGTTACGTTGCATCTGCCTCGGCTGAATTAGACGGCAAGTGGGAGAATACGCTTGCGGAGTTGGTGTTGTCTTTCCAGAGTGATGTCATTCTAATACCTCGGAGACTCTGTTGGTGCATGGGAGAAGGTGTTAGAGGTACTTTGATGTCTGTTGAGGCCTGGTAGACGCTCCCCCGGCCAACAATACAGAGGCAAATGGTGCACATCAAAAGCCCTGTTTACTTAGCGCTCTAAGCATGTCTGCCTCCAGGGGGTATATCCCGAGTGCAGCCCTCCAGGGCCTCTTGGAGGAGCAGCAGTGACCCCGAGGGAGTGTTCGAGGACAGAGAAGCTGAGTTTTATCTAATGCGGAGGGGGAGATGCTAACTGAACGTAGACATTCAGAGTTTAGGTCACAGGGATCACATCCATGCATTGTGTTGGCTTCGTGTCTGAGCCCCATTTGCCAGTTCAGGCTCACAGGCGGAACTGCGGGTGTTCAGGGAGGCAGTTGCTATAGATGCACAATATATCAAACACATACACGATATATCTCATATCTTAGCGATATTACAGTGTCGACCAGCATTCTTTAAAAATGGCTGATATTTAGACTTTAGTCAATATTCAACATAATTAGCACCCTTTACTTCAACTATAACTAGTAAAACAATGGAGAAGATTGCACTAGCTGATCAGCCATTTTCCAAGGTGGAGGAAAAGGGATTTAATTGGCTCATACAGCACTTGGAACCTTGCTACAGTCTCCCAGATCAGCGCTACTTTGGTGATGTATCACTGTCTGCATTATATGATGTGGTTGCTACTCACATTCATGGGATCTCAGGAGTAATGTCATCTGACATCAGTTTCAGTACAGATTTGTGGAGCTCATCAGTTAGCCTTTTATCGGTAGCGGTTTTCAGTAATATTAAGCAATAATGCATCAGTACTTGTTATTGAGCACATAGGCACACCACTAGTGGGCGACCACCGCTATCCGCAGGCTGTCTCGGTCTGTAAGCTGAGCCAGTCCTGCAGGTTTCTAGATGGATACTTGATGGATACTTGGAGGCATAATGGAATGGCCTCTGAACCTTGGAAGAGCAAAGTGAAGGCAGAACCATCTGCGAAATGACAGTGTCGGGTCCTCAATTTGACGGGTTTCTCACGGAAGGGTCGCGTGATGCAGCGTCCATTGGAATGCAGCCGAGTGCGTTCTCGGCCTGCACCAGGTAGCATACGTGTGCTCAGTGTCATTTTGCTTCCTACGTGAGCTGACATCATATTAGTGTCTTCCAGGGCTGGGATTGCCTTCATGGCACTATTATGAAATATCAATATAACCGTTAAAAATCATACGTAATGCGATTATATTAAAAATGTACAGTAAAATAACTAAAAAATGAACAACAAAGAACAAGATCGCAGCATGCTTTAGTGGTCTTTCTGCTTGTTCTGCCATCATTTACCAATGGACCTTCTGTGTTCTGTTGAATATCCGACTTCATCTGGCAGTGACATTAACATGTGTTAAAATGACAGTACGATGAGCATTAGTCTGTGTGTGTTTGTGTAAAATAATTAAAGTAACTGTACGCAATTCAGAGTAACGTTCAACTATCTGGAATATTCAACTATCTGGCAGTGCCTGGGTCTAGACGCAGTTTTCCTTTACATAGATTTACTGCATGTTTCATTTTTAAAATAATTAGAACACATGTATTTCCCTGCAGGCTATACAAATCCTGTGAGGAAAAATGAGAACTGTTACAATTTTTTTCTAAACCTCTTGCCTAAATGAGCAGTTTTTTTTTTTTTTTATTGGAGTAACTCAGGTCAAGTATTTGGTAAAAAGGTAGAAGAACAGAACCGTGATGGGACTTGAACTATCAGTGTCCGGGTTGGAAGGTAAAATCTTCCTTTAGGGATGTGAACGGCTTATTTACAAAAATAATATAACGAGGTATCTGATTTTACAGTAGTGGAATAGATGTTTAAAACCCCTTTGGGTGCTGCACTTGGAAATCCAGCTCTGCTGAGGAGTGTTTGAGCTTTAAGCCCCCGTCTCTGTTATTGGTTCAGGGACAGTCAGAGTGAAGTGGTATGGTTGCCTTTACTGCTGCCATTCCACTATAGATTTAACAGAGAGACCTCTCCAGTGTACTGACACAGACGTTGGGGTCAAAGGTCGGGCCACGTTGTAAACGTGCCGCAGAGGGACACCTGTGTGTTCATAAGAGATTAAACTGGTTTAAAAATGCAGGCTGCGTCTGCCAGGCGGAATTTGACTGAGCGCTTTGGCTTACTTTGCCTTTGCTTTTCCTTCAGAGGGGATTGGGGTTTGATTGGCTGGGTCTGCCGTCCAGGTTGGCATCTTTATGAGGGCCTCAGGATGTGTCCTACGTAAGATCCAAACTCTGATGGAAACCATGTTCCTGGCCAATTTTCATATATTAATTTTTGTTCTTCACCTATTGGCTGGCAGCTGGCTTTTTGTTATCCAGACAGGAAACATTAAGGTTAGGGTGTGGTGATGTTCAGCAGCGTCAATGTTGCAGGTGACGAGGACACAGTGTACTCAAGTGAAGGAGAGGGGGCCCTCGCTTTTAGGTTTTATAGCCCAGCTTTTTCATGGTTTTTGATGAATGATGTCTTTTAGTGGATTATAAATATCCTGTTCAATGATTTGGCCCTTCTCATTTCTGGCACAAAGTTTATTATAATTTTTTTTTGTTACGTTTTTTCTTTTCTTTTTTCATTCTTTCGCACTATTGTTTATGCTTTTAAAATTTCCGTCTAATCTTTCAGTGTCACTCCGGTTCAGTTTGAAGCTCTGTTTTAAGTCTCGTCTGCTGGATTTAATTATCTGTTCACATCCACTTAGTGCTCCGAAGGAGCTGTTTATGAATTAGGTGGTTTGGAGCTGTGCTTGGCCTGATGAGAGTGGCTCTAAATCGTTTTCCATTTGGCTTCAGGTTTTATTTGCGTTTCACTGTGCCTACCTGTAAGTGAATATGTTATGTATTATGCCTGGCTTGTAGAAGTTTGTCGGTTTTAAATTGCTGATGCACCACCTGTATTTTATTTAGATTTTTAGAACCGTAGGATGGTTAACATGCAGTCCAGTTTATTGTTTAATGTTTTATTCTGTAATACATTATATAATTTTGAAACTAACAGTTAGAAATAAACTTTATATAACCGATCACAATTTTAAGTACTGCTTATAAATTAGAATGTGACATCACCAAAGTGTTTTGCGTAATACACTTTGTTAGAACACTATATGTCATTCACTGAGAAGTACTCTGTAATATCAGTGTACAATGTGTTGTTCTGACGAAAGCAGTATGTACAGCACTAAAGAGACTTTCAATACACCCTGGTAATACCTATAAAATGCTTTTGTTATACATGCCTTTGTGATGCAATTTGCAGGCCTAAAACCGGTCGAAACAGCACTTTATGGCTCCTGAAACAGTCCCCTGCTTTTGTATGACGACACTTTGTGCACCTCATTCGGACCTCAGCCCATTTGGATTGGAAACTGCCACCTGATCCATCATGTGCTTGTTGTTTTTTCCCTGAAAATAAATTATTTCATTCTGAGGATAGATTAACAACACCCCACCCCCACCCACAAATAAGCAACAAGCTCCCCGGTGAGAAATATTGTGAAATTGGGTGGATTCAGGGAAGAAATTGTCAGCCCTTTCTGCTGTTTTAAGTCTAAATGAAGCTTTAGACGATTTGTAGCAGCAAATCATCAGTTATTATTAAGCATCAGGAGCTCAAATATTTAGAGTAATGTAAGATGCAAAATGGACAAAGAGAGTAACTGAAAGGCAATTAATCAGAGCAGAGCCTAAATCTGCTCGCCTCTCTACAGTCGAGTCTTTTATTTACTGATTTCCTTCCTGTTGTCATTAAGAGGCTGTTTATTTGTTGCAGTATTTCAGTCACAATATGACATATCACGTTTTAAAAATGTTATATTGGCCGTAATTCGAAGCATCCGGCGAGTTTGTGTTTGCGTTTATTGTGAGTAATAGGCCTGTTCGTATTGACATCCAGCTCGTCTTTTCTTAAAGCGCCGGCTGCTTGTTCTCTATTGAAGTCGATTGTGACTGATTACTGTAGTGTCTTTTTTTCCCATGATGCCCTGCACACATCTTCATGGAGACGTGTCTTAATCATCTATTGAGTTGTTTCCTCTCTCTCTTGCCTGTGTTTGGTGACGTCTCGTCTGTCGTGGCCCCCTCACCAATAATCTGTGTGGGACACCTTGTCCAATATGGACCCCAGGGCCACGGAAATGCTTTTCGGGGGTCTTATCAGGAATTAGTGTGCTTAGCGATTCTGACTAGCTTCTCTGCTAACGAACACACACTCCCCGCTTCGTTGAAGCCCTGGGATTCATCATGCTCACGTCAGCTTAATGGACCCGGGCTGCCTCTAACACCAATTGTGCTCTACATGTATAAATATATGTTTTGCTTATGGGCTTAATTCGGCTCGGCCGTGCTGTGATTCATGCAACTTCGATCTGGAGCCGCTTTGTGAATGTAAATGATTTATGTGCTCCTGCTAAACTTTTGGCGTGGCGTATTAGAATAGTCTATTTATATTTAACGCACTGCACGGGAATGCTGAGCCCTCGAAAACAAAATGTCTCTCCAGGGTGACCACACCTTCTGCCGAAACAGAACTGTAAAACATGGGCTATTATCTTTGCAATAAACTGTCTTGTAAGTGGCGGAAACATGATCGAATGACCATAAAATGATCCAGTAGATCCTAACAATGATTTACTCATGATGCCTGAAAGTAACGCTTGCCATTTTGCAGTATTTTTTTGGGGTACCATTTCAATTTACTATTTGAAAGCAAAATAGTCGATAAAAATGGGGAGTAGATGTCCAGGGATGTGTTAAACTCTGATATTTGTCACTTGGTTCTGTGTGCCATCTCTCTTGGGGAATGTGTCATCCTGACATCCTGTAGTTTTTGTTTTTCCTCAAGAGGTCTTCAGTGTAATAGGACATGCATGAGGAATGGCGCGGTCTTATCCAGAGACTGACTGGCATGTTGACACGTCCCTGTAGGACCTGCTGTCTGTTATTATCCTTGTTTGACAAACAAGGCTTGGTGCTGATTGGATGCTTTCATGGTTTAATGCTGATTGGATGCTCTCACAGTTTGGTGTTGATTGGATAGCTTCAGGGCTTGGTGCTGATTGGATGCTTTCATGGCTTGGTGTTGATTGGATAGCTTCAGGGCTTGGTCTACTGGACTACTTTTATAGCTTGTTGTGGCCTCTGGAATGTTCAGGATTTTGACATGGGAATTCCACCATTTTCAGATATTTAAGCTGTCTTGGGCACAAATTTTTAATTAAATTGTTAACTATGTATTCAATGACCCAACGGCACGAACCTGGCTATCAGAATGATTTGTGCCGGTGCTACAAAATGATTTAGGCCACCTTAAGATTGGAAGTCTCTTCATGACAAATTCAATTTCAGATTTACAGATGAAAGGTAGGACAGGTAATGTTAAAAATAGCCTCTCACTTAAGGCGATTTAGCACTGGACGTATTCCTGGAGGTCCAGTGCAGGCTCAATGTAACCGGGATCAACTAGAAGAATGAGAGCTTTGTTCTCACTGAAGAGGGTGGTCCAGTGAAGATGAAGATGATGCAGAATGACTTTGAGGTTTTTTGTGTGGCCAGTTTAGCAGTGACCTGAGGTCAGACATACATCAGCATGATCGGCACAGCAGTCTCACCTCCCACGGTGAGCTCTTACACTTACTGCTTCAATTTAAACATTTTATGCTGAATATTTTATTTCCCAAGGGTCCCATTCTCTGCTCTGCTCTTTCTGTGTTAGCGTAGCTCTCTAATCCGCTGAACGGCGCGTCGATACAGTGAGAGGCCTGCAAGTGGATGGCTGCCAGACCATTGATTACATTCACCTTCGTCTGTGCGTGCTAGCTTTTGAATTGGCTGTGATGGCGTGCAAAGCCATGGCTCGGGCAGGTAATGATAGCAGAGCGCTGTGTAGTGCAGCATGTGTGTGAGTACGTAGTCACTTCACATACCGAACAGTGAGGGGTGTGTCCAAACCAGTGTGTTCATCTGAAGATGGCTCTCCTCCCCGCGCCGTGTGGGATAAACTTCTTATGAAATGGTGGACCTGGAATCGGGTCGTTTCTCACAAGGGCCTTTTTACAAAGAAAGCAGAACTTGCATCCCTAAACCTGCCTTGATGTCGACCAGCAAGGCCTCTTTTAGACTCCCTGGTACTTTTGTATAAAAAGTTGCCTGTGAGGCTAAAGCATATAAATTTTCATGCTGGAATGAGACACTGGATTTTCAGCAGACTGGGAATAGATTGCTTCTCCAGATTTGTGTTTTTGACACATTACCTGGCCCTTAAAAAAAAACAATCTAGCAGCTGCAACGGATATATTCCTCAAGCCTGACATGTGAAATGGGACGCAGGCAGCAGAGGTGTTCTATGTTCCCTCTCTGTCGGTAAACCGGTGCTCATCTGTGGCACAGAGGTCTGGATACCCGTGTGCTGTTTTTTCCCTTATGTGCAGCGGCCTTTATGGAGTCCTTCACAGTGTCCTGGACATCTTTTCGATTACTTTATGCTTTTTAAAAAAAAAACAAAAATGTTTTTAAGGGGCATTTGGAGGTGGCGGGATGGTGACCTCAATTTGACAGCTTAATTTAGCCGTGCCTAAATGAGATGGTGTTGCAAGGATCTCTGGTGTGCTGCCTGATTCATGTGTTGTGTTTTTTCCAAGCTTTGGGGGCACAGATATTTAATTTTTAATGACTGTTTTTTTATTTATTTATTTTTTTGTTCCTTTTCTTTGGTATCTGCTGCCACTTGTTATATATGGGATGGAGGCCACTACCTCCCAGCGCCGTGGTTTTGCCTTTCGCAGTCGTCCATACTGAGCAAATATAAATCTCAGGGAAAAAAAAATAAAGCTCAATAACCCAGCGGGTGAAAGAGCCAAGAAGTGGATTTAAAGCGACAGGCAGCCAAAATGAAACAAAATGAACAAGTTAGGGAGAGAACAAACAATAACCGAGATGCAATCATGCACCTGTGAACCTGTAACAGGGGTCAAACTTTACCTGTTGGGTCTGCCGCGGCGTGTCTGTTCCCCTGACCGTGACTCCGCCACGGATGGTGCCCCCTCCCTGCCGGGCCCGGCGTCCGTCTTCAAAGCGCCTCAGTCGCTGGAGAGCAAATTACTTTCCAGCGCCGGGTGTTGCCCTCCTGGGGTTATTGTTTGGGATTAACGCTAATCTCCGTTCCGCCACCACTGCGGTCTTCTGGAAGCACGCCCCGGATCCACCCCCTGCCCTGACGCAGAGATGCAATTAAATCCTGTCCAAAGATGGCAAAGGAGGGATACCTACCAGGACTCATCATGGGCCAGAAATAGCTGATTTCCGTCTTATGTTTTTTCATTTTTTTTTTTTATATTTATCCCAATGCTGCGTGTGACAACCGGCCAGCTTTCCATGTCTGCGGACTCCTCAGGCAGAATGGAGATTACGATAGCAAGCGACCAGAATTTATTCTGAAGTTTAATAAGCCACAAACCTGGGTATGAAGTATCAAAAAAATACAAAGTCGAATCGATCTGAAAAGTTTGGCAGCCGACGTGTCAGTCCGTTACTTTACAAGCATCGCATTAAAATGTTGCATTTAATAATTTGGCTTATGAATAATTCACATGGTATCCATAGGTTCATGTTGATACCCAGAGGGTGCCGGAAGATGTGGCTGGTAAATTAGACACTGGCATTTGTCGAGAGACCTGCGAGGTCAGACGTGGAGAGTGTATCTCATTTATAACCCGGTGCAACCTCAACACAGATGATTACTGTATTCCAGAGGCGGTGTGTCTATAAGACCTGCTCGTAATTGAAATGCGTATGTAAAAAGCCAGGCGTGAGCTTTTCTATCTGAGGTGTTTTTCACTGTCATAAGTATCATGACTGAACAACACGCGATGAGGACAGAAGATGGAAACCATTCTCTGCAGAATGAGCAGCCAGCAGTGAAAATGAGTCTGTTTTACAGTGATTCTCTAAAAGGGAAAATGGTAATTTGATAGCATGTCCTACATGCAGAGTACTTATTTATTTGAAGTGAGAGTGAGGGATTTTTTTAACTTTCCATGAGACTGCGATCCTGTCCAGTGGATTTGCATGAATGGGTGTAATTTTTTAGATAATTTTTATTCACAATTTTGAGATAAAATACGATTTTCCTGAGATTTGGAAGTGGGGATGGTGCTACTTGGAGTTCATGATAAATTTTCGCGGAACGGGAGGGCAACACATGACCCAGATTGTCCGCGGTGAGACCATCGAGGAGTCCGGCTCACCTGAGCACAAAAACCCATTCGATCTAATCAGTGCTCTAATTGGACCAATTAACTGGTGGTGGTTCCACGAGATGAAGCAGCTTGATGGTGGATTGATTTTAGCTGCACTGGAGTGCTCTGCCAGGTTCCTCGGTCTCTGGAGACAGTGCCTGCCGGGTTTTGTGTTTGCACATTGTAGGTTGACGGGCTGCTTCCCAGAGCCCCGGAATGGGCATGCGGGGAATGCGGTGGTATCCAAACCGGAATGTGCGTAGGTGGCCGGCTAATTAATGATTCATCGTCTGCAGATGGCGCCCCGAGCACCACTCAGTTTTGTAACGCCTGACACCCTTACCATAGGTGATCAGGGGTGCAGAACAGATGCAGGTGATGGGGAACAGAGGCACTGGTCAGTGCACACCAACTTCTGCGTTCTAAAGATTAACACAGCCTCACCATGTGGGGGGGATATCTGAAGGGGGGTCAGAGGGGTGGTGCTGATGATTTTGGCACGTGATATCATTCAGTGTCAGGTGATCAGAGCCGGGCGGGATTTCACAGGATATGATTCCAAACGAAAGCGGGCCCTTTTTCTCAGAATTTGTGGCAGCCCCTTCCTGTTAGCACATGGCTAACAGGGGACCGGGGCTGTCAGTCCGACATGCTGATCGTCTTGGAGACAGCCGTGCTCTTTAAGGCGCCGCTCGGCACCGAGCCTCCCGGACACATCATGCCATTTTACTGGAGTGCTGATGCCGACACCTTTAAATACCAGCAGAAATGATTTGCACGTTTCTCTTTAATAGGTCACTCTCATTCATGAGAGAGCAGCTGCTTCCACAGGCCAGTCTGGTCGATCTTACCATTCTAAAAACCAGACTAAAAACTTATGTCTTATGTGCCCTGGTGATCTTTGTGTTTTCTTAATAGTCACGGTCTTCGCAAACAGCACAAAGCACTCATGGAGAAGTCTCGCACACATGTGCAGACAAGCAGGCCAGCCACGATGCCTGGGGCGGAACGTGACTTACTGACATTACGTCAGGCTGTCACGACAGAGTCGAACGTGATCAGCTATTTAAAGCAGGATCATTCCAGATGAAATAAAGGCTTGCGGCGACAGCAGTGTTAAAGTGTTAAAATCTTAACGTCGTAATGCTGGGTCTGTGCTAAAAAGGAATGGGGGACCGCAATCGTCAACACAAGTGTGATGATTCTTCCAGGAGATCCAAAGCCATCGATAGCAGATGGGAATTATAATTCAACATGAGGAAAGCAGCCAATCACTCATGCTGTTTAATTAAACAAAAAAAAAAAAATACATGAAATCCCATTAGTGTCAAACATGCACAGCTGAGTTCAGTGTGGGATTTCTTGTGTGGTTTTATCGTTCGTTTTGTTTTGAAAATGAAAGAGAAATTTGTGAGCCTTTGCCTGTGTTATTCCTTGATTATGGACACCAATCATATCCTGTACTGAGAAAATTGAATTTTCTGCCTTTTTTTATTAGTGGGCCTTTATCTGGCAAGATTACGATAAAGAGCGCCTCGTTCTTACGGAGCCCGGCTTTCCGAGGAGACTCTCGCTCTCTGCGGACTCTGTCGCTTCAAAGATCTCTGCGCCGCTCTCTTAATTGAAATTTATGTTCGGCTCCATCGCACTGAGATTGTCCTGCACTGATTTGCTCTTTATTCCTTCCATGTATCATAACTTTTGCTGTAATTAAACTCTCAGATCCTACAGGTTGTGCCCAGGCGTTCACTTGCCACATTTTTAAACAGATCCTCCTGGAGCAGACGTGGTGCTAATGTTTTCCATGTGACGCAATATCTGCTTTTTCCCCCAGATATCTCCGTGTCTGATTATAAGTTTCTCTTTCCTTATCTCCCCCCCCCCTTAGAATCTTTTGCTTTCAGATGATGGACTTCCAAAAAAAGGTATTGAGTAAATGAGTGTTTTAAATGAGTGTGATAGCATCATAATTGTACTGGGTTGTCTTCTGGGTATACTGTGGTCATTTTCCCCCCTCCCCACACTCTGGTAATATCCATCTCATATATATCTAATTGGCTCCTGCAGTCAGTATAAAATCAGCCCCCCCCAAAGTTGAGCTCCCATTCGCTGCCGTCATGTAACACGACACCAGATGATTTTCTGGATGATCGTAATGACAAATGAGCGCAGTTCAGCCGGCTCATGTTCACACCCCTGCCTAGCGACGGGCAGGTCTGTCTCCCTGCCGCCCACTGTGGCTGTGGCTCCCTTCATCCCCCAGATGTCCTTTTTCCTGCATCTCTCCAGCTCCTTCCTTTTGCATTTTTGTTTATTTAGCAGACATACATTGTTTTTGAGAAAGTCGGGTCAGATGGGCCCTGGAACAACTGGAGGTTGAGGGTCTCGCTTAAGGAACCAGTGCTGACATCTCTCTGCCCATTCTGGGAATTGAACCTGTAACCTTCTGATTAGCGGTTCGTCACCCTAACCCGCTGAGCCACACTCTGCCTGTGTTGCCAGTATCGTTGGCATTCCCACAAACCCTTTGCATCCCACTTCCATTCCGTTGGATGAAGGCAATGCTGGAACATACCCCCACTCTCCCACCTCTCCTGTTTGTGGCTTCTTGCTTTCTTGTCCTCCTTCCATGGGACGGTTAATTCTGTCAGGAATGTGGTCCCACTCTACTCCACTGCCCTGCTACTCCGGAACCAGGTGCTGGATGGCCGAGCTGTCTGGCCAAACCCCGCATCCATCTTCCACTCCAGGGCAGGTATAAGGTGTCATACCCAGCTTGTCCGATCCTCGTGTTTGCCACGCCCCCTGATTATCCACGTGTGCTTCCCTGATCTTGCCCAGCTGTGTCCGATTATTTTCGACCAGTCTTGTCTATTTGAGTCCACGTCTTGCCCTGCCTTGTTGTCCGTCATTGATGTTAGTCAGTGCTAGTGTTGTTCTTCCGTCCTGCCCTTCCCGTAGGCTTCTTCCCCTAATAAATCCCCAGTTTTCCCCGTATTCCACCTGCCTGCCTGATCCTTTCTGCCAGCCTGCCCGCCGCTTACCCGCGATTCTGACATAAGGGTGGTGGGTTTTGTTGTTTCCGGGGCCACACTCAAAGTCACTTTGGGGCCCACGCTTTACCTCAAACACAAAATAAACAGACAGCGAGTGGAGTCAGAAGGTTGTAAGTAGCTAGCTGGTTAGCTGAACATGCTGCTTCAGCGTCTTCTAAATAAGGAATGTGTTTATCTCATAGTGTGGTCATTGTTTGTGACCAATATGTGGTCCCCAAACCTCAGGGACCCCATACAAATATACGGTTCGTATGGTGGTGAACACCTCCCCTGGGAATTAGGGGGGGTTTGCGTTGACCTTTCCTGGCATGTGCCCCCTGCCGTAACGTGCCTGGGGGCCCTCTGTGTTCACCTGAGCCTCAACTCCAGCTGGACCTGCATGCCGTCAAACATCATATATTTACACTTCGGATATGTCTTACTCTTTACTACTGTTGTGAGGCTTCCCCTGCTAAGAATGTACTAGAATTCGTATGGACATTTTTCTTAGCTGAAATGCCATCTTTAATAAAATATAACTTTCTATCAAAAAAGTAATTATTTTTTACACTTATAACAAATTACATCAAACTTTAATGATGTGTCCAGACTACCGCTGGTATGAAATTGCGTAAGTTATTTCGGCGATGCAGTGAGTCGTTGACCAGAGCTTATTAAAATTTATGTTTTTTTTTTACTAAGTTCACTAAAATTTAATGCAAAATGAGATTTATCTCACTCAGTTTTCATTCCAATTGAATGAAATCCCTTGGAGCTGACATTTTCAGGGGGATGCAGGCTGGAGAGTTTTAACATGATCCCTAGAGAGCTCTCTGGCGCTTCTTTGCAAATGGAGACTTGCCTGCACCCTAATGAGGTGGCCAGCTTAGGGCACAGACCCCACCCATGTCTGTTAAGCTGTAACTTGAGGCACTGGAGCTGTCAGATCGTCCTGCATCGTAATGAGCTGCTGTTATTTTTTACTGTTGTGTCATTCCTGTCTTAATACCATGTTTCTCCCTACATAACAGGAAGTACATTCAGGTGCTGATTCTGGTTTTGCTCACGTGGCTTTTGTTTTTAATAGGGATGCACCAATACAGTTACCACTCTGACACCGTGCTCATGTCCTGTACAGTGACATATCGGCATTAACAACGAGGTCTGTCAAGTTAACAACGAAATCCAAAGCATGCTGGACTGCAGACAATGCTCTACTAAACCATGAAGAGGAGCTACAAAATCACGTTCATATAACACCGGGAATCTAATTAAACAACGTAAGATAGAGTATGATGAAACTGCCACCAAGCAGGAACACTGCAACAGCCAAATGTGCAGCAAACACCAGCCCGGAAAGAGAAATCATCAAACGATAAACCCGGTGCAGTGAAAATGACAGAAGCTCTTACTCAGTATCAGTCAGGCACAATGTCATGATGTCGGTACATGGAGAGCGTAATATTTTCTGATTGGTACGCGGTATAAAAAGTTTGTGGACCACTGCTTTAAATATTTTAGAGTGACATGGTTTTAAATCACAATTAACTCATCAATTCATTGTTTTGAGCAATGACTAAGAAACTTTTTCTTCAAAAAAAATAATAATTATGTGCCCTGCTTGGTGCTACATTGGGGACATTTCAGTATTATCCTTTATTCCGCTATTTTTAAGTTGAAATATCTCATAATATTTTTTTTGACATCACACAGCCCTAATTGCTATTTGTATCGTGGAGCACCAGAAAGCAAGCCCCCGTACTCGTATTTGATCTGGAAGACATGGTGTCTTGATTTATAGAAAAATACTCGTTTTGTTTTATGCTTCTCATGTGAACATGTGAAGTAAATGCCAGCTGTTCCGTTCTGCGCTTCATCTGCCTCTATGGGGCGACGTCTGGGGGGACGTCTGGGGGGACGTCTGGTCACACCTCATTCTGGCCTTCAGGGCAGGAAGTGTCTTTGTGCAGGAGAGGCTGCTCGCTTAGGCCAGCGCTGCCGAAAGCTCAGCAAACAAACCGGGACATGGGATCTGCCCCCCACACCCCTCATTTCCTGCAGCCCTGTTTAGCATTCAAGATTCGTCAGGGTGTGAGCCAGCCACCGCCCCCCCCCCCCCAACGCCATGTCTGCTGAGATGTTTATTCTGGCCTTTCGCGGGATTTCGGTGGAACGAATTTAATTGCTATGCGGCTGCTTTCTGTTAGAGCCACGGGCCATTCCTAATGTACAGGAATTGGGGGGTGGGCTGTAATACTGAGTCGCCCGTAATGGCGAGTGACCCACAAACTGGAAAGATTCGGGGGGGGGGGGGCATTGGAGGGACACCCAATGGCTTCTAAAACATCACAGCGACATACATCCAAATCACTGTGGCATATTAGCG
The DNA here is from genome assembly GCA_026776945.1 of Isichthys henryi. Taxonomy (NCBI): domain Eukaryota; kingdom Metazoa; phylum Chordata; class Actinopteri; order Osteoglossiformes; family Mormyridae; genus Isichthys; species Isichthys henryi. The sequence continues at coordinate 52,123,877 of JAODJX010000001.1, forward strand.
GGTTAAAGTGTGACCTGCCTTCATTTTTAACTAGAACCAAGGTATGAAGGACATGAGTGGCGGAGAAGATTATTAAAATCTCCCAGTCACTGTTGCAGTCTTTTTTACAGCTTAATTTTAAAACAGTAAAAGCTGTACATTTGAAATCTTAATCTCCTAAACCATCACAATTATTAACCCAGCCCACTGCTGTAGGTTTCCCTTGTGAGCTTACAGCAGCTGATTTTTCATGACCGCAGTGGGTATAATAAACACTTAATGCTATCATATATTCCTTGATTTTTTTTTTTTCCATTAAATTTTTTTCCCATGTATTCGAATGACAGGAAAGACATTTGCTCTCTGGTGCTCCGTTGTGGATTTGTAAGGATTATGGGTCTCTTACGAAGTGTGTCTTGTATGGGGTGGGGAGGGGGCTTAAGTGTGCGGCAGCAGAAGAGGAAGCTACAGTCGGCCCCATGTAACCTGCATCGACCTAACAAATGATAATGTCATGGGTGTCCAGTGATCTGTGGCAACACAAAAATAGCCGCGCCATCACCTGGCCGGAAGTGTATCTGTTCTGCTGAAAGGTTCCAGTGTCATAAATCCCTTATTCTTTTCACTGACTGCCTGGAGAGTAATAAATCCAGGGCTGGGCATCTCTTTATGTCCCTGATTACAGCCAACAGACAATCTGGATCAGAACCGGGAAACGCAACATCGTTCTGCGCGTCTGAGGCACTTTGGGGAACCCGCTGACACTGATTCTCATTGAATATCCCTGTGCCACCGGGGGCCCCCCCCCCCCGCCCCCCGGCGCGGGGGGGGGGGGCGGGGCCCGAGAGGGGCGGGGTGAGAGACAAGGCCAC
>JAODJX010000001.1:52135365-52167490 GCA_026776945.1 Isichthys henryi
CCCCCCCCCGCCCGGCGCGCCCCCCCCCCCCCCGCGCCCCCCCCCCCACCCCCCCCCCCCCCTCCCCGCGCCGGGGGGCCCCCCGCCTCTGCTGATATGCGAGTTGCAGCTCCTGCCATTTGTGCCGAAGTTCACAGCTTCCAAACTGCTGCAGGCGACATTCGTCACGGTTTCCCCCTACAATGCCGCTATTGGACAGCTCATCCATTCAACACCCCACCCCCCCAAACACACCACATGTGAGTGTCACACCAGTAAGGGAGTCGAGCCTGGGACAGTGCAGTACACAGTACTCCTGCCACCACCACCCCTGACAACTTAAATAAACACGATACCACTGCAGATATACATTTGCCCCAAATAAACCGGGAGTCAAGGCTTGTGGGCACGGCTGGGGGGGGGGGGGGGGAGGAATTAAGGAGGATTTAAGTTTGGGGTCTCCCAGCCGAGTCGGGAAATTGTGTTACATTAAAACTGTCCCATTGAAGAGAAATCTCTAGGAAGCTAAAAAATAAAACAAAAATCACACAATGTGTATACGTAGAGTATAAATTGTTCACTATGATTATTTCAGAAAAACTGCTTTTTTCCAGTTCATGGGTATGTGGCTGGGGTACATGCTGGTTGAGATCCCAGACCATTTACTGTGTAGAGGTGCAGTATGTGCTACTGAGGTCCAGAACAGACAGCAGAACATCCCAATGTAGTAGCTCCACCTGAAAACCCATCCCGGCCACTGTGACGGGCATCTTCGGCGAACGCGAGGTGTCACCCGACTGATGGGGCAGCAGCGTTCAGCGAACAGATGATTCCACTGTCATTCAGATGCAAAGGTATGATAATGCAGCCCCCGCCCCCGACACTCCTCCAGCCCCGGGGCCAGACTGACGCTTAGAGAGCTGGCAATCAATACAAACCCTGTTTTCTTTAACACATTTGACAGAAGTGTGTCGTTTACATAAACCACAATGGATGACAGACAGCTGAGCAAACAGACCATAAATCCAGCAGTAAATCGACCGTTAACGTTTCTAATGGAGACTCCTTTGGTATAAATGAGTCAGTTATGCCAAGAGAATTATGACTATGACGTTTGTGGTCAGCACACAGCACTGCTTACACCAAGGGCCAGTGGATATTACCCTCATCGGCTCACGACTCCTTCTCACCTGGGTTTACCACTGTAATATCATGGTCAGAGCAAGTGTGAATCTGCATTCCAAGAATGCATACTTGTGGTCTTGGCAAGACCGGTCTTGCGAACTTGCCTTCCAAGAACAAACTTGTGGTGCAATGAATCATGGGATTGGTCTTGTTCAACAAGGATGCAACTGATGTATCCTTGATATTTGGGGCTGAGCATCTGAGGATTTTTAACGTCCTCATGTACTTGTGTTCTTAGCATTGGGACTGGTCTTCGGCAATGGAAGACGACATAAAACGGGTACATGAGAGCACAAATATGGTCAAGTACACACACTGAGTTTCACCCCAAGTCAGGCCGACCTCCCGTCACACCGGACACCGAACTGGACCAGCCCATACTTGATGCCTGTAATAACACCAGCTACAACCTCGATCCCACAACTTCCACAGCAGGCATGGAACCGCCCAACTTTATACCATTAATCCAGCCCCCGACCTGCAGACAGATGGCAGTGCACCCAGCTACGTTTCAGAACCCGGAGAAGGTCTCTTTGTTTCTGTGAAACAAACCGTGCAAAAGTCCCTTGCAGCTCCAAGGCTTGGGATTGTGTCACGGTTATTGTGAAGTCAGTGCACGTAATTAGTCTCTGGATTTACGGCTTACGGACCAAAATACGCTATTCGACGCGGCCTTCAGGGTCATAAGCCAAAATCAGGCTTCCAGATCACCCTCTGAGACAATGAGGGCAAAGCACTGCATCCCCGATTCCTGACAGTCTCTGGTCTTGAGTGGGCCAGTCTCTCTTTCTCTCTGGGGTTGTCTAAATGGGGGAAGCAGTAAACCTACAGAGGCCAGGGGCAAGGCAAAGGCAGACAGATGGGCAGGGAGGGCGGCCATCCCCCCCTCCAGTGCTGGCCAAGGGGCTGCCAAACTGTCCTGTTTCCCCAGATAGTCCCTCTGGGATGAGACCCTGCCCCCCGCTCCCAAAACCCACCTGTCCTCATCCATCCAGGCAAAGATCACATTCCAAAGAGCCCCCCCACGAAGCCCCCAGATTTTATGGATCAGTATGGCCACGCCCTTCTCAGCAGTGAGTCGGGACCTGAAATGTAGAATGATTGAAAGGTATGCGATCTGGAGACAAGCATTCAAGCACATTCATGGCAGAGATACAGACATGCAGATTTCCCCATGCCATGTGAGAAACAGGTCTGAGCGTAAATAAAGGGCTCACACAGGGTTCAACCACAAACTGCAGGTACGCACTGCAGCAGAGCAGTATGAGTTAGGGTCTAAAGACAGAGTGGGGAAACCAGGAAAAGACCCCAAAGAGATAAGCACCCAGACAAAAAAAAATACAGAACTGTTGGGGGGGGGGGGGGGGTCAAAGCAAATATAGTCAAACCTTGGATTGCGAGTAACTTGGTTGGCGAGTGTTTTGCAAGACAAGCAAAATTTTTAAATAAATTTTAATTTGATTAACGCGCAAGGTCTTACATATACACTTTGTCTGCCTAGCGTCATGTAATCACAACTTAGCTGATGGTTCCTCTCTCTCTCACTGCGGGATTGTGGGTAATCGTTTCCGAAGCTTGGTCTCAGTCGGCGTGCCTCACTCGTATAGTCAAAATTTAGCAGAAAAGCACCACTTGAATAAGGGTGTAGCAGTGCAAGCGATGATTCTGTTTAATGTCAATGCAATGTCCACATTTCCACGAAATCGAAAAGGAGGTCAAATCCGCTGTCATTGGATAGGTTCCTTGTTAAAGTCACACAAAAAGAAAAAGATTCCAGTGAACCAACAGATAGCAGTGATTCTGTTAGTTATAGTGAAAGTCGTCCTACAAAATAACCCTCCTCATCTCCTCTGTCTCGTCTCCCTCACACCATCCAAGGTTCTTTTCAAAGGTAAAGTGCAGGTTAATTTGTTTTATGTACTTTTACTTTATATTTTGTATTAATCATTTTTATATGAATATTTTTGGGTTGTGGGACGAATCATCTGAGTTTCCATTATTTCTAATGGGAAAATTCGCTATGATATACGAGTGCTTTGGATTACGAGCATGTTTCCGGAACGAATTACGCGCGCAATCCGAGATTTTACTGTAGTCTGAAAGGCCATTGACAGCAGCTGATGAGTGGCAGCCTGACACACGGCATCATGGGAAAAGGGGCAGGTCAGCTGATAAGAATCTGTGCCACCAAAGCATGCAGTTGCAACAAATAGTAACACATTCTGGAGAACCTCTGCCAACATGCTGCTGGACATATTCAACAGTACAAAAAGCCTAATGAAATAACTGGATATTTAAGATGATACAGCGTTTAACCACCCAAGCAGCCTTACACAGAAAGCAGTAAACATCTCTACTCCTTAAGAAACAAAAGGTAGTTTCACACACAATATAATGAAGAAAAGCACTACGGAAAGTGTACAAACCTCCCTGCAGTTATGGGCAGCACTGCCATAACTGTTTTTATTCCCGTAATTACCTTCATTTAACGCATATAAAGCGATACTGACATTAACACTCACGGATTACTGACGTTTTTAAACTCTGACCTTTGGCCTACAAATTAACTACGGCGCCATTCGTGATGGAGGGCGAAGCGTTTTCAACAGCAGGGGGCGCAATCGCATCACTTTCTCTCATTGTCCTCTTTTAAATGAAGGACACCGGAGCTTTGAAATGTAGACCAGACTTTGACAATCGAAAGGAAGGCTGATTAACAGGTTTTAGACAACAGAAATAAATGCAGTGGCCGTACTTTCCATACAGACATTCGTCTGAATACAGTTCATTTTTTTCAAGCCAAAAGAGAGTGTCTATATTAGCTTCTAGTTTGAGAACACTTTCCAAGTAATTATTCACATACACTATTTCCAACAGCACATCGTTTCGTATAAAATAAATGAAACTCCGTACTATTTTTGATCCACACGTGAGCAGTCCTGATGTTAACAATATAAAACGCAGTGTTGTCTGAAGGCATTATGACTAATATTTAATCGTGCAAATGGGCAGCGGGCTGCGCGCTGTGCTCCAGTATCACGGTTCACCTTCACAACACACGCGCGTCCTTGACTGACATCTCGGTGCGGGAGGGCACGGTGCCGGCAAGGAGTGTTTACTGGTGCTCCATTACCTTGATCTCAGTGTTTGCTCGTTTCAAGGTAAAAAGGGTGCATTCTTAGGCGTAAAAGCATGGCTGTAACGTGAAACGATGCCAAAAACAATAACACTAGAATAACAATACACCGTAGTGGTCACTGGAGGCGGCTATAACGTTTAAGTGCGGGTAAATTTAACGCATTTAAATTTCTGTGTATATGCTTCGGAGACGTGGCGTGCGGAGCAGCATTTCGCCATATATATTAAACCACTCGTAGTGCCGCAGTTACTCTACTCTACTACAGCAGCCGGTCCTGATCCGCGGAAAGCATGAAGGGAGCCCTACTACAGCCGTGAGTATTGCGCCGGTAGAGCTAGTGCCCACTCTCTGGTCGCCCAGCACCAACTTCCCGCAAACATCGAGCGCCGTTCCGCAGGGAGCTGAAGAAGCATCGCCGACAGGCGAAATTCTGGCGATGAAAAGGGGGGTGTGGGTGTTATTTGCAACTGAAATGCTGTCGGTCGGCAATGGCGGGAAAGTGGCGGATGGACTTCTTTTTTTTTTTTGGTGGGGGAAGGCGTGGCCTGGCAATAGTTTAATCTCTGGCGGAGAGGCGGGCGCTCACACTCGCAGTGCGTACGGCTGTAGTTCGGTGGGGCCGCCGCTCTTTGGATTAACACGCTTGTTTGTAAATAGTGACGCTGCGCTCCCTTCATTGCGGACGGGAAGATTTAAACACCTGGACAGCTGCTCGCACGGTAAGGACGCAGTAAACCGCGGGGATACCGAGTAACGGGGGGGCGGCGGTCCGGTGCCAGCCGCTATCCCGACCTGACAGCTGGCTTTTCCCCAAGACTTGTTTCTCTGCTCCCGGCTCACGCCTCCCTGCCCGGAGATCCGCCGGTGCACGCCTTCGCCGCCACGTTAAAGGGGCTTCGGGCATTGGTGTGTTAAACTGCTTGTCCCGGCCGGCATTGAGAAGTCCCCTGGTGCGCTCGCCCCCGGCTGACCTCTGGTTCGCTCCCCGCACACAGGCAGCCCACAATGCCACTGACGTCCAGCATGGCGAGTCGGAATTACGATTACGACTACGACTCTATCCAGCCGTACTTCTTTGATGACGAGGAGGACTTCTACCAGCAGCAGCCCGGCCAGCTGCAGCCGCCGGCGCCCAGCGAGGACATCTGGAAGAAATTCGAGCTGCTACCCACGCCGCCCCTGTCTCCGAGCCGGCGCTCCTCCCTGACCGGCCCGCTGCCCTCCAAGGCTGACCAGCTGGAGATGGTCACCGAGTTACTCGGCGACGACGTGGTCAGCCAGAGCTTCATCTGCAACGCCGATTACTCGCAGTCTTTCCGCAAGTACATTATCATTCAGGACTGCATGTGGAGCGGCTTTTCGGCCGCAGCCAAGCTGGAGAAGGTGGTGTCCGAGCGCCTGGCGTCTCTGCAGGCGGCACGCAGGGAGCCGCCAGCCGCCGAGCCCGTACTGCCGGAGCTGAACGCCTCGGCTTCCGAGTGCATCGACCCGTCGGTCGTGTTTCCCTTCGCGCTGACTGAGTGCGGCAAAACCGGCAAGGTGACCCCGTCCCCGGCGCTACCCCTGCTCCTGGACACGCCGCCCAACAGCTGCAGCAGCAGCGACAGCGATTCCGGTAGGTGAAGCGCCGTGTCCCGAAGTGAGTTTACCGGGTTGCGTAAACCTCCCACCCCCCCCCCTTAACCCCCGGGACATGACTTATTGCCGCAATGTGTGTAGAGGGTGTAGTAAATGCATGCCTGCCCGCCAAACTAACTCTGCCTCTCGCCTCGATGCAGAAGATGATGATGATGATGATGATGAAGATGAGGATGATGATGGGGATGAGGAAGATGAGGATGAAGAGGAAATCGACGTCGTGACTGTAGAAAAGAGGAAGAACGTGAGGAGGTCGGAGGTGCACAGGACAGGTGCCCCTGGCAGACAGCAGCAGAGCCCCCTGGTCCTGAAACGGTGTCACGTGCCAATTCACCAGCACAACTACGCAGCCTCTCCTTCTACCCGCAGCGAGCAGCCCGCTATCAAGCGGATAAAGTTCGAAGGTGGGGGAGGGGGAGGGGGAATAGGAGGAGGTGGTGGCAGCAGGGTTTTAAAACCAATCAACCGCAAATGCCCAAGCCCCCGGACATCAGACACGGAGGACAACGATAAGAGGAGGACTCACAATGTCCTAGAGAGGCAGCGGAGGAACGAGCTGAAACTGAGTTTCTTCGCCCTGAGAGACGAGATTCCCGAGGTGGCCAATAATGAGCGAGCCGCCAAGGTGGTCATCCTGAAAAAGGCCGCAGAGTGCATCTACAGTATGCAAACGGACGAACGGCGCCTCCTGCAGCTCAAGGAAGAGCTGCGCAGACAGGGGGAGAGGTTGAGACACAGGCTGGAACAGCTGAGAGACTGTCACACGTAGGGTCAGCCGAGGACAGGGACACTAACAGACTGCCGGCATCCACCTGCCCGCTCTGTGTATTGCATGCTAATGTGTAAATTGGCAGTCCACCACACAACCTCGGTCACGAGCCAGTCTGGCTTTCACCGTGAACTGCCTCCATTGAATAGCTAAATTTAAGTCTTTATGTTTATTGAAGACTGACTGATTTACACAGTCCATTCTTGCTATCTTTTTTATGTGATTTAATATTTGTTGATGTTTTATGTGCAGATTTATAAATTTTGGTTATTTTACAATTTGCTATAATGGTTTTTTTGCAATCAAATACAATGCTTTATGAACACTGCTCTTGTCACTACATTTTCCACACGACCTTGAATTGCTCTGACGTCCTTGTATGGGACGTAAACGGTACCTTTTTAATCAGCCAATCTCACCAGCGTTCAGGGTCCCCCTCCCCTTTGTCCGTTTTCTATTAAAACTGCTCAAGGGTTCGGTCTCATGGTTTACAGTTAAATCTTGGTTCTCCCTGTACTTGGGGGTGCTTCGGGTTATTAGAGGGCTCTGCTACGTATTTGTGTAAAGTGCTGCTTCTGGTAGTTAACTGTGGAAATTAGTTCTGCCTCTCGAATCATTCATGGCATTTAAGTCCTGTGGGAACCGAGACTTGAATCTGAGCTGCACCCTTTTCTGTCAGCTGGCCCACGCCCTAATTATACTCTCCTCTCGATCTACGCCGCTTCTAGGTGTCTCTGTAGGTCCAGGTTGGGGGGTGAGGGAGGGGGGGGGACTCCTCGCACGGCTTTGCTTCCTCTCGTATCGCAAGTCTGCGAATGTTTGTCGTATGTTCCATCTCTGTGCAAGCACAGGCACGAGTCGCTGCGGTGTCGCAGAGCAGCAAGGTAAGTTTGCTCTGTCAGCTGGGATTCCTCAGTCGTCATAACTGCGGGTGGCCTTGCCGTGGGAGCCGTTTAGCTGCACACATTAAAACAATCTCCCTTTCCCTCTGGCAGCATTTGCTCTAAGAGGCAAATAATTTATGAGGCGAATGAAATACAATTTCAGTAACGCCTTTAACAGACAGAAGAGAGCCTGCTTGCGTTGTCCCTTAAGGTGGAAACGGAGGAAGTTCATTTAGATTGCTATCCCTTTTTAATTTTTGAAAATCAACTAATGAAATGGATCGTTTTTGTTTCCCTTTTATTAAAAAAGGGATTTGGGTGAGGTGGGGGGGGTTTATTGGAGTAGGGGACACATTGTGTAAAACCAACAAGGTCCAGTTATATAGGCTAAGAAAAAGGCTAGTCAATAATCCCTTTACATTCAGGATATGTGGCTGGGTGTGTATGATACTGGAGTTGGGTGTTTGAGTGCTGTAAGCTACCCCCCGGGGAAACAGCCCAGATTGGGAGGCACCAAACTCACTACCTACAGTGGTCCCGCTTAGATAAGGACTGTTAGTAAACGCACAGATCACTCTCTACTCACAGAAGGGCAATTTTTGTGGTGGGGGGGGGCGGGGAGAGAGAGAAGGGATGCATACTAGAGGAGGGGTGGTGTGGGGTTATATAACACGTGCTGGATTGGCGGCTTACATCAGACAGACGCACACACACAGCGTCAGCACTGTGCTCCGCTCCCCCCCCCCGCACCACCACCACCACCACGCGGAGCACTCCGTGACGTCACGTACTGTACCAGAGCGCACGCGGAGCGTTCGGAGGAGCGCTTGCTTGTCGGAACACATGGGCAGGCGGTCGGGCATGAGTGCTGCTATTGCCCCATCGGAGGGCATTTCCACCTGGAATAATCGGCACATTTCCACGCGTGAAGCGCCGCGCCGGTAAGACTTTGGGAAACATGCATATGTGTTTCTGTCCAGCGCCTCCACGGACGCTCGGTTTGTTTTCCTGAAGAGGATGCAAAATACAGACGGGAGCAAGCTAAGCCGTACTTTGCCGTCGCTGTTGGTGACGCAGCTGCTTATAATATGTACATTTCGATTTAATATTTGTAAGTGATTATCGGAATATGCTTTCAGTTGTCGGACGTATATGCTTTCTACTCCAAACGAAGGGAATTGCATGTTTCAAGATCATTCATTCCGAGGAATGTACAAAAAACTATATATTTAAAATTATGTATATTAAAAAAGATAAACATGATTTGTAGCGTTTATAGGACGGCTGGGTTGAGACTGACGCGTTTTATCGCCAACGCTTTTGCGATTGCGTGGTTCCAGCCTTCCCCTCCCCCAGGTACTGTAGCTGTCATGAGCTTTACTGCTTCCTTTAACTATGAAGTTACTGATCTTTGCTTTATTCCGTATTTGCTGAGAAAGTCCTCTTACTGTACAGCCACCCTAGGTCTCATGTTCCTTTTTGTTCGTTTTGTGTGATTGTAAAAGCATTTCATTCAGTCATGTCTGTGTTCGGGGCTGTATGGTTCTGTTTACCTTTCAGTAAACCCATCTTACTTTTTAAATAGCAGTTTTAATCGACCAATAAATCAATCTCTCCTTGAGCTGTTATGCCCTCAAAGGTGTATTTAACGCAGAAATCACTGCTGCTGTAGCGCAGCCTTGAATACAGCCAGTGACAGGCGACATTTTTGGGGACGGTTTAGCTTCATTGCTTCTGTCACCGATGCTCATCCAGTGAGACAGCTGGCTTGGTGTTTTCGTTACCGTTCACTTACAGATAGGGACATCGGAGCCTCAGAGGGGCCTGGATACCCTGGCAGATTCAGGGGGCCCAGCACTTGACAGGAGCCCTTTGAATACGTGATATTATGTGTAAAATTGGCTAGGGGGGGGGGGGGGCAGGCAAAGTGGTATTTTGTAAGGGAAAGCAGAATTTCCAGGTATGCCCCAGCTTATGAGTGACTTTAATGGCACTAGGTTTAATTGCAACCAGCCTGGCATTTCCGGTGGCGGGGCTTGAATGCAGTGCATGCCAGCATCATGCATGCACTGCTGCAGATTTTAAAGCATGAACCCAGCACCTCCTCTGCTCCTTCTGGGGAATTCTGTGGTCCTTTCTGTCTCCTCAGTGTGCTGACGTCTGTCTGTCTGTGTGTCTGTCTGTATTTTCCTTTCGTTTCACAGTTTGTTAAATCTATCTCCTCTACAGGACCTAAATAACAGCCCCTGCCCCTTGCCACCATTCCTGTGTCCCGCCACCCCGTTCCAATCAGCAGGATAGCGCCTCCATGGGGTGCGCTGCCATTACTGTCGTCAGAGATAGTATGTCACGGTATAAAAATATGCCGACGTCGAGAGAGCACGGGGCTCTGGGCGCCGGTCCCACCGGCGCGTCAATCTGGCGTCCAGGGGTGGACGATCTGATCCCTCCCTCCTCAGAAACTGCATCCCTGTCAGGTTAACGTCACGGCTTGCAGATGGAGGCGGGGCAGATCAGGACTCATTTGGCAAGAGGCCCACCTCCTGCCCAGTGGATCATGCATGTTCACGCCGAATCGAAGGTGTTAACAGGCCAAAAGCAGGTCATGTCCTGAAGTCGAAGGCCACCGGATATGAATGGGAGCATCAAGGCTGAATTTGAGCAGCTTGTAAGAGTCACATACATCACACACACACACACACACACATAACTGCAAGCTCACTGTCACTTTTCTCTCTTCCACACGTGCTCAAGCACTTTCTGTCTCTCTTTCTGTCCGGATCACAGGAAGCCTCCCCTCACCTCCCTGGGGGGGGGGGGGGGGGCCGCGCCCCGGCGGGGGGGGGGGGGGGGGCCCCGGTGCTTTGACATTGGTGGTTCATGAATGTGGGCCAGGTCACTGTGCTACCTGGATGCAGAGCAGATGGGTTAATGGGGGCCATCTGACAGGCCTAATGCTACCACTCCCCCCAGAAAAAACATCATTGGCCACACCTCCTGTGTGCTCAATCAATCCCGTCATACTGGAAGACCATCTGGCTATTAAAAGCCATTAGAGGAAACATCACTTTGACCATTAAGCTCACAGTCAGTGTTGTGCACATCAACCCATGATGTCCGCTTAGGGTCATGTGACCAGGCAGCCAATCACTTCGACTATTTGGGTTGCAGACTGCACTTTACCCATCAGCCCATGCTGTCCTTTTAAGGTCATGTGCCCTCCCTGCCATCATCAGCTGCTGTGAAAAAGATGCTACTGTATATAGCTTTCTGTGTAATGAAACTCTCACCTGTGTTGTTGAATTGGTGGAGTTGGTGATTAGCACTAATGCATTGTGGGATCGGTGTCAGGATTATTACGGGGTTGTGTACAGCAAGGTAGGGAACACCTTGCTAGGAGGGGCCTTATTGGTGCCCACTGAATTTTTTCCAGACATAAAGGGAAAAACACCTACCCCCTGCATAAAAATGTGCCCCCCCACAGGAAATGAGTTCAGGCTAAAGGTCAGTGGTATCCCACTCCACAGAGGGCCTGTCTTACACACGGCCCTGCTTGCTGAGGTCATTCTTTGCCTCCCTGGCAGGGCAGTGCCTGGGGTGTCCTCACTGCTGCCTGTCAGCGTGACCTCACTGTGGAGCTAGCAGACAATGATGGACGTGAACCAGGAACCGAGGCACCCAACTGAGCATTTCATCCTACACTCACAGACGCCCCGCAGTCAGATCCATCCATCCATCTCTCTTCCAACCACTTATACTTCCTGGGTTGCAGTTTCTAAAGCACACTTCATCAAAAATTAGAGTGAACAGTTAAAGAAGAAGCAGTTTTTGATTTATACAGCATGATTTTAAATTGATTTCAGGCTACGTACCTTGTTTGTGGGTTCAATGGCAGATCCGCTCTGAGGACACCAACATGCAGCCCAACAATACATCCTGTTTGTTTTCAGTCGCTCATTTTTAGTCTGCTGTGTAGAAACTTAGAGGAAGAAGATGGCAATTAATTAGCAGACTTTAAATAAGGTACTGTTCTTTTTATGGTGCAGGAAAAAATGACATATTTCTTTTAGATGAACAATTTAATCATACGTCATACTGTGCAATGCTATTTATTTCTAAACTGTTGCTATGAAATTTCCCTGACATTCTTCTCACTGTTTGTCTGTCTGCCTGCCTGAATGTCTGTCTCTCTCTCTAAATTTATATATTGCAAAGCCTATTTGACTTATGTCACAGATCTGCCATTTTGACAGATCCCCCCCCCCCCAATGAAATTCATAATGCAGAGGAATATTTTCACCAGTTTGTGTTGATTCAAGACAATATTTATGTCTCACATTTCAAGGTCCCACCTGACTTCCATCTGACATACAAATATCCATGAAAAGGTTTCATAATTCCTAAGTGCAAAATCCTTGGTCACAACATTGCACCTCGTAATTCTTTTCATTTTCAAGTCATCTTGCTCCTTTGTTTGGCTTCTTTCTGTACCAGACAAGTCATTTGAATGCTGCACCATGCGGAGGTCTTTTTAACAAAAGCATTTCCCAAACGCCACACGCTGTAATTGTCACATACTTTGCATGTAAATAATACTTCTGCTCTCCTTCCGTGTGATTGGCTTTCGTTTGTATTTGTCCATGACTCGCTCGGTGCCTGCGATTGGGCTACAGAAACTCTGCCCCAAGCCCCCCCCCCCGCCGGAAATTTTGTGATGGCCAGTGGAGTGCCCCATGAACCCAGCCGTCTCAGTCAGTGGAAGCCGCTGGCTTGCAGTGACGCTGATCATGTGACCTCCTGCCATGAGTGAAACGATGGGGCTGGCAACGTCCCAGAGCCCCGAAATTACGAGTGTGTCCGGATGAGCTGACACTGGCTGTGTAGAGAATATCAAAAAGGTGTTCAGGAGAGTAATGCTGCCACACCAACACTGACTGTACACTGATCGCTTTGAATGGAGCTGTTCGAGCAGGTGATTTCATTAGAGCTCAGTCTGTGCTTATGATGCATCTCTGTGTTCACGTTGTTCGGAGTGGCTATGTGTATATGGGTGTACTTCTTACATTGTGGGGACCTCGTGAAGATTTTTTTGTGACCCTTCAAGGATAACTTCAACTTTATAAGAATCCTTGGAAGCAATTAAAAACTTTGGTTTGGTTATTTTCTGATTAAGGTTAGGGCTGATTAAGGTTGTCATAGTTGGAATTAGTGTTATGCCCATAGAAATGAAAGGAGAGCCTCCATAAATATATGAATATGTAGATTGTGAGTGTGTGTCCAAGCGGGTATACCTATCCTTATGGGGACACAATGTCCCCATAATGTGATTAATATCAGTTTTTTTTCCCTTATGGGGACCGGTTTCCTGGTGAAAAAGCTAAAACCCATGTATTTTGTTTGGTTACCTATGGTTATGGTTAGGGCAGAGTGGGGGTTAAGGTTGTCATAGTTAGCGTTAGCATTTTTCCCATAGAAGTAAATGAGTGGGCCCCATAAGGATAGGTAATTACCGACATGTGTGCGTGTGTGTGTGTGTGTATAATGAGCTGTTACCAAAACACAGGATTACCCTGTGTTCTCTGTACCCCCCACAGTCCCTTCATTTTTTTTTGAGGGATCAGTGATGCCTAAATGTCCATCTGACTTTTCAAGTTATAGCCAGTGGTCTAAGCTTTGGACCTCCATCGCCAGCTGTCATGGGGAAATTGATAGAGGTGCCCATTTGGCCTTCCCCCGTACGCCTGACTTTTGACGCATTTATGATGTCGGCTGTATTTTAAAGCTCTCTGCCTTTGCGAATGTGAGAAGGGTTGAAGAGATGAATGACAGGTTTGTCGGATGTGTGCTGCCACATGGGGTAGGTTGGCGGTTTGCTGTCTGCTTTAAACCCTTCCTTGCCTTCCTACCAAACATTATTGTACAGTAATGGTTTTCTGTGCCTGGATTCTGCCTGCACACATATGATAGCAGCGGTAAATCCGCATCTTTATGTGGTCGTCAATGACCGTAAACTGCCGTCAAAGTGTGCCGATCCATCGATGTCGGTGGGCTGAGGCCTGTTTTAACCTGCCTCAAATCACTGGAAAATAAATTATGTATGTTTTCTCAGTGATTCACAACATACTTTATTTATGGTTACCCCATAAAATTTTAGGGAAGCTCATAAAATGATATGAATTTAACAGTTGCTAAAAGACAATTGACTGAGTGCCGTGGTCATCCACACCTGGTCTGTTGCTGTTTATTTAGTGCGTTTATGGTCAATACTGTCACGGGGTGTAACAATGGTCTGCAACGTCAAACCCATACAAGCGAGATGCAAAAGGGAGGAACATTGTGGACAAACACCTCCCAAACAGAAAATGCTCTGTCAGGAGAGTAAAGAGAAGACAAGGTGCATGGTCAGGCAATCTTCTGGGACATTGCAGCGGTCACATTTGCTTTATTCGACGACCAATGACTGGACTCTTACCCTTGGGATGCATTGGCCGATGGAGGTCCGTGCAAATTCATTACCCAGGGTGCTCGCTGCCCTGTGTCGTCACAAAAAGTCGGCAGGTAAAAATAGCTGCCATCATGCAGCTGCAAACTAGGGAGAGATATTCTTGCAAACATTTCTGTGTGGGTGTTTATTATTCCTATGTTGTTACATATTTACCTGGGGCTTTTACTCTGGCAGATAACGTAGTAAATGTGTGGCTTGTCGACTTCCATCACTGATCTCTGTGTGTTGGGGAAAAAAAAAACGTGAAACCCACCCTGATGATGGCGCTCGATGTTTTCTTGAATGTCGCCGAGTCACTGAAGGAGCACGTAATTAATCTGACGAGGCGTGCAGATGTAAGGCAAGCTGTGAAAGGACCATTGCTGCTTTACCTTCTTTTTTTGATACACAGGGAAATTGAAAATGCCATCTTTAAAGTGGGACTTTTGTTGTCCGGTGTAGGCTGATGCAACATGGTGGTGGCCAGCTTAACATTTGTGAGGGAGGGTACGGGACCCTCCCCCTGGACAAGAGACAGAGGTGAAGGTTCTACAGGAATGCTGAAGGCAGCTTTTTACTCCAATAGCGCGATAGAGGGTCTGGGAATATCAGCGGCTTAACCAGGCCTCTGTGCTGTCCTTTTCCATAGTCCTCTGGAAACGCTGCGTTGGACCCATAAAATCAAACTCATCCACAGATAATTAACACGGCGTCGCTACCTGTGCAAACATCTGGAACACTGTGAATCGTGCACCTCAAACAACAGGTCTGCCTTTTCATTGCAGGGCGGATGCAATTAAAGGGGTGAGATGAAAGAGAGATTTCTGCCTGTGGAACAATGCGGCTGCTTGAGCTTGCGTTACGTATGAACATTCCTACTAGTCACATGTTAATTACCGTGTGTACCAAGTGGTCTCGGGGGGGGGGGGGGGGGGTAAGGTCCTTTTTTAATAGGGATCATGAAACCAGCAGGAAAACCAAACAAATGATTTCAGTATTTTTTTGTACCCCCTCTGCCTCCTTGCTGCCTACGACTTCAACTGAAACGCTTTCCTGTGATGCGTCTCTTGCAGCAGTTTCTATATGCAACACTATATGTCACTGGAAAAGTGCTCACGTACCTGCCTCTCCTGACCTGGCCTACTAAAGGTTGTTTGTTCACATCCGACGCCACCTGCTGCTTGAACGTATCCCCAGGGGCTCTGCATCCACACACTTAAACGTGCTGAATGACGGCCACAACTGTTTAAGTGCTCTGGAAAGAATAACAGTAACATTTTACTGTCAATCTATAATGTATTGTAGATTCTCTCAACTTGCATTATATTGGTTAGTATGGTATATAGTATTAATAAAGCAGTACAGCATCTTGTATTGAGAGTAATTATGTCATTACAGTAAAATCCCATTATAGTGGACTCGCTTATAATGGAATATCGTGTATAAGGGACGAGGTCCGCTGATCCAGACCGTGTGCCTTTAAGAACATGCAGAAAAATCATCGGAAATAACGAACTCAGATATAATGGAATTTTGCTTATAACGGACAAACAATTTGGTCGCCATGGCTGTCTTTAAGCAGTAGTTTTGTTCAGCTATAACGGACATGCAGGCTCCGCCTACAAGGCTCCTGGCGTGCCGATGATATCCAGCGCAGATGCGTAGAATCTTGATATCGTAAGAGGAGGGCCACCTCACACCCTGTGTCTGTTGGGAGACCATAATTTCTGGAGTCTGTTGGAGTTTGGATGTCGCTTCCCAGGATGGAGAGAGACCGGATAAGTTCATGCTGGTGACACCTGGACTCCTTGACCAGAAAACCACGTGGGCTCACAGGGGGAGGGTTATCCCAGGTCACGCCATCATCTCTGCTGGCTTGGTGCTCTGGAATGCTAGGGACACCCCCACCATATTGTTTTTGGGGTTTACTGTTCCTGTTGGGCACTGTCACTATGGCTATCTGTTATCCTGGACCCTGATGACATGTGAAAATTATCTGCCAGCAGAGTTTGGAACGGTATGAGAATGGTGGTAATAGAGGGGTCGGAGATCAGGGCCAATGTGCCCCCCCCCCGCCATTACCCAAAATCACATTCATATCTACTGCTACAGTCAGACAAGGAGACCCACCAGCACACACCCTGGCATAGCCGCCCATCACAGCACATGGCCATGCCTTATGTCGTTATAAAGTCTGGATGTTTCCCGACTGGCCTGCCCTGATTTTGATTAATGCGGGACGATTTAAACATGCATCCCTCTATCCCTAAGTCAGTAATTAGTCTCCCTGAAGAAGCGCAGAGAAACGGTGTGGACGTAGGAGATGAGAAAATGAACAGTGCCGGAGAGCTGAGCGGGAACAGAGAGCGGCCCAGGCGCACCCAGACTCTGGGACGGGAAGATTAATTTCTGAGAGTGTTATTGGGAAATGGGCCGCAAAATATCGGTAATGGATTAATTTAATTCCTTTTCAAGGGGCGGAGAGAGATAATTCTGACAATGTTTGATTAATTAAGTGAATGTGAATGACATGATGAAACGTCCCGGCAGATGGAGCAGAGGCACTCGCTTTGTGAGGATTTATGGCCGCGGCCTGACGCCTGTGTCGCTTTTGTGAGGCGCAGGTGAAGACGTCCACTCACATTGCCTGCAGGGATTATTTTAATGAGGATTTTCCTTCCCCAGACTTTTCAATTAAGTGGCAGTTCCGGCAGAGACAGCCATGGATCCTAACTTCCTCTGAAGAGATGAGTAAGCATCCTTTTCGAAGAGCATAAGCAGAATATATGAATCTGACTCCTAGCTGTAAAGTTTCTTTGGCCTCTGGATTCTCAGAAGTGCCCCATCGTAGACCTTTGCGGCAGATAAAGCCTGAACTCATGCAAGATGTGATGTTCCAGGCAACAGCATATTTGGGTGCTTTGCGTAAATAATGAATAAGGGACCAACTTTTATGGGTGTGGGGGCTGCAGTGAACCTTCATGCCACTCTTCATGATGGTATTTCCCAGAAGAAGTGTGTTGTGGCGGTAACAAAAGGTATCAGCCATTTTCTGCAGCAGGAAACAGATTGGGACTCGGAGCTTCCAAGTGACGTTGTTGACTGTGATTCGTTCAGCAAGAGGCTCACGTCAGGACGTGTCAGGACTCGCTTCTGGTCTTGTGTTGGGACTCGCGTCTGGAGTTGTGTCAGGACTCTTGTGGAGAGGTGTCCTCGAGATCTTATGCAAGGTGACGCTTCATGGTCTCTGCTTGATTCATGATGTGTCTGAACCCTTCGCCCCTTCAGATAAAACGGGCCTGTCCAAGAAAGGGAGTCCCAGTGCGGCTTTGATTGATTGGCAGGCTGTCCATCTGGCCTGGTCACATGACTCCCCTGCCTGTAATTAGCTGGGAGTGCCAGGCTAGGACTACCTAAGGGACCTCCGCTGATTACCACTATCAGTCATGTTTAGCAGATGGGAGGGGTACCGGAGTGTCAGAGCAATGGGCCGTGGCGTCTTTAACGGTCCATGTCAACGTGCCCTTAAAGCTCCACCTCCATTCTCTGCCATCGCACCTCGGTCATTTGGAAAACAAACATACAGGCCACGCCCCCTCTTCCTGCCGAACAGCCAATCAAAGAATAGCTGGTGCCTCATAACCACATCTTCATATAATAAGAGATTCTTATTTTTAAGGCCTTTGTCCCATTAGGAAGGGTGGACAGAGGTGATACTTGAAAAAGAGACAATGGCATATTATTATTAATAAATCAGAGCAGAAGGTGTGCATGTGAATACCAAGTTAGTGCATTTCAAGGTCTGAAGTCCATTTTTCAATGACAAAAGCTGTCTGCGGACACATGCAAGTGGAGATGGAGACTTTTAAAAAGAAAATAAGTGCATTGTCTATGAGATTTCATGTGTCTGTGTGTGGCATTGCAGCATTTAAGATGTAATATTATGCAAATGGTTTTTGGCACATTTTTGAAGCAGACTAAGGGAAAGTGTTTGCTCTTCCTGATTTTCAGCAGTTACCGTGTCTGCAGGGATCACTGAATTTAACTGTACAAAGATAAGACGCTCTGCAGACTCAAACACACACACACTCATAGACACACCAACACACACACGCACCTCAGCATTTTCAGAGGTTGCTTATTCTCCCGTCTCTTTGTCCTGCCAGTATGAGGTGCTTTGACATTCGGGCCCCCCCATCATGGCCCTCATTTCCCACAGCGGTCACTGTGTTAAAATGTGAACATGACCCTGGTCACATGCGCTGAGCGGGACATAAACACAGAGTTCATATATTCCAATCATTATGGCCACTCTCCATTCATTTCTATGGGCCTAACCCTACTCCTAACCCCTACCCAGCCCTAACCTTGACCATAAGTAACCAAACAAAAGATTTTTGGCATTTTTAGTTTTTTTGATTGCATTCACAGTTTTGAATAAAATTGAGGTTTATATTGTTAAAAAAATATATGTTTTACCAGATTGTGGGTCATTTGCTCCCCGGTAACAGGAATGACTCAGCGACACGTGCTGATCAGTCAGGGACAGACACCCAAACCCCCCCGTGCTCCGAATCACCGTGATGGGATTGGGTGCACACATGTGAGAGGCGATGCAGTAGCTGGCCAATCAGACGCCTCCTTGGAGTGGCGAGCACATGTGATTTGTGTGACACCCCTGAGGCTCTCAGCATGTTCTGTCCGGCTGGTTAATTACCGCGTGTTAGAGAACATTCCGGAACATGACGGAGTCAGTCACAACACAGCCTCACCTTTCATTCTCCATTTTCCATCGCGACCATAGTGACTATCTGAAACTCAGAAATGCAAGCAGAAGCATGTCTGTGAGCACTTGGAGTGGAAGGTGAGCCGCTTTCGAGGAGATGCAGGCTGCCGATGTTGCTTTCACCCCAAGGGGGGGACATTAATCAATGCAGATGGCGCTCTGGAGGGCCATTTCACTCCAATGACAGGCTGCCTTGACAAACAGTCATCGATTTGTAAATGAAAACGGCATTTTCTTGCGTGGTAAGTTATCCGGCTCGATGCCACAACTTCATCATCAGGATGGGAGGGAGCTTTTACTGTTTACTTAAAAACTGCTGGTGGGGTGTCTGGGAGAGGGAGGGGGCCGCAGGGCTGGGGAATGGGTGAAGCGGGGTGTTTTTATGTGACATGGGAGTGTTCCCTGGGGAGGTGTTGGTGGCCTCACTGTCAGAGCTGAGCTCCAGTCACTACATGGTGCACCTGCCCATGACGAAGAAGATGGGGGCTCTGCTTTTTGTACTCTCGCTATCTCTGTGACGATGCCCCACCCATAAGAAGTCACTTGACCATAGCTGCCAGGCTCTTCAGCAGTGACTGACATCATAAAAATCCACGCTTTGATTTCCTGTTAATTGGACACGCATCTTTCATTGCTAATTTTTATTCCCTCACTTTGATCACAAATTAGTACTATATGTGTAACTGTGTGGCGCCTCCTGCAGGGCTAAGTCGGGCATGGCTTGTGAAGGAGAAGAAATGGACAGAGGACATAGATTACTCACATGCTCCTGTGCTTTCCTCCCGAGGAGAGTATTAATCACTGGGCACTGTGCATCTGTCTCTGAACTCCAGCTGTCACCCAGCTTTTACTCGGTGACACAAAGCCACGTCACCTGCAGAAACACATGGTGGCACCACACTGTCATACGATGTATCCCCGGGGAATTACAATAAGGCCGGGCCGGACATTCCCAGTGGTGTGCATTAATAATCGGGAATGTCACACCCCTCCGAGGGGAAACTTGGCCCTGCTGTGTGTTTTTTATTCCGACAAGCTGCCGTTTTCTCTGGCGTGGAGTGAAGGCGGTGCAGAGACTCTGGATGTGCAGCCGATGTGCAAACCATCTGTGCCCCACATCCAGAACTGATTGGCGATCTTGGGGTGTTCACTCCTGAAACTCTACTAAAACTCTGGTGGCTAGAGACATTTTAAATGGGTGGCTGAGAAGAAAAGTGTTTCCTTGTCATGCCTGTTCAGGACCTGGGGATACGGCCCCCGTGAGGTGTCAGCCACATAGAGGCCGGTGGCTTTTATTTACATGTTATTTACAGCTCATTCTTAAGTGCTTCGGGGCCACCCTGCTGTAGCATGGAAACCGGTCCCTTTGTACAGCGGCCGGTGATGATGATACCTGACCCAGCAGCACCATAAAATTCACATTTTAGAGATGCCATTTGTGAGGCCAAGTCCTACTTAAAGAGAAAAAATGAGGTCATATTTTTACCGTTTACGATACCCCCTTCTGGTTTTTAGAAAGGCTCCAGCAGACATTGGTGTTATTTTTCTGTCAGAAAAGTATTTAGGAGAGTTTTTACCAAATCAATTATTCATTTTCATAATGGGAATACTTAACCAGAGTGTCTCGAGATCTTTTCTTAGTCCATTTTCTCATGTATAGCTGAAACTGTTCATGTCGAGTTTCACGTTTAAGGTTCAACAGCTGAACCCTTCTGGGACCCCCTGGGAGGTAACTCTTGCTTGGTGATATTTGTCCTCGTGCAGGACTTGTCTGTCTGGCCGTAACCTGTGATCTTGGGCCGGATGGCTGATCTTCTGCGATCTCATGCTATTTGCCGCTGCCGACCCTCTATAGTTACTTATCCTCGATTGAGAAGCTTTGTGTCTGCAAATCTGCTGGGATCTGGCTCAGTAAATGACTTGCATTGTCATTCTGTTTGAACCCCAAAAATGGGGGCTAAGTTTCTGACACTAAAATCCTTCCTATTTTCCCGTGTGTCGGTATCATGGTTTTAAACTGTGATATCTCTGCTATCACTGATCCAGTCCCTCCCCACTGCTGAAGGACACCCTCGTCCTCCTTTCTCGTCGAAATCTGATCTAGAAGCTGGATCCCGGCTGATTCCTTTACACCTTTCTCCTGTGCCATTACATGCCAAAGCACTTCCCCAGATGCCAAGGTGACCTACATCCTGGCCACGTAAACATCCGCATGTTTAGCTGTGGTCATGAAGTATCTTGCTCAAGGGTGCAAGAATCAGTCCATCATGGGCCCACTGTCATTTTTGTATATGCTTCTGAAGATGAGATGTTTCTTGATTTCATCTGCTCTCAGCAAGGAAGGCAATGTGGTCCCTCCTCGAGGTGCTGGAGGGGGACGGTTGTGTGACATTTTCAGCGTGTTTATGAACATGTCAGATGATCCCGCTGCTCAAAAGGCTGAGCGATGCAGGAGATTGCCCTGCATCCCATCGCCACACTGTTGGAACATGAATGACAACCTGACTGAACCAACACAGCGCTCGTCTGAAGGCAGGAAGCTGGCATCTCTAAAGAAAATTCCGATTCCTAAACTTCCCTTGAACTGTTCTTTAACTTTTCTTGAAGTTTATGTGCCTTTTAGCTGTCAGACAAGAATAAAGTACATAAAGCCTGTGAAAGGTTGTGTGTAATAATCACGATTTGGCCAGCCAAACATGTATAGGTGATGAAACCATCGAAGCAGCCATTGGTTGACTGCTGAAGGCAGCCTCTTAACCGCCATTCACTCCAGACCGCAAAGAAGCAAAAAGTGGGATTAAGATTTATGTTATACACCATTAAAAGCCAGCCTGTGTTCATATTAATTATAACACTGGATCCATTCCTTTTTCCTGCAAACAATGACATTAATTGTCCACGGCTGAATGTTTTTACACACTGTGACCACTTGGTTCTTTCCCAGCCTGCTTTGTACCTCATCTCCATGGCAACCCTGGACGAGTTCACGAACTCCCGTCGATATGTTTGGGAAAGTAACTGGGTTCACCCAAACCACGTGATGAGCCGTCAATGGGGAGAGATTTAAACCAGAGATTCAAGCTGAAATAGAAACAACCTTGAATATATAAACGAAGAATGTGACCTCCTCCCATATCGTGACAAGCCTGAGCACTGTGAGAGGCTTTGCCTGCCTGTGGCGTGACGGTCCTGTAAGTGAGCAAGTGAGCGGGCGGGCAGACAAGCCGCCGCGAGTGCTTCTCTTCCTCCTGGTGCTGTTGGTACCTGTAAGTTGCATATTTACACAGCTTGATGCCTCCATCTCAGAAACTGGGCAGTTTGCTAAGTCCCATGCAAACTTAAAAAGGACCAGTTTAAACCGGATTACTAGCCAGAGGATGGATGGATGGATGGATGGATAATATTTATCTAGAAAATTGCATTTCCGTATCTGTATGTCTGTCTTATCCAGCTTTCCAAAATGAGACGCACACTATTTCATTGCCCTTTCTCACTATTCCTAAATAATGATAATGCTCCTACATTATACATTGCAAACATAAAGTAATGATTTTGCCACAGTTAATTAAGTACTCCATCTAATGACAAAACATTAAAGATCTTAAACTGTATAATTTATATGATGATATCACTGAATAAGCCATTGACAATTATCCGGAATTCTTCTTAGTTCGTGCAGTTGTTTATATTTTAATGGAGAATTCAGGAAGATGAACATATGAAAACAGGTTATAAGACGCACAGATGTCAAGTAATGAACTGAAGCATCAGAAAAAAAACATAACTATCAAATCAGATTAGAAGTGACGTCCAGCTCATTATCGCTCTTGCTCTCCCAGAATGCACCGTTGTGATTTTAAAATGACAGCTGCTGTTCTTTAATTTAGAGTGAGGACTTATCCTTCATCGTCTCGAGCCCCTGATGACATTCCTTTTCTTCACTTTTTGAGTCATTCGGTGACTTGTGTGACAGACTGAGGTTCTCTGCCGAAGAGTCTGAGATGTATGATTGGACATAATCACTCACTTAATTTTCAGAATTTTTCTCGCTTTCTTCCGTCATCAAATTTGAAGGGCCGGAAAGTGTCCCAGACTCAGTGTTCTAGTTCCTTCCCCGCGATATTCCGTTTTTGTAGTTCCACTATATTCCAGAATGTAATTATGGCACTCAGCTAGTAGGAAGAACTTATGTGGGAGGGAGCAACTTCTACATGAAGAGCCATGGCCTGTTTTGCCGTGATCAGAAGGAGTGTGCGTCATGTCATGCATCTCACTCGCCTTACATTCCTGGGCCATCTGCATTAAAGGACCTTCCTGCCTTCTCCCAACACACAGTCTACAAAACAGCCTTGCAAAGTGCCTCAACACAGGTGAGCAAACATGGCACAAGATTGCCAGTGACTTATGACTTGATACAGTAACCCCTTCACATTCGTGAGGGTTAGGGGAGCCAGACCTGCGCCAATGTAACAGTTTTTGAATAATACTTTGGTATCCCTGACCTCTACCCATAACATTCTGTTAGCCAAAACGATAACATAAGTCTATTAACAGTTTCTAAACCAATAGCACTGCACTCTGCACTTTGCATGTCAAACTGTCATTTTCTGTAAAGACATTTTTATATAATATACAAACCATCTAAATTATTCCCTGTATGTACAAAGTTACTACTACATGCACTGGGAGCACTACGGTTTGGACTATTAATTAAAAATACAAAATTAACGGCACTGAAAGGTTTAAAAGTTACTGCAAGAAACTTGAGATTCGATGGTCACAATGAAAGCTAACATGTGAGAGGCTTGTTACTGATACAAAGATGCCCAAGCCAAGAATTTAATTTAAATGTAAGAGCAAAGGTTTGGTTTTAACATTGAACAAATGGCCCTACTACTGGGTGCCCATAAAAGTAACCTCCATTGTAATTTGTCACAGAATTTAATCTAGTAACATATAAATAATAATGATTAGTTGGATCCACCATTCATGTTGGCCGAAGTGCCACATTGGCTTTGTCCAAATGTACTGAACTGCAGTCACAATCCAGCAGGAAGTTAAAGGCAGGGTGTGGTTTTGATGTATATTACATCAAATGCAGATGTTGCTCCCAATTTCGGAACAGGATGAATTGGACTTCCTAATG
Organism: Isichthys henryi; assembly: GCA_026776945.1. NCBI lineage: Eukaryota > Metazoa > Chordata > Actinopteri > Osteoglossiformes > Mormyridae > Isichthys > Isichthys henryi. The sequence continues at coordinate 52,159,376 of JAODJX010000001.1, forward strand.
TGGTCCGGCAGCTGGATGGGCCAACTCGCTGGTGAATAAGTTAAACTGGAAAACTTGGAAGGCTTCAGTGACCCAATCACAAGCACAGGATGTGACTCCTCCTTCATCCACATGCGGGGTCACTGCTGATGGAGTGACAGGTTTGCGTGCAGCAGTAAGGACCCTCATTTTCACTTCCTTAAGGTCTGGGTCAGCATTACTTCAGTATACAGAGCTACAGACTGCTTCAGTGTTTTGTCAATTTATGAAAATGGTAGATCAGTTTAGAGAAAAGATGCAGTTTTCAGGAAACCCTGTGTCTGTATTAAGCCACAGTGACCCTATTGCTTTATGAGGCACTTTCAGTTTTCATTCAAGGCGTGTTTCTTATCCTGAAGAATTCCCAGCACACTGGTGGGCCCATTAGTGCACAAGTGGAGAGGACCCAAATCTGTCTCTATATTAAGACACATCTTCACTTTCAATTTGACTGTTGTTCTGTCAAACGTGTGTAGCCTCAGTTGACCTTAGTGTCCCCTCTGGCCCCTATACCAGCTGGAAGGTAGAGCTGCAGAGAGTCAGCCCTCCTGAATCTGAGCTCTTGTTGGTTACTTTTAGTCCTGCTAGCCTTAGAGTACCTCATGACACCTAGTGGGGACGTTCCTGTAGTTATTATGAGACAGGCCTATAGGCTTCATGAATGTGATTTGGGTCTAAATCACCAGGCTGTAACATCCAGTTTGGTGTCAAGGCTCAAAGTCTGTGTCTCTACCAGGTCAGTAAACTGCCTGGACCCAGGTTTCTGTATGTAACCCATTTAAACAGCTGGATACTTCACTAACTTAGATACCTCTCTCAAGGGATAAAATCAGCAGATCATCTTCACCTTCACCCTGCCCATATCTCCACAAGCTGATCTTCATCACCAGCCATTACATTCCTCCCTTTTCTGTCCTCATACCTCCTTAGACTGATTAGAATGTTCCCTTTCTCTGCTGAGCTGTGAAATCCCGTGCTCATCTTTAGACATAATCAGCAAGCAGATAAGGTGAAATTCACCTCCTGCCAGCGTGCTTATGACTTGATAAGAATACGGCGTTAACTGCGTCTCAGTTGTCCAGTAGCATGTTCCGTATCTTCCTCCTTTCTCATGTGAGATCCTCAAGGAGAACCTTGATGAATGTTAAGTTGGCATGACACTCTGGCAAGAAGTCAAATGTTTCTTTACACCCCAGAGTTCTCTGCGGTTTTATCTATGACTCTTTTTTGACCATATATGTAAAAAGGAAAGAGCTATTTTGGGATATGGGCAAAGCCTATTTAGTACACTTCTAGTGTGGAATATCCTTCTTCGTGTTTGATGTGCTGCTTCTAAAATCGCTTCCCAGACATGCGTAAGTAGTACAGGCTTGTGGAACTCCAAAAGCTTCTGCTTTGCAGATTTCCCTATAAAGTTGCCTCTGCAGCCATGGAGAGCTTTGGCTGAGGCAGTACTCGCTGAGGGATTGTCCATACTGACGGAATGCAGTATCTGGGGATGAGCGATGTGATGGGAACTGCATTTTGGAGATGGTCTTGACTATTCCACTGACTCCCTCCAATAGTTTTTATTATTATTATTTACTACTAATATTTATTAATCACTATTATTTATTGGCATAATGATAAGACTGCTGCCTTAAGTGGTTTGTGTTGCCTCAGTGCTTAATTTTTACCTTACTCGGGTTATGAGCATATTTAAAACCTGGTTTTGCACTGAATGAATGCATGAAAAATCCATCCATTCATCTTCTGAAACCACTTATCCTGTTCAGGGTTGCAGGGGGTCTGGAGCCTATGAGCACAAGGCAGAGAACCACCTAAGATAGGGTGCCAACCCATTGCAGGGCACACTCACACACTATTCAGTCACCCAGGCACATCTATGGGTAATTTGGCAACTCCACTTAGCCTCAGCATGTTATTAGACAGTAGGGGGGATACTGGAGTATCTGAAGGAAACTTTACGATGACACGGGAAGAACATGCAAATTCCACATACATGGAACCCCGGCAGAGACTCAAACCCTGGTGTTAGAGGTGTGAGGTGACAGTGCTAACCTCTGCACCACCATGTCTCCCCCGTGTAAAATATCATGTGAAGAATATTATCTAAACTCTGTGTTGCCTTCATTTTAGTCAATCTCACCCCACACCTCATCTCTCTTTATTCCAACATTAATATGCCCCCCCCCCCCCCCCCATATCTCCATTTCTGGTCTCTTTCTTAGTCCGCATTAACTGCATTCAATATTCCCTGCACTACTTATGAAGGTGCCTCATGCATTGCACCAGATCATCCCGGGCAAAGGCTATCTTCTTGAGTAAAGCTAATGCAGTAAAGACTACATACATAATTGAAGCTAATGCTAACGGTCTTAGTGGGCAGGGTCAGAGCTAAGGCTGCCCTCCTGGCTAACGCAAATGAAACTATATGCAGTAATGTGAGCAATACCGCAAACTGACAGGCACAACATGCCTGTCAATTGGAGCGAGTCTTCCATTTTTCAAGCCTATTGTTCACTCGCTCATATCACGCACCCCGAGATATTAATCACCGCCTCGGATAGACTGTGCGATTTGGCACACTGCCGCAAGCTCTACCGATTCGACCTTGAGGCTGACATTGAAAAGAATTGCAGCACGTCAAGTATTGTAATGCATTTGTTCCTCTGCAGCTTCCTAAACTTGACTGAATCATCACACAGGAGTCAGTTTATTTTCCCTTAATCTTGGAAATGAATGGCGTTCCAGCTTCTCAGATGACGTCTGCTGGGTTTGTGGCAGTGCCGTGTTTAATCACGGACAGCCTACGCACCAACAGCTGGGGATCTTTCTCTGCTGTGCCTGGTAATTGATTCCTGTTTTCTCTTGTTCCTCTTGAAGGTCGGGAATGGGGGCGGTCCGAAATAAACACAGCAAATGATAGCAAGCGAAAGTTGCTGTTTTTGAGTCTCGTCTGGGGTAAGAAAGGTTGTGCGGATGAGCTAATGCCTGTATGGTTTTTTTGAGATTAAGAACAACCATTTGGTTGGAGGGACCACAGTTGGCTGGTGAAGTGTAAGGCTGTGAAATGTACGCAGAATTCATAGATGAAAAATTCCCCTTAAAACAAGGTTTGTGTGTGGGGTCATGAGAGTCTTCTGTCTGTTCACACAGCACCAATTAGTATATACGATCTGCTACCTCATTCAACAGAAAGGCTGGAGCTTGCCTACGGTCTAGCTGTCATTTTACAGGGGGCATTAGCGGAAGTGGAAATAAAAGAGTAGTAACCCTAACCCTCACGCTCATTACTCTGATTACGATTTTGTCGCTTTGTTATTAGCCAGAGATGTAAGCAGCCAAAGCCTATAAAAGCCGCTATTTGCTCGTGAAGTATTTGTGTTTAATTAATTTGCGGGTTTTACCTCTGGAGCTGGAGCATGTGTTTCCTTTAACCCCGTCTGCCTGTGCTCTTTAAGGCAGCAATGATCTACAGGGGCCCCAGTGAGGCAGTCCACAGGGGCCCCAATATTCCTAGAACCATACTGGGAGGATCCAGGCCCTGACTGACACCATCTTCATATTCTTTGCAGACACGGATGACATTTAGTTTTAAATGTCATCAAAGGAGACAAGTCTTAAGTTATAAAGAAATACATTTTACATTTATCTGCAAGCACTATCTGATTATATTAACTGGCATATGTGGAATACTATAAGTTAAAATGGGTACAGATTATTTTCCTGATACCAATAATCCTTTGTGGGTGAATTATAACTTGTTAAAAAGCAGACACTGTATGCCGTCGCCAGGCATTATGTGCATGCATGTGACCTTTGCTGTGACACTGTGAATTGCAGGGTAGAGACTAGTTAAATTTGTGGTCATGTAATGCTAGATGTAGTACAGGTACCATCCCTCAATTCCCCGTTTAAAGTCAGTTGCCCAGTTGGTAAATTACAAAGGTTTGCCATTACAAGGCGCTGGAATAGCTAAGCGATCGCAGTACCTGACAGGGCTCACACAGGTGGTACTGTTTTGTTCTTGCACGTCCGTGTCCGAGTGGTGACTGGGTGTTTTATCCAGACTAAGCCTGGTAGCCGCTGCATGCAGGGGCACCCCTGCCTGTGTATGTGTTTCTTACCAGGTAGCTGTTGAGACAGGCCAGGCCTACAGAGTCGGTTTGCAGTAAGGCAGAAATATGTAAATGCACAGTTCCATGTCACTGAGATTGGGAGTGAAGCCACGGGAAGGCTGATGGATGAGTAACAGTTGGAGAGATAATGAGAGTCAACACACTTGGGTGTTTCATGAGTTCACTTCATGACAGATTAGCTAAAAATAAAGTTTTAAACTGATTTGAGGCTGCCTGGCCGCCCGCTCCTGTTGACTTTGAAACGGCGGTAATTTGAGTTGCTCGTTTAATGAGAGTATTTATGAAGGAGGATCTTTGTTCTTGATAATTTACTTTGCCCAGGTGCTTCAGATGCCCCTTCATCATGTCTTTGCCTGTGCTGGAATTTCCAGGCAGACATACGGGTCAGAAAAGTGGGCGACTTTGTGCTAAACATGAAGGCGCTTTGTGCTTAATGATTAATTATTCAGTGCTTAATAAAATGCTACTCTATGCATCTATCCACTTCAAATGCTAATCGGGAGGGGGTGGTCAGGTTTCACTGTCCACTGAAGATGTCACTCTTTTGTTAAGGCTGAAGTCCACAGGACCACCACAGAACCTCATAACTCGGTTTGTCAGTATAAAGGTTATGTGACTGGACTTTTCAACAGAAGTTAATTGACAAAAGTTATTATTGTTCGCTGGGAATTTTTATAATCTTTTTTTTTTTTTAAATCCTTGGCCTCCTTAATTCTTTGACAAAAGCATTTTGTCAAGAAAAATAATGATCATCACTGTCTACTGCTCAGATTTAATTAAGACATAAAGAGAGAGCTGACTGCTTTTTCTGAATTATTAGATTGTGGCCTTCCAGGACCCATTGGAGGTGATATTCCTTGCCCTCTGAGTGTGTAGGTAGAGAGAACATGAAGAAGGCTTTTTCATAAAGGTCTCCTCTGCCTCTCTGGGCTTATACTGCACTGCGAAGATAGCAGAACATTTAAAATGAAACTGTACTTTTCCCATGTCTTCCCTTCCTCCCAGAGGTCTGGGCAAATTTCAAGCTGCTTATTTATTTAAAAGTGTTCATTTATTTATTTTGTTCTGCTGCTGTCACCCCCATGCGCTCACAAAATCCATACTCTTTCTCTAAAAGTGAACTAATATGGATCTGCGAATGAGATGAAGCTCTGCCTTGGCAGCTTGGTCTCAACCTCTGCTGGAGGGAGTCATGATGCTGTGATGTCTTCATAGCAATTAATTTCTGTGCAAATCCACAGGTTAATTGAAACGAAGGGCTTCTGGCCCGTGACACTCCAGTCTTTCCTTTACACTCCTACCTGGAAGACTTCGTGGGTTGAAACAGAAATTGCTGCATACTTGTGACCCTGCCGTCAGATTATCTCTTTGTCCTCTTTTTCCTTTTAGTTGGTTTCTTCTTCTTCTTCTTCTTCTTTCTTCTTCCAGTCGTTCTATTTTTATTTTGAAACTGCCTTTTTTATTCGGCCCCCTCCAAGTCCTGAGGCTTTTTTCGCAGCTGCTGTGGCCACCTCATCTCCACAAACATACATAACTCCCAACAGGCCCAGTGTGAAATCAGACAGACACAGATAGACTGACTCACCCGTTCGCCAACAGGATGCTCATCTTTTAACTGCAGTCCGTCGCGTATCTGGTGATTTTCTATCACAGACACCAGACAGACTGAAATACCCATGCTGTGGTTCAACTGGATCATATATTTTAATTGTTTCTTTTTTTCTTCTAAATCCAGTAAAATTGACATTTAGCTGTGGAATTGCAGTGTGCCTTTCGGTTTTGGCCATTTTGACCAGCTGTATATTTTCCTGGAAGAGTTCATGCTACATAATCGATGTTCCAACAGCCTGCTCAACACAAACGTGAACAGTTTGCATCTGTAAATACTTATTCTTTAAACTGTTTGCTGCAGCACCTGCCACTTTAGTGCCAGTTGCACACTGTCATGCCCTGCTCGTCTGGTCCTCCTGTGTGCCACGCCCCCCTCATTTACCTCGTGTGGAATCCGGGTGTTCCCAGCTGTGTCTAGTTGTTGTTAATTAGTCCTGTATATTTAAGTCCGCGTTCAAGTATGTTTCCCTGAGTCCAGTCATTCCGTCGCGACTTCAGCGGGGAAACAGCACAGACGCCATGAGATCGGGTGAATGAGGGTTTATTAGAAGAGAGACAAAACAGGAACATCTAAGAAACGCAGGACGGGGGAAACTTACAGTACTTTAACGCGGACTTATGTACACAGGACTAATTAACAACAATGAGAATCAGCTGATCACACGGGGATTCCACACGAGGTAGCAAGGGGGTGTGGAACACGGCAGGATCGCATGATCGGGGCATGACACACACTTTGGATATCAGTGATTATTGTTTAATGATTAATGTCTTGTCTCTTTATACGTATGTCCCCTTTATGACAGTCTTGGACCTAGGCAGTCAAGCAGTTTTCTGCACATTGTACTGAGTATAAGGGTGTATGTGACAAATATAACTTTGATTTGATTTAATGTGCACCGCTGCAAGATATCTACAAGTTGTGCTGCATGTCTATTAGCTGGTATCGGCTGCCTAAGTTCCCCTAAAACACTCACCTGTCCTGTAGGGAGAGGATCGTTAGCACCTTAGCCTGAATGCTGTGGACCCTTTACATTGTACTGTCCCCATAGTCTATGTTTGGAAGTGACTGTCAAACAGCTGGACGCTGTCTGTTTTTTCAGTATCTTGTCTGAAGCACCGACAGCAGGCGGAGATGTGCCCCGTAACCACACTCATAAACCTTGGTGACAGTCTCAGTCATGGGCTTAACGATGGCCCCCCTGACCCCGTGCTCCTTTAGGGAACATCAGTCAGAGTGTTTGATATAAATGTGTGTATTGGTGGCGGTGATCCTGTTCGCCTGTGATTCACCTTTACTGCAAAGGCAGTTAGATGCTGGTGAAATTCTGTAGATGTCATTTACAGAGGCGGTTTGGAATTTCTTTGTCACCCAAATGACACCTGGAGAAAAGTGTTGATTTGATTTGCAGAATTATCATTTCCAAATAACGCAGACTGGCTGAGGGATGCCAGAAGTTGTGCAGGGTGGGACTCACGCCATTAAATCATCAAGCAGGCGTTTGAGTGCTGCAGTTTTTTTTGGGGGGTGGAGTGAATATGAGGCTTCTTCAGATATAAGTTAACAATGGCTTGTCTGACCATTCCAGGCTTGTCCCCCGGTTGGAGATTTAATCCGGGACACAATAGTAGGATCTCATGAAACTTTGAGTTATTGCAATCTCGGACGGACAGATGGATGCTAAAGCATGTTTGTGCTTAAACATTTTTGCTGAAGATAGAGTACCTTGCTGTTTTGTCCTACTAAGCCTTGCTGACCTTGCGTGACAGCCCTGGCATATTAGAGCAAATGTCAGAGCAGTGCCGGCATGGTCCAGCACACTTAGCTAAGCATATGGTACGGCTCTGAGTGATTGTGGAATGCGCCGTTGAATGACGCCGAGGTGCTTGGCAACACGGGCAGATGTCTGACTTCAAAGCACAGGTTTTCGGCCCTCTTTTGAAGCTCTCCATAACCAGTGGGTCTTTGCTGTTGAAATGTACAGATACAGACAGCTGTGGGAGTAAAGTCTTCAAAGTCTTTCCTGATATTTTGAGAGTGCTAGGCTATGGAATGCTACAAAAAGAAAGCTAAAACAGTTTTCCTCAAAACATGGCACCTTCCAGCTGTCCCCAAAGGTGGTTTGTTGTTTGGTAACGTACAGTACACTTAACATAACGGCTATGTTCACAGAGCCTTTCGTAGACTAAATGTTCAGAAAATGTTAAGAACTTAAGAACATAAGAAATTTACAAACGAGTGGAGGCCATTCGGCCCATCAAACTCATTTGGGGAGAACTTAGCTAATAGCTCAGAGTTGTTAAAATCTTATCTAGCTCTGATTTAAAGGAACCCAGGGTTTTA
>JAODJX010000001.1:52168228-52183467 GCA_026776945.1 Isichthys henryi
GCACACAATATTCTAGGTGGGGTCTTACCAAGGAATTATATAATCGTAGCATCATCTCCCTTGACTTAAACTCCACAACCTAGAGATGTAAACCAACATCCTTTTGGCCTTATTTATTGCTTTCCCACACTGAGTGTTGGACATGGACATCAGCATACACACTATGCGCAGAAGGATATTGTGATAAAAAATGTTACTTCCAGTCACATACTGGAAGTATTTTCTCTGTGGTCTTACACAATTTTCTAGAAGTATGAATATTTTATTTTTAATAGATTAGCATTGAAATATTCAGTCAGTCATTAAATGTTACTGCGATTTCTTAATAATTTAATAGTCAGTGGTTGACCATTTAACAGTATTTGACAGGCAAATTTAACAAGAACATTGATGGTCATCTTCAAATGTTCTGTGTCGATGTGTCTGTGGTAATTGATTAGATCTGTGGTAATCTGTCTGGGGGTGTTTCTGGATCCTTCTGTGCTGTATGCTATCATGTGCTATTTCTCTACTGTGTATGCTATCAGCATATAATCTCTTTATTTGTCTCATGATGGGTTTGCTGTCTGGTCCAATGGGTGTTCTTGACTACTCTCTTCTAGTTTTCGGTTCCTTGTCGGATGCCTTAATGTCCACAGGCACATCCTTAGGGGGCGCTATAGGTTCTGTGATGTGTGCTGACATGTCCTTTCTTCTTTTGCCCCTGCATATTGCTAGTATATGTGCTGTACATGGTGTCACCTTCACTCAGAGGTTTCTTACCATTCGCCAGCTTCCACATGAAGACATAGCGAGCTGCCATCATCCATCATGCCGCTCTCAAATGAGGTGTCATCCTTTCCCCATCCCTGATGTGGGGGAGTCCCTCTACTGGGGCGACCCGGCTGGAGTTTCCGAGGGCTGGAATCCACGCCTTCCAGATGGTTCTGACAAAACTCTGGGCAGATGTAGGTGCCCCGTGCTTCCACGACCATATCCGCACCTCCCGCCATAAGGAGGCGCATTCCATCATTATGCAAAACACTGTTGACATCCACATGGCTCCCATTGGAGGTTCCCCGGCTTTCCAGAAGCTCACCAAGCATCACTGATTGTTGCACACCTGAGATTCGTGTCGGTACTAGTGGTGCGTCTGTCACGGTAATTGTGAGTGAGTGATATCACACACAACCATGGGCCTCAGCACTTGATGTATTTACTTCGTTGGTGAGGGATTAAAAAATGATCATTGCTGGTGCCGATCACATACGATTGTAATTTGTGGCAGTTACATTTGATGAAAACCGGAGAGCGCTTGTAGGAGAATATCGAAAATAATTGACCACCCACTGAATCTCATGGTACTTCTGTACAGAAGTTATAAAGTTATAATAAGAAGTATGACTGGACTGCTAATTACAGCAGAAGTGTAAAAAAAATAAAGCAGTATATCAGCAGTTCTGCTGTTTATTGTCTGAAAACCAATAATAGCACATGAAACCCATTAACAAAAAGATATGGTGTCCTTTGATGATTATCTTGCATGTGCCATTTCGTTAAATGGGGGGAAGTTTGAGTTTTTGGTAAAAAAAAATAAAAATAAATAATTTATTAAGTGCTTGATGAAAACCGCCTGCTCCTCTTCTGATTGTGCACTAGTGTTTTTCACTAAACTGGACCGGCTGGCATTTGTAAACTCTGTGTTTGCAAACTTTATTCCGTCGCCTTTTGAGCAGGAGATGTAATTAAGATACGACTGGCCTTCCAGTAAACAATGAGAGCAGTTAAGCAGGGTTCAGTCAGATTAACGGAGCGGTTTCTGTGTTTCCCTGAGACGGCTGTGGCTTTTGGTGTGAGTGAGTATTGATCCCAATTACATCAAGCATTGTTTTGTTTTGTCCGTGTAATTTCTGTATTGGCATCTGCCCAAGGACTATGGCCTATAGGCCGACCGTTCCGGTGCGCTCTGTTCTGTGGGTAGACAATTGACCATGCTCTGCTATTGCGGTGATTTTACTCACGGTGAGATTCTAGGTAATATTTTTGGCAGCATATTTTTCTACATTTTGGTAAAAATGTTATACATAATTCATACAGTTCTACAAGACCATTAGGATATTTTTATGGCATTTTCCACAGCAGCCATGCTGAAATGATATACAGAAAGCTTGTCTTCACATGCGTACATAATAAATGCCCTTCATCTTGTTCAATCTTTTTTCCCTCCTTTTTCCCAGTATTTGTCATTGCCCTACAAATATAATGAACATGTAAGGAAAACAAAAGCTTACACAAATTATAATGTAGTGTTAAACAGTTCATAACTATGCTATTTGTTTTACTATCACTGTCATTAGTAATTGTGTAGTTATTATAATTTTAATTGGTGTACTCAATATTTAGCCCTCAATACCCAGCTGTTGATTAAACATCGATCCATCTCCCATAAGTAGTTAGTCAGCATAGGGTCACACATTGCATATAATTCATTTTCCAGTGCTAATGTGATATTAATGTGATATTTGTCCGTGATATTAAACAGCCATCTTAAAAGTACAGGCCTCAGTGTGCTATTCATGGTAAGCTAGGAGTGGCATTAGCATCTTTTGGCAGCATTGTGATATATTCACCTTCTGATGACTGGTAATGAAGCTATCACTAGAAGGAGGCGCTTGACAGCACCTCTGCTCTCCGGAACATTCTGCATTCGTATGGGGATGCCTCTAGCCTTTACTACACAGCTTTTTTCAGTCTTTCATTCTTTGGAGGCTGTTTACAGTCTATTTCTTCCCTGGGAAGCAGAATGTTTAATAGACTTAAGAGCATTTTTTGAGACGAAGGGGCTGTAGGATCAGTGTGTATTATTTGTAAATCCGCAGAGCGTGTCTCAGTAACTAGTGCGGTGGTATGCCCACTTGTGCTTCCGTATTATGGGAATGCTTGTGTTCTTGTTTTTGGTGGATGGAGGAAGATCACAGGCGTTTTAATTCCTGCCTGAGGCAGGGGGGGTTGAAAATCCCAGCTGACCCAGTGCCCCTCCCCCCCCACTATGACCACCACCGACCGCTCAGAATTCAATATCATTTAGGTAAATCCAGTCATCTTCATTTTAGCAGATCTGTCTAAATAGTAGTGCATTGTGCGGACTGGTAAAATCTCGTTAACATTGACAGACGGTGGAATTAAATTGTCTTCTTTTGCCGGAAAAAAAGTGAAACAGGACATAAACTATAATTCAGTGTATTTCTGAAGCGCTATCAAACGGAGAATTTGTAGCTACCAGGAATTTTAATAACAACAGATGTAAATGCCACACTCATAATGCCTCCAGGTGATGATGCAGTGAAATTCCAGGCATAATTCATCATCCGCAACATTTCGGCTCGGAAATTATAAAATACTGCCAGGCAGAGTGACAGGAGTATCTGGGATGTTCATTTATCGAGGGCTGTGATATTCGGCCCTCAATCTTGCTTACATTTATTTGTGTCAGTTACAATGATCCGTTTGTCAATGAAAGCAACAGCCAATTTCACTACGAAATTAAATATATCATGTACTCAGATGTCATAATTTTCAGTTGTTTATGCTGATTGTGTCATCTGTTGTCTTTCCAATAGGTTATGTCATTTATATTGCTGTTCCTTCTGCTTCCTTTTGTTTATTCATGGAGAATCGCCTTACGACCACATCGCCGAGTCGTGCCTTTTCTGCTGGGTGGAAAGGCTGCGTATTCAGAAATCATGTATGTCCTTAGAAGGCTGTGTAACATTGTGTATTTCCTGTGTCATAAAGAGACAGCAGGTCCCATCAGTCCCGTGGCAAGACCAAAAGCTCCCCTCTGCAGTCCTGCTGCAGTTTCACTTTGTGTAATTATAAAACAAATTTTATGTGTTTTCTGCCATTTTTATTTAAAATGCATTATAATCACCACCATACTACATAATAATAATAATAATAATAATAATAATAATAGTTAGGTAATATTTACATGATTATTGGGGTTACAATAACAGAAGCTTCTTGGTGGTGCCAAGAATTTGTGTCATTTTCCATAAACGTCTATCTATATAAAATCAGTGGGGAACGCAGTATCATGAAGCGACGTTTAACGCCGAACGTGGTCGCTGTCCGCTTTGATGAGGTGACCTCCTGCCTCCAGATTGGTCATAAAAGATTTTGGCCTCGGCCTGTGGCTGTAGGTAGGAACATTATAATGTGAGATATTTATTTGGTGGGACGTGGAGACACAGAAATGTACGGTAATTCTGACTATAACTACATGCACATTTCGAGTACAGGAGCGATGAGCCAAGCAGCTGAATGCTGTCCACGAGACTTCGGCTGAGGCAGAGCGGTGTGGCCCAGATAGGAGTGACGGATACTGCAGATTCCTCTTGCTGATCATGTGGGAATGCAGAATAGAACAAGGAACCTGGATGAGCACTATAAGGAGTGGAGGCGTGTCTGCGGCTGTATCCGGTTGATCAGATACAAGGCGACTGCTGATGTACTCCCTAAGATCTGCAGATTAGCATAGCCACTAAGCAGGATTTAGATGGAGCGGGCTGCACCACTTCCATCTCCATGTAGCCATCTAGCTCCAGGGGTGTAGGGGGGAGGTACTGCTGTTTGTGACCGCTGCTGTCTGAAGGTCCCCTCAAGGTCATGGGGCATTGCTTTTGTGAACAGAGTTTGACCTTTGCAAAGTGCCTGACATTGTTTTTTTTTTGTGGGGGGGGGGTTTACTCACCACAACCAATGTCCAACCAACCAGGCTACACCAAGCAGCCATTTTGTTGACTTGTGGTGCTTACGAGTTGACTACATTTAAGGATGATTGCAACAACATCTGATCAAGTCAGTCTGACACACCTTGGTTATGCCAATCAAAGCTCCTCATAGCTTCAGGATGTGCCGGGAACATTCTGCCGCCAATAAGGCTCCCGAAATGCTGCAGATGTAAACGATTAGGAGGACTGGGCACAAGTTGAAATTCATATCCTGCTTGGTGAAGTGGAAACTCATCATTTTGGGGTCTGAGTGGTTTGTTTTCATATAGCGCCATACACAATAGTCGGCCAGAAGCACTTAAAAAGATGTAACAAGAACAGGAGCAAACTGATATACTGACATAACAGCTGGTATCCTACAGTAACAAAAATATGAGTGGGAGGAAATGAATTCCTGTTAGCTAAAAGAGAGAAAAATATATCTTGGGGGGGTCCAAGGCCAGCTGGCTGCCCCCTCCCTCCCCCCCCCACACACACACACACACTCTCATTCAATACCTGAAGCTGTCGATCTGAAATGCTTTGGTCAGGTCCACTTCATTGTTCAGGGTTATTAAAAGTGAATAACTATGGGCTGATAATGCGACAGAGATGCCAAATTGAATGATACGTGCCGGATCACTGAATGCTCGGTGTTCTCCAAGCTGCGATAATGATGTTTTTTAGTACTGGGAACATTATGCTTTTTGCTGATAAACAAATGAATCACGCTATGGGCATTAACACATAATGGCTGTAGGCACATACGGCGGCTGATGGTAACATGTCATTTTTTTTAGGAAAAAGGAGAAATATTAGGCGTTTCCAACATGTACTTTCAAGTTGACCTTGAGATAATATTTTTTAATCGTCAGTAACCGATAAGACATCTCCTCCCCCTATGTCTGGGCATGCCGTTTGATGCTGAAAGTGGCCGGCCTTGGTGTCGGACTTTCCGATTGATCTGAAGCCATGTAGGGTTGTGGTTCAGAGCCGGTCTGGTTAGATGACCCAACCCGGGCCAGTCTGTTCAGCCCCAGCAGGCATTTCAGAGGATCTTCTCTACAGGGTTCCTGGGAATAGCTGGTGGCCGCCACATTAGTTGCGAGGGTGTTGATGGCCCTCTGTAAGCTTCTAACCATCCAATGCCTATTTATTGGAGCTGTTTTTTTCCTGTAATATATAGCCAAACAGATGTTACCCTAGCCCCAGCCATTAATTTTGGATACTGAGTTCTCTTCTGCCATCCTCTAACCTAGCTTGAGAGCCAGTTAATGAAGATGTTCCTCACAGAGATGATCACAGCATATTTATGGATGTTTCAGGTCATGTGACAGGGTTACCGTCTCAGTCATGAAACCCCCCCCCTCTCCGCATCACCAATCAACCTTACCATCAAATTGATTTCTTAAGTTCTAATTCCAAGTAATTTCTGGTGGAGCAGAATCATTATTGGGTGGAGGAGTCGTATATGCAGTCAATTACTGTACTTGTCAGAGTATTTTCTGCTTACCTGTAGATAACGGCAAATGGCAGATTGCTTCTGATGCAACGTGACATTCCAGATGAAATTGCTGTCCTACTAACATCTTCATTAAACAGATAATGCCAAACCTGTCTCTGTAATCTATAGTAATTAATTTTGACACAATGTTGCTTCGACTCCTTGATGCTCCAAGTAGCGATGGCGTGTGTAAGGTCACGAAAGCGAATCAACGTTGACTAACTGAACTTATTCTCCATTAACAATTGTAATTAAAAGTTGAATCCACATATTTTTTTCCTTTTTTTTAATTATACATTTAATTTATTTAATTACCTGTAAATAGTCTTGTAATTGGAAATGAGATTCATGAATGTTAATAGAACCTTTTTTTGTTTGAACCTTGCATTTTATTTCCACACTGATTAAATGTAAGATTGTGTTATTCTATTAGTCATATTTTTGTAATCTGCCTGTATGGTGACTTCCATCAAGCCTTTGGGTGCCGAATCAGAAAACCCCCACTTCCTTTTGGAGTGGTCACCTGGTCTACGACAACATTAGTCATAACACTGTTACTTGCTAATTGGCTACACAGACATGACTATCACAGAAACGGGTCCTAGTTTGGTGCTAGCGCATCTCAGTTTCTCTTAGCGCCCTCTGCAGCACTGTAGCTGAAAAGCACAGCCCCAAAGTTAAAGCCAAGCCTCTCACACGAGAGAGGTCTTTTAGAAGCTTCCTGATGCCTTTGTCTGGCTACTTCAAAGGGGTAAGCTGCAGCCCCATTGTTTGATTCAGTTTTATAAGGACAGTTTACGCGGGATGTTGGCCAGTACCCTCATATGTTAAAGTAAAATGCTCATAAATGTGTCCGCTCCCCTAGAGAATTGGCACCTGCAGGAAGGACCGCTGGCGGCTAATGCAGCATTAGCGTTTTGTTAGCCTGCTGAAGGACAGAGCTTCACATTGTGCCATGTCTGTGCCCGCGGCTGTCCCTCAGGGTGATTAGATGTTTCCAGGGCATGTCCTCCGGCATTGATATGCCCCTGAACTTTAATTTCCTTGGGGGGACTCTTCAGATACTTTGGTTTGATCTTCTGCATGGAAGGATTTAATTGGTTTGCCTATTGTTAGTTTCCGTGGTCAGTAGATACTATGAACATAGATGTAGTACAGATTTAAAGGAAGCAGCAGGGATACCTTCATGAGATAGTTGGATATGGAGTTTTACCCCACAGCAGGAACATCTCTGGTCTGTATAAAAACCTGGAACGTGTGTGAGTTAGTGAAAGATAAACCTTGTAAGTAAGTGTGCACACAGTAACCTCAGTAGTGAATGCTGTGCTACCAGCGTCTTCTGTACCCCTGGTGACGTTCTTCCTCTCTATTGTTTATTTATCCCTCCCTGCCACCACCTATAATGAGCTAAACTCTCTAATTTGTATTTGTCACTAAACATCTCAAAAGCTTTATTTGGCACGGAGCATGAACGCATAAGCTACAATGCGATATTGCTAATAATAAAAAACAATGCATTTCCAGTGGTGCATCTCGCCACAAATAGGCTGTCTGTCATCCTCCGTTGCATTTTCATGCATTTATAAGTACTGTTGCTTTAGTTACCGGAGCGATGATTTGTAATACGTGGCTGAGCTGCTCATGCGATTGTATGAACGGCTGATTATTGGCACGCCACGCGCTGCATTATTCATAAGCATGTGCTGTATTAACGAGCGAAAGAGCGTGTCGACATGGCGGTGAAGAGGCGGCTTGAGGCCGTCGTTCTGTAATGAGGCTGAGATGCAGTCTTGTGTAAAGTGGTATTATTTGGGCCGAATCTGGAGAAAAACAAGAGAACCGACGTTACATCTTAGCAGCTATATGCTAAATGTCGACTCCCAATCAATGCAGAAAACTCTGTGATGGCAAGCTCCTCTGGCGCCCAGTGCTGCTGGCTCTGGTTCATAGAAAGGCATCATGCTGGGTTTTTAAGTGCAAGTAGCTACTGTAGGAATCTTTTCCATATGGTGCGTCCAAGTGGGCTGCTCCTTAAATGTGCTCCCAGTGCTGCAGTCAAAAAAGGGTCAGCTGGAAAGTGCTGGAGTCAAAAACGCTAAATTACTTTGCATGCTGTAAAAAAAAATGCCCTTTAAGCTGATGTTTTTGTGGCAGAAGGTGTGAACTGCTCTGACCCTCATTTCTTCAAATTCTTGCAAAATGGTGATGTCCTGAGAACTGGGGTGGGGGCGGGGCTCTGTGTCCTGGACCTGACTGTGCTGTTATTTGAATATGGTTTGGGGGGTCTGTCCTTCAGCTCAAGACGACCACCTGGACTGTGTGTAGCAGCAGACTTTAGTCAAAAATGGCCGCAGTGGACAGGAAAATGTGACAGTGCTCAGATTGTAGCCAAAGTGGCAAAATGTAGTTTATTTTATGGTGCTGAGAATCCTTGGTAAAATGCAAAGGAATAAGCTTTTTTTTTAGTGTCCCAAACTCTGGGTGAGGATGACGAAAGATGCATTTTACTGCTGAGTGTTTTCAGCCTGCTGACGCGACGCTAAGCAAGCAGAACGTTAAATGCTTCTCTGTCGACGCCCAGCACTGCATGTTTTGTTACAAGAATGAAATTCTGCAGGCCTGAACAGGGGGATCTAACGTTTATTTACATTTATGGCAGTCTTATAGCCTCAATATTTCCGCATATATTATGGATAGGATATTCGGGTGTAGCTTTGATCCTTTCCATCTGAATATTAGCCTTCCTGTGGGCTGGGTTACTCATAAAGCTTTCTGTGCTTTAGGCCGCGTCATGTTCTAAGCCAGCCTGTCACCGTGGCGGCCCCGTGGATTTTCCTTGAACGGAAACACAGGCTTCTCCATGCTCAGAGTTTGTCGTCATTTTCTGGGAGGATATAGCTCTCGTCAGCAGCCTGTCCAGACTGTTCAGTGCAAGGTGTAGGACCGCTAATTTAGAACGTCGTCAAAGAACAGTGACGACAACGACGTTCAAAGTTCCTATCCTTTAATTTCTGCTCGGGTCAAACAGGAGCATTTCAAGTCAATGGGTTCACACACAGCCCGCGGGCAGAGTGAGTGATGTGCCGCAGATGTAGCATTCCACAGAGCCGGTGCTGGAGATGTTACCCAAGAGGCCCAGGGAAGACATGTAACCTGACATGAGCAGAGACAGGAGACACGCTTCTGGAAAATGCTGGAAAAACCACATCTGCAGAGGCAGTGGTTTTACAGATTGACATTTCCAGATTTTACTATTTTTTTTTGCCTTTTTTTGAAGCCATAGTTCTGATGTTTTCTGTGATGTAGCTCACAGATATGGTATTCCCAGCGAGAGATTTCTAAATCTCAAGGGTACTCAGCAGCATCTAGCCATTATTTGCTTTCTTTTTTGAAGATGTTTAAGGTTAAACTCCATGAAGCCTGGCTTAGACGTCCCCTGGAGAGGTTATAGCAGCTCGTCTGCCAGTTTCTTGGCTTATGTGAATTATTTTAATTCTGCTGATTGCTCAGAGATTTTCATGTCACATCTGGACATTGTAGAAAACATATTGCTGTCACACTAGTGTGATTTCAGTAAAATATGAGTAGCCTTTTTCATGGGTCACCTCTGAGGTAGGGACTCCCTTTGCGATCTGTATTGATCACTATACATAGGGTATAATGAGTGGTGTGTGACAGGTGCTTTCTCTTGCCCCGATGAGTCCCTACATGTTTATATAGCTGCCTGATTTCTATCTTTCTGTTTACCCTCCAGTGTGATGTGTAGAAGTGTGGAGCAAGTTCACATGTTCCTCTGCAGATAGCTGAATCAAGTCTATGTGTCATTTGTACAAGAGTGCTATACTTAATAACACATGAAATAAGACATATTTGAATTTCACCACAGGACAGCCTGCAATGAGATTTTTAATTGTCCCCGAATGCTGACTATAGCCGAATTTTGATTTTTTTTTTCCTAAACAGTTATTTATATTTCATTGATATACAATTGTTATTGTGCCCTGTGCTACCTCGATACGCTCTAAGGGAGCCTGAACAGAAGATGGATGGATCTCAGTCTTCAGTCAGAGATCTTACATAGGCTGCCCCCTGGTGGCTGGCCGTGTTTGCGTCAGTTGGAGAAAACACTCCCACCAGTGGGAATCCAGTTGGGAACTGGTATACTGTAAGGTGGTATTGCGCTGTATGTGACTGTCGTTGGACTTCAGTCGTGAGGTTGGCCCACAGGGGCTTCCTGCAGGGAGAAGAGTAACAACGCGTGGGCCTCATGGTGGTGATTCAGCGAGGGCCCAGTCTCTGCACGGCCTGTCCTCAGTGGGGAAGCTATCCTGAAGCTTCCTGCTCACTTAGCATGCTAGCTGTACGGTTTAAAAGAAGGCCTGTTTCTCAAATCCACGTGTGCCTCACGGTGAGTCAAAGTCTGCCCCCAGACCTGCTGATTCAGGGTGCCCCCTGCCGGTAATAACTGGAATGTCCAAACCCTTTGGCCACTGATGGAGGGGAAAGGTTATGTTGGAGGGATATCACTGAGCCATCCAGAGCAGACGGGTGACGTATGGCCCATGTTGTTCAGAGAGAGCTACTGGAAATGATAAATGGATCATATTCTGTGTGAGAGAACAATCTTCATCCCAGTTTTTCATTTGCATCGCTCAAAAGAGTAATGGTACCACCTGCTTTCCATTCAGTCTGTCTTTAAATTAATCTTCACATGTTTTGTTCATTTCACTATAGAGTCGGCAGATTCGATGCACGTTGCTGGAACGTACCGCGGCTGTGTCAGCGATGTCACATATGCACGGTGCTCCTTGATGATGTATGGACCTCTCACTATCCCGCCGTGGTTCTGGACATAATCTGCAAACGATGGACAGCTCACGGGCGACTCGCGGTGGCCATGAAGCGACACCTTCATTTCTTTCTGCACATGATAAATGTCCTTAATTTCATTTGCTGTGTGATTTATTATGCATTTTTACGTGCCACGCACCAGTCTGAAGTGAAATGTGATTTAGGATTTGTCTTCCTCGTTGGTCTGGAGTCAGCCCTGGACTTTTCTACGTGCCATGCAAAGTGATGCTGGTGTTTACTGACATGACGCTCCTCACTGTGGCAACACCATAGAGACAATCATTCTAGGGAATGAAGGGAAGACAATTACAGCCTGCTTTCTTTGCTGTGGACACACCGTTGAGGTTTTCTCTTCTCGTTGTGTTGTCTCAGTGTTTCTTTGTTTATCCCAATGATACCTTGTCCTGAAGTGTCTTCCTACTTCTGTATCACGGCAAGAGAAATCCCAGTGACTTCTCCTGCTTTAAAGTCATCCCTCTAAAGAGAAGTGCAAACTTAAATCTGCAAACTCAAATCGCAGTGCAGATGCCATAAATGAAGGCCGCGTTTCGTTCGGGGGGAAAAAAGGCAGCTGATCTCTGACATTTCGGAGCAAATTCCCGGCGGACGTCGGCGTGAATGCCATCGTCTTCATGAATGCGGCCGCAGCCATCGGGACGAATGCAGGCAGACTTGTCCAGTCCCTGTGGATGTGGCAAACTCACACCAATAAAGAAATGAAATGGACAAAAATAGATGGAGGTATGATGTTCTGTCCCTGGTGTTGGGTTTTTAATTTACTGAGCAAACACACTCACATACCCACACGTTGATTTGCTTGCGCATGATTGACAGCTACCCCAGAGCCCCACTGACTGTGGGATATCAACCCAGGCCCTAAAAAGGAGAATAGTCTGGGAAAAAAAAGCAACACACAAACAAATTGCATATTAACATTAGTGATCCCTTCGAGGTGCTGGGCCGACTCTCGAGCGCTTTGTCCAGTGTAGGACAATAAGAAATAGGCACCTTCTCAGCAGCAATTACTACAGCTTCCCGGACCTGAAGAGCCAGGCTTTGATCGACTTCAGCATCCATCGTCAGTATGAGCATGGTCAGTCTGTCAAGTAATGAATTAATCAGCGCTATTGATGCTTAATGAGGTTCAGCACGTAATGGCTGTCAAAGACTTCTCATCACCCTGAACAGTGTGCTTACAGCCGCAGCATAATGTCAATGGGGCCAGTCAGCTTAACACATCTAATCAGCAACTACCAACAGTAAGGAATAAATGAAAAGCTGATACTCTTAGATGAATGAATGAATGAATGTTGCATTTCTATGTCGCTTTTCTAGACACCCAAAGCTCATTACAGAACCAAGAGAGCTACTTGAACCACCATCGCTGTGTATCCCCCACCTGGATTATGCGATGATAGGCATTCTGTGCCAGTGCATTCACCACACAGTGGCCAAGGAGCAGGAGAGAATTCGCCAGTTAGATGTAGAGGATGATTAGGAGTCCAGATATGAAAGGGCCACAGTGGCTAATTTTTAGCCAGGACCCCTACTACTTTGAAAGATGCCCAGGGATCTGTTATGACCTCAGAAAGCAAGGACCTCTTTTATCCATGAATCATCCGAAGAACGGTGCCACTTTTACAGCACTGTAGAGCTGTCATGGTTACAGGATTCTAAAAACTCGATTACTAAAAAGCATCAATTAAAATTTTCTTTCTTGATTACTTGGCAGTATGGTGGAAGGGAGACGGCACATAGTGGATGAAGGTGAAAATATAGAGTGAAAACCATCAGTTGTCTGTCAAATACATCTCAAAGAAGACTTTCAGGTTTGAGGGACTCACCCAGTAATGCGTGATTAGACCTGGATATGTGCCATGTAGCCTCTCAGAGTAGCCTAACCTGTCTTTTTCATCACTTTGACTTTAAATCAGTTTGCTTAATTTACTTTCTATTATTCCTCTGTGTTAAAATATTAAAAGTTGCTGCTAAAACAAAAGGTAATTCTTTACATTAAGTTCACCTTCATAATGCATTCATTATGCATTCATAGAACATTCCGTGCACCTTCATAATGCATTCATAGAACATTCATAAGCAGCATGCAAGTACACTTTAACATCCTAACATCCCATAACAGCTTTAATAGTCATTAATAACAAACATTACATGTTTATACAATTATAATGTGTGTTATTATTGTATAATGTTTGTTATTGATGTATTTTACAGCTGTTAGGATGTTAAGGTATACATACATGATGTTTATGAATACTTAATGAATACCTTTTGAAGGTGACCTGAACATTTTATGAATGCAATATAAAAGCATTATGAAAGTGCAGTTAATGTAAAGCATCACCAAACAAAAGTTAGTGTCCTGACTGCGCTCGCGCACAAGCAGCCAGAGCCGAGAAATCGGGTGAACAAGGGTTCATTAAATGGGAGATGAAATAGGAACATCGAACAGAAGCCAGACGTCAGACTTCAATGACCGGACTGGGGAAAACATACCTAACGCAGCCTTACATTGGACTAATGATGGCAACAAGAAATAGCTTGTAAACATGGGGATTCCACACGAGGTAGATGATGGGGCATGGCACACGGAAGGAGTGGACGAGTGGGTATGACAGTTAGCCCTGTCATTTAGCCACATGATCTTACATAATATGGTACTTATTAGCCATATAATATTCATTATTTTTGTGTGACTGTGTGTTTTTAGTAGGGTTGAACGATATTTGATATATTTGTCACATTAAAGAGCTGAAAATGAACTATATAGTTAAATAGAACTTATTATCTACCAACATAGTCTTACAAGGAAGGTGGTGGTTTTGCCGTTAGTTGTGCCATCAGACACAAAGCAGTGCTGACAATCACTTGCTTTTGCTCAGTATTTTCTCTGGAATACAAACCATTTCCATACAGAGGAAGACAAATGTCTTTTTGTGGCCAGTTCTTGTTCACTTTTCTCCTCTTTGCTCATTTTGTTTACTTTCTCACAAATGCACCGTAGGGTCTGTGACTGAGTCAGACAGCGAGGACGAGAATGATTATGATTGTATGAGATCTCATGCAAAACAGGTAAATTTTAGACTGATTTTTTAAAACTTATACTAGATAATTTTGAAAAGGAACCATTGTTAGAATTGCAAAGCTTCCTAATTTTTTTCCCTTTGACTGACTTGATGGTTTGAACCCAGCTTTGTGTATAGAGTTTGCATGTTCACCCCATTTGGGTGTGGCTCTCCAGGTTCCTTCCACTGTCCAGAAACATGCAACTTAATTTAACAATTTAAGCCTTAAATTGACCGTATATGTGACCCTGCAATGGTTGGTTGGTTCCTGCCTTGCGCCAGATGCAATGCGTCTATTATATTATAAATAATTACTAAATTGTTGATGTAATTGATAGTGACATGCTCAGTATCCCCCTCACTACACTGGGATCCACCCAGACCACAGGAACGGGCTCTCCTGTAGACCACACCAACACCGACAGTAACCCATCATTCCCATCCAAGTACTGGCCAGGTCCAAACCTGCCTAAGTTCAAGTGAATTAGCTAGTCTGAACTGCAGGTGGTATGTCTGCTGGCAACTGATTGATGTCCTGCTGTTTGCAGTTGTCCATACAGTAAGACCTTCATGGACAACGCAAAAGGCTTTCATTATGCAAGAGCAAACAGAAGCTGGGACCATGGGAAAGAGATCATTGGACCAGGGCGTTCAAGCAGAAGAACAAGGCTAAACTTGTGGAAGTCACAGTAATTAGCACCTTTTTGGCTTTGATTAATAGTACACTACATAATACACTGGAACACATTATGACAGGTACAATTATAACATAGAGAAAACTGTTAAAAGTGCAAACTACAAATTTTTCATTTGTTCCCATGGTCTAGATATCGTCACTCTTCCTAAAACGGGTCAGATGTTACGGTAGAAAAGTATAGGTGTGTTAGATAATGGTGTTCAGGCAGCAGTGTATGGGTGTGTTAGGTGGTGATTCTCAGGAAGCAGTGTATGGGTGTGTTAAGTAATGGTGTTTAGGCAACAGTGTATGAGTGTGTTAGGTGGTGATTCCCAGGAAGCAGTGTATGAGTGTGTTAAGTAATGGTGTTCAGG
>JAODJX010000001.1:52199912-52234387 GCA_026776945.1 Isichthys henryi
TATATAAGTAAAACCCACTTGACTTGATATATAAAGGTTGTTAAATTATTAAATAAGTCATGAAGAGACAGCTTATGCAACCATAACACGACATAAAATGCAGGGGTGAATATGACTGACAATTATCATAGGTCATTGCACATTTTATAAGCCTGAATAAGGGCACAGGTGATCGAACGCAAATTCTGCATTTCACAGAGGGTTTGGGTAACATTGTAAATGTAGGTTAATGTTGTTAAAGTGTATTTCAAAAGTCGTCTGTTTACATCACTTCATCCTTATGGCTGTTGCGTAATTGTTATATGAACAAGACTTTGTTTAGTTACCAATTATTCTTTTCTTTATTTATTTAAGGTTAATCTTTGTCTCAAGAGCCTTTTATAATTTCTTGAAAATGGACAATTGTGTATTATTTATGTTTATTTCATTAAAATGTTAAGATTTACAAAGCAGGTTTGTAATTGATATTCAAAAGTGCGCTCTTAATAAAAAGGTTCTGTTATGTAATGATTTATGCTCTTCATATGTGCTTCTTGAAATGGGTCATCTTTAGTCATTTACTTATCTCGGGTGAATTACTTAAGTTTTTAATAAAACCTGTGAATAAATTTTAAGGAGTTCTAGTATTTGGGGGACAAGTGGCGGACCCTACGATTGGTCAGCGGTTCTGGCACGTTCTGACCCGTCAGCAGAAATGGGACGGTCAGCGGCATGTTTGTGGGGACACATGCGGACCTGGTCTCCTCATATGAAGTTGCACTCCCCGTGTTCACTTCACATGTATTAAGTAAATAAATATGTGAAGGAGCACAACTCAGCTGCATTGACTCAGCGATGCCGCCTTTGAAGAGATATATCCTCTGTTATCGGCTGCTGTTGGATTCCTGAAACTCGCAGACAGCTCACACGTTCGTTGTCTTAATGTTTAAAGATATACTCATTATTAAATAGGAAGTGCTGCCGAATTTATGAATCCACAAATAATGCCTTTAGCTTTTCCTTTGGTTCCCTTCCTGACACAGCCCTGTGTGTGTGTGTGTGTGTGTATGTGTGCCTGTCTGTGTGCGCGTGTCTGTATCTGTGTGTCTGCATTCCAGTGCTTTTCTTCCCAGCAGAGCCACGTTTGCCTCTGCTCACTGGCCAATATCACCACAAAGCTGGAAAGTCTTACCCTGCCTCAAGGCCGCCTGTCAGATTCTGCACCATTCAGCTCCTTTATTTGGTCATACTGCATTCCTAGATATGGCATGTTTTTGTTGTCGCCCTCTACCATATGCAAAGCATGCTAATTTTAGTGTGTTGCTACCTCCTGTACCGCGTGCGTGGCAGCTCATTAATGCTCAACCTGTAAGTGAGGGAATATTACAGCTCATTGGTGACTAACAATTCAATGAAAATTAGCTGCCTGAAGTAGAGTGAAAAATAGCCATTGTTTGAAGGCAAATTAAGCAAAAAATAAAAAAAAAAAACAACATGTCTTGGTGCTACTCAGTTCTCCGCTGGGCAGGTCTACTGTATATGGTCGAAAAATGGTGACACGCCTGCTCCCCAGATATTCCCTGGATGTTAAGGTGAAGCATTAGCCCAGGATAACAAATATAAATCACAGAGATGTTGCCGATTATTACTTTGGGAGTTTGTGGGGCAGGAGTCTGCCACTTGGGTAGAGTGGGTGATGGAGTACGGTGAGGTTCAGAGAAAAAAAGAAATTTTTAAGAGAGCCAGCAAAATGGGAATGAGGTACCTTTGACATGAAAGCATAGCAAACTGTTGAAAACCAAATAAACATTTACAAAGCAAACCACCGAGCCAGCGGTAACAAGCGGCTAGCATCAACCCAGCTAACCCTACGTACCTTAGCCAGTTAGCCAGCTGGACTTCATTAAAAGAAGCGACTGTTGGCACCGGGATGGTAATTGTTCACCATAGCAAGGTGGAAGCCACAGAAACCGGCATCATGCTGTATCTCAGACAGCTCGACGTATTATTAAAGAATATTCAAATTATTATTAACATATTATTAAAGAACTTTCTGAAACGAGATAGGATTAGCGAAGATGGAATAGCCATAATGACTTTATAACGTCATAATTACTGCATAATGATCAGCTGTTGAGTAACCAGCTGGTTTCACAGTTGAATGTAACTAGAGAAAATTTGTGTCTTAATGATCAATTGTTGACCTTTGATAATGTTCCTAGTGTGTCATCAGCGGTAGATGGGATTAATTTGACCCAGTATTACACTGATTGTAAAATAGTTTACCTTCTCTTAAAAGACTTACTAGTCACGACTGCTGGAGTTGGAAAACAATTAGAAAGAGGAGGCTGTACCACACTTTCACCCTTCAGCAAGGTTGGCTACATTAACCACTCAGATCCCTGAAGTTAATTAACAGCATTTACCACAGGTGTCTGGAAAGACTAAACAAACAAACAAATGGTGACACAAAGGTGGTTTGAACACAACTTTCCCTGCTGTTCTACTCCAGCGACGGTCGACATCTGGCAGGGGGGTCCAACTGAAATGAAGGGTGAACCTAAAGAGCTGGTGGCACAGGGGGCCTTGTGAGTAATAGGGTCATTAAGCTAGCCTGCCCCCCCTGCACCCTTGTGGATTGCTGCTGGGTGGGTTGATTGCCTATTGCAGTGTGGGACGCTCTGTCCCAGACTCTATTGTGACAACTGTGGTGGTGATACCTTCAGCTTGCATGGGTCTTGGATTGGATGTTCACCCCGCCCCACAGACACACACACTCACACACAGGAGACACACACACAATCATGCACATGCGTTTTGCCCGTATTCGGATGGTGTCAGCACCTAAAAACACCAAGAGGAATACAGGTTGAGTTATGAGGACATGAATCTTGTGTTCCGGCACTCATGGGGGGGTGGGTTTGTAGTTTACGGGCTTGTTCACCGTTGGACCTGCTCGTTAAGAAATACAAGATCAGAGATTAATCAGACTCCAAAGCCACCTATGCCTCTCTCTCTCTCTCTTTCTCTCTCATGCAACCCCATGTTTTTGTCAACTTTAATGTAGAAACTGGACCCTCGAAAGGCTGGTCACTGCTCATGCTAGTGCCAACCTAATTTCACAGCTTTCCAGGCTCCGCTCCGGGTTCTCTGGGCTGTACCTCCACACCGCCGCCCCAAAGCAGCCAGCGTTGTTCATCTTCTGTGCCAAGACATTTACTGAAAAAAGCTAAGTAACAAAAACAGGCATAATAAGCTGGAAGTGTTTCGTAGAAATCACTGCGACATCTAATTAACAGCTTTGTATAGATAGCTTTGTGAGTGATTGTGCCTTGGCTGTTTGTCTTAAGGCCAATCGCAGTCTGCCTAAAGCAAGATCTCTCTGGTGGATTGAAATTAAAACTGTAGAAGTGGTTCCTTCGTCACAGGCCCTCATTAGGCTACAGTGGAGCGCTGCGTCTGATGGTAGCCATGGTCACCAGCAGCTGAGGAGGCATCTCTCTGCTTCAAGTGAGCAGGAGCGTGTCACCTGTTGCCACTTCACTTGTCATGCTCACTTCTGTTTACTCAACTCTTTTTAAATTAGGAAAGTCCTGAGTCAGGCCATTTTACCCTGTGACACGGGCATCTAATTTGGGGCAGGGTCTTTAGAATTGTCCGGTTCCTGGACTTAGGGTGAGCATCATCCCTGCAAGTCCCAGACCCCGCAGAACACCATATCTCAGGTGTACTTAAACCAAAGCACTTTTCTAACACAAGGAAATAAAAATGAGGTTTAACTTCTCTCTCCTTAAAACATAAACTAAGTAGAATAAAAAGCTATGAATCATGGGAAAGTGTGATATGTGAATGTGTGTACAGTGTACCTGTCTCTGATATGCCGGTGAGCATGATGAATGTGTGACATTACACATTGCAGGAAAGGCCATGTGCAGAGCAGATGTTGGAGATATTAAATATATTTAGCTGCATATTTCTCTAGTGCCATCTTGCCGACATATTTTTTTCTTTGCACGATAATATTTCTCATTTCATCATTACTGGTTAATTAATCTTGGTAATGTTTCATAATTAATCTCTCATTTAAAACTAACTGATTTCTTTCACATAAGGAGCACCAGACAGGCTGCAGATGATATTGTGTCACACAGTTATCAGTACAGTACAAAATGCCACCATTCTTTTTTAAGATTACCCATAAT
Source organism: Isichthys henryi (assembly GCA_026776945.1). Classification (NCBI taxonomy): domain Eukaryota; kingdom Metazoa; phylum Chordata; class Actinopteri; order Osteoglossiformes; family Mormyridae; genus Isichthys; species Isichthys henryi. The sequence goes on from JAODJX010000001.1 coordinate 52,204,094, forward strand.
TCTGTTCCACATGCCGCATTTTATATATTTTATTTCCCAAATATGGAATTTTTGTGCTGGACAAGGCATAGCATTGAGTGAATTTTAGCAGTGGGTTTGCATCTGATTCACATCTCGGTTCCCTCATATTTCCGTAAGACAAATTTGGGGGGAAAAAAGGTGCTTGCATGTAAAAAGACTTACTGAATTCTAATGTGTGACAATGTATAGCCAAGACACATTGTGCTTTTAATTTAGGTCCTTCTGAACTTCCCGAGTTGTTAGAGGAACCTCGAACGATCACACTTTGATGGTGTGGCGCATTAGCAATGCCCTTTCCGGAAGCTTCTCCTCCTCTTGGTGAGTGTAGCAGTGTTCCCCCACAGCCCTGCCGGAGCCTGATTTACTTCTGCCTGTCAAAGGGAGATGGGAAACCCAATAGCGCCGACGCTGGCCACATGTTTGGCAGAGCGAATAGCGCGGGAAACACTTAGCCGATTGATGCTGTGTGCGGGCGGTCCACCGTGCCGTTCTTATATTATTTATTTGCTCTGCGGCTTATCGCTTTTACAGTTATATGGTTGGGTATTGACGGAAGCTCTCCGCATGATGTGTTTCCTCTGGGTCTTTATTTTCAGGGCAGACTTAGCTCCTGAACCAGCAGACCACCTGGTAGGCAGTGACTGCTTAACTACATGATCAAAATAAACGCAATTTATTTTGCGCCAATTAAAGGTTAATGTTTTTACAAGTTTGCATATTATATATATCTATGTGACATGTCACGTACAATTTTGACGCCAACAATAATGCATTATCATCATCATCATCATTATTTATGGGTAGTATTTTTGTTTATCATTTAATACATGCATCATTTAATGAACACCACACAATCCTGTATTGGCTAAGCACTTTTCTTATGAGATACTTCGTACAGTACTGCAGCAAGGTACCCCAATAAGCCAGTAACCCCGCTTCGTAGTACAGGCCACAGATTTGACAGTAATTACACGCCATTTAAAGAACACATGAATAAATAAGGTACCAGAACATTCTGCTACATAAACGAAGTTATTTAATATTTGAATTAGGGCTGCCGCGATTAGTCGACGTGGACGCGGAAAACGTGTGTTTTCATATTTTAAATCGACGCATCGTTATTTTTAATATTATGTTAATGAAATTACTTTTATGATTTATAAAACTCTTCAGTTTATCATATCAAATAGTTTCCTTCAGTATCGCAACGTAATTATGGGAGTAGTTCAAATTATCACAAGACAAAAGGTGGTTTCATGCTGTGCAAGGTTTGGAAGACATACCACGGCGGCACTGGCGCTATGCATGAGCACCTGAAGAGGAAAAACACCTGTAAGTAATATTCTGGACTGCCAGATTCGGTAAAACCATTTAAGTGTTGTCAATTCATGTTTATTAAATTACCCGTAGTATGGAGAGCTTATTACTATCGTTTGTCCTTGTAGCTGCTTATTACACTCATTTAAGCCATAAAGTCGTCTGCTTGCTACCTTACAATTTCCGATGAATGAGTGAGAGAAAATGTTTAGGCTACAATCTGCGGTTATTCTACGTTAATTGACGGTAGCAGTATGTGTTCGCAGGTGGCCTTGTTGGGACCAGTGTTGTTATCGTAAACTAGCTAAATCTGAAATGAAAACGGACACAAAAAAAAAAATAAATTTTTTTGAAGAGAAATAAAAATGAAAACTATATTTACAAACAAAAAACAAACAAGAAACGTGCTGGGCTTTAAATTGCAAAAAGTACCGCCACACCACCCGCGTCTTTTTGCTTTGCTTTGTTTAACCGCAATATACCAAATAACCACAATATATCTTTAAATCCGACTTTATACAAATTACTAAATTTTGAGCATCACAACATGTCTTTATACAGGTTGTTGTCAAAATACAATCAACTTAAATAAAACGGTCAATTTGATTTTCTACAGGAATATTAATCGTGTGCATTAATAGACCAATGGTTAAACATATTCAATATTTATAAAAGTAGTCCTTAGTGGCATCCCAGTTATGAATAAACTGAATCATTAAAAGAGTGTGTTATGTAGTCATCTCTATAACACACAGCTTGTATTTCTGTGGCCTGGTGTAAATACACCGGTTATGACAGGAAGCTACAGTATAGTGGTACATTTTGTAATCTGATGCAGGTCCTCGTACAATTCTCTGATAGCAGAGAGCATTATTGTTGGTTTTTGCTGTTCCCTATTAAACCTTTTTTTCTCAGCTACTGTAAATATAATCTACATATTGTAGCTGTATGGGAAAATACACAATGTAAGTGACACTGTCATGGGTTTGCCAAAACTGGATTGCGAAGAAGTCACTCGCTGCTTTGCCAAACATTCTCCATATTGGAAACAGTGACAAAAATTGGGAGCTTTTTCAAATGAATATATTACGCTGTAAGAATTCAGGCTTTTGAGTGCCCAATTATCATTTCCACTGCTTATTTTTAAAAGTAATCATTCTTGTGAGCAGCTTTTGGCTGCGGAATCGTATTACTGGATAATAAAAATGAAGGTCTCGGTCTATTCCTATTATTAATGTGTTTCCAGCACACGTAGGAGATGCATAATGCATCAGGCTCCGCAGTTCCTCCCTGTGAGGGGGCTCCGGCGGGCTAGCGGGCAGCAGTCCTCGGAGAAGGAACGCTTGCTGCCAACAACCCCCCCCCCCCCATATAATCCCTCGCAATCGGTCACTGACACCACCTTCTCCCAGCGCTCCCCCATAAATAAAACGTCCGCACGATAGCGGCGAAGCCAGATTCATGCAAGTCCAACGGCGCTAGTGGTGCTAACTTTTGGCACGTCGCCCAGCGTGTTCCTCCTGACCGATTATGTCGGAATTAATTTAAGGTCCGATCCCTTCGTGGGGGATTATGGGCCGTCTCGGCGGCACACACAGGTGTAACAGAGCAATGTTGTCTCTCCGTTTGGATAACGAGGCCTCCTTCGGACGTCAGAATGTGAATGCAATTAGCTCCTGGTCCCCTGCGAGGGTACGCAGTCCTTAGCGGTATGATCTAATTGGTTCGTTCGTCGAGGAACTTCCCCATGTGGGATTGCAAGGAATGTCGCACCTGGACAGACCAGCCTGTACATGAGGCAGCTTCTGCCTTAATCTCCCTGGCACAGTAATGAGGCATAACGCCAACATGGGGCAAACATACGGTACATTTATTTTAATGTGCCATATTGTAACACTTAATTCTAATGCCAGAACTTTAAACCTTGATTGTACCTGTTAAAATCATTTTAACTTTTAATTTAGTAATTAATAAATGTGTTTCTCTGCCGTGGATGTTGCCATCTTCTTTTTTACCCTTAGATTGTTGTTTTTGTAATAATCCATTTTCCCCCCAGCATGAAACCGCTCCTCTAGCAGTAGGGGGTTGTGTTTCAGCAAAGGGGAGGATTAAGCCTGGGTGTAGATACCTTCTGCATCCTGTTTCTGAGGAATCGCACATTTCTCCTTTGATTGAATTTGACATCCTTCATTCTGGGGCGATGTGAGAGAACTTGTCATGGATTTTTTCAGCGGTAGGCCTACCTGACGAATCCAGGCTCCAGTTTCAGGCTGCTGCCACCGATCGGCAGTGACAAATGGAAGCCAATCACGCCTCTCTGTCTCACTCTCCAGAGCTCCTGCCCAACTGCCACGACTTGCGGTGCCGCTATGGCTGCGTCATGGCCAGGAACGGAACATTCTGCTTCTGTGCTGACGGCTTCCAGGTGGAGACTGATGGACGTGGCTGCAAAGGTGGGCATGAGGGTGACATTCGGGTGGCATTTGGGTGTACTGCAGCCAAAGGAAGACTGTTAGTACCCAAAGATTTAGCGTAATTACCGGCTAAAGCTCTGTCTTTTTATCTCAGAAAATTATCCATGCTGTTTGAATAATCAGCTGTAAATTAGAAAGATTTGGAGACAACACAAGAGGAAACTTAAAGAAGGATGATTAACATGTGAAATAATGTATTTTATATGGATTATCAAAGGAGTTCAGGAAAAGCAATTGAAACTGCATAATAATCAGATATGGCCTTACGGTGTGGTTGTCATGTGACGCATTTAGCTTTTGTTTATATGTTTCTCTCCCACCAAGATTACGATGAATGCAGTGTGTATGGCTTGTGCAGTCAGACCTGCACGAACACTTACGGATCATACAGATGTAGCTGTACGGATGGCTACATCCTGCAGGCAGACAGAAGCTCCTGCAAAGCCAAAAATGGTAAGGGGATGCGTTAGCTGTGCGGCCTTTTTCTGAGAATTCTATCACCATGCCTTCCAGCCAATCTGACGCTTGGCTTTTTATAATTAACACTAGCTTATGCGTATAGTGTGACTTAACATTTAAAATGCAAGACCTTCCTGACATGCGAGACAGCAATTCATTTTACGCTCCCAGATAGGTCGCCATTCACTGTTGAGAGAAGTTATACAGTCAGCAGTTAGATTTCTTACTTTTGCAAGTGAAAATAGGGACGTTATGAGACATGTAATGCTTAGAATACATTACAGTAGAAATTAACACCTGCTACATTGGTTTACATAATGCTTTAAAATGTATGACATTTACCTGAGTTCTACTTATAGATAATAATGTTCAGTGCCATTAACTGGCATCTCCACAAATTTTTTTTTGGGTAATTCAGACAGATCTGGTCAGGAGACACAGGCAGCCGTTCAGGGTGCCATCTACTGGGGGGCCGGGGGGGAGGTAGGGCTGCACGATTTGGGGAAAATATCTAATCGCAATTTTTCTGACAGACATTGCCAGAACGATCTGATTTACAATTTATTTTTTTATGTCAAGCTCAGTTCAATATTCAGTGTGTAGTAATTTTAAAACAGATGACACAGCATGAGATACCATCAATATTAACTGGTCTATATTCAAATGCGAGGATGAGAACTTAAAGATGCGGTGTGTCAAGTTAAATAAAGTAATAATGAAGACCATTGCAGCAAAAAGAAAAATAGCGATCTTGCAGGTAACGCTGATTACCCCCTAATAACACTAGGACCGCCTTTTCCCAGCCAATGAACAAGCAAGAACTACTTCGGTGTCTGCAGCCCTTTTGTTTGCGCTGATGTGTTATTAGTGTTAATAACAGCAGCTACTGTAACAACACTCGAAAAGCCATAATGTTCATAAGAGTGGCTGTTCTGTCCTGGAACCGTAAAGCTGGAAATTTTTAAACGTAGTATGCATTTTTATAAAATGTTGAATAAATAGGAGTCGTTTCTTGGCGATTTCATGTTGGTTGAAGTTTCTGCTTTTTAACAACTGTATACTGTTATTTTCTATGCAAATCAATTCAGGTGAAGCCCAAAAAACTACGTGTTCAGGGTTACAAACTCTTTCAGACTCTCACACAAGAAATCTTAAGGCGAATCTATATTCCATTCTGAATTTAAAATTAGCTGCATCAAAAACGTTACTGCAGTTTGCAAACCCCACAGACTATTTACAAGGTAATAAAACTTACATACATGTAATTGTATGTGCAGAACAGGTAACAAAAAAATCTCACTCCATGTAGCTGACCAAGTTGCCAACCCTGCATTTTATTTGAAATAAAAAGTAAAATGCAGTTTTTGACTGAAGAGGCTTATTATTCCTTTGCTTTGTTAGTCGGACAAATACAAAACGAATGAATAAACATTATATGCGTCTCTTTTTCTATCTTTTTTAAATAAGACCGTGTGCTCATACCCAACTGTAATAGCGATTAAAGTGATCTATTCTTTTAGTATTTATGTTAAAGCAGGACTTTTATTTTATCACTGTTGTGGGATTAAGATTAAGCTTTGGAAACACTTAAATTAATAAGCACAAAAACATATGATATAAACACGACTGTATTATGGGTTTTACGGCTTTTTTGGGGGTCACCGACTCCGCTGCCGTGAGAATTACTGACTCTCTCATTCTTCTTTTGATGGGTTAGCGGTATCCTAATGCTATTGCCTATTAACAAAAACGATTTCATTTTGTCTCAGACGGGGGACGCTGACAGTGAAGCTTGCCTAGGGTGCCACTTGGGTTTCATCTGGCACCGGAATCAGGTCTAAATTTACGCAAGAACTCAGGCATCTCATGGTCTTCTTTTGCACACTTGAATTTCTCAATTCGCCACTGGCATTAACGTGCAAGTTCGACAGATTTCGGCTCCAAACGTGGCAGAAGGTGGTCCGGCTCCCTCTCTGTCATTCTTATGTAATTACAGCTAAGTATATGTTTAGGAAATGTGACGCTCTGACCGTGATAAGCTGGTCATCATCGAATGTTTGCCATAAATAAAACATCCTGGTGAGAGCCAAGGTCAGCGAGAGAGCACGGGACAACGAGCACTGAACTGAGCTTAGATGCGTTTTCACACTGTCGCTCCAGGGCCTAGCAATGTGTGAGGTGTAAAGACGCCCCCAGTGAAAACATCTCAAGGAGTTAAAAAGATACTTAGATCTGTGTCAAAACATTGAGTGGCTAGCAGAGAACATATGTCTGCAGAAAAATAATTTAAAAAGTTATTAATTGGTTGTAGCACTCTCCCGGTTGTACATCATTAAGTTTTGTCCAGACATACGGGATCTTAATGTCTTTTTTTCTTGTTCATCTGTTTCTCTATATGTGCTTAAGTCATGTGCTTCAAACTGCACAGACCATTTTAATCTTTAATAAGTGGAAAATATGGACATGATATCAAATACTGAAGACAGACGTTACTTTTAAGCTTGCACTCTCTTCAAAATAATCTGCTTTGAAGAGAAGTAACGGAAAGGGGATGGTGTTTTTGGCTTATAATTAGATGATAAACATTGACGAGGCTTTTTGGAGAAATTACGTGCTTGTCATTAGAGGAAATTACTTTTTGAAAATCATATCTCTGGGTTGTATCACAAGACGAGCAAGTTTTTATGAGCATTGCAGCATAATTTTTCGGCTATTGCTTAGTGTAAGAAACGACTGCCAGTGTATTAGCTGTTAAGAGATAAGGTAAAAAGTAGCTGGGAGAAAGCCTACAATGATTTATTACCTGAATTAGTAGAACGTCCTGTGAGTTAAACTTTTTTAGAGGTGTGGGATAAATCACAGCTTGTCCGAGTGAGCCCTGTACCTGAAATATCACACGGTGAGTTAGGCCCCCGGAGTCGTCACTGATAGGCCTGAACTTAAAGCAGTAAATCGCGCATCGGCCTGCTGCGAAGGTGCAACGTCATCGTGATAGTACTGTCAGTAGATCACTGTGGTTCTGCAATGATAAGTGACAATCGGCATCAAAAGGTGTGGGCGTAGGTATGGGCGGGAAAAATGACAAGATACTGCTGGCTATATGATAGTACAAGACTTGAATCAATGAATTTAACATACTGTTGATGAAAAGTGATTTTTGGTTTTTGATTGAACACAGCTAATTTCTTTGTTGCAATAAGACACAATTATATTTATGTTTTTTCTTTGTATGGTTATTTAAAATAAATCTAGTAGATATTAACTTCCGAATGAATACAAAGTAACTTAGTTTTGTGATTCACTATTTGTATAGCTTGAGTTATGACAACTCTCTCCTTAGCCACCGTGCTATCAAACTGCTGGGTGTATTGTTCATTATTGAAGAATCCTTCAGCAGCAGCTTCAACTCGTGTCTGCAAAGCACGGGATGACCCTCTCATTGACCGCCCTGGGCCCCTCTAATTAAAGTCGCCCCTCACTGCTTCCTGTGTTTCCTTTTCCTCTTTCAGAGCCCAGCGACAGACCCGCTGTTCTCCTAATTGGAAACTCGGAACAAATCGCCATCACGCACCTCAACGGATCCTTGCTGCAGACCTTAAAATCTTTCAATATGAAAGGAATGCGCACAATGGATTTCAGTTACAACACAGAGACCCTCTGTTGGGTGACGGTCGCCCCCACAGCCAGCCGGCTCTGGTGCAGCAGGATGACGGGCCTGCATGTGTTCTCTGAGGAGTGGGAGATGAGAGTTGGGCAGAACCTGCAAAGTGAGTCCTTAAACACATTGACACAAGGTCTCTATTGAGCATTGGCACCAAGGAAAAGTGAACTTTTTTAACTCATATGTTATGTAAAAACATGTTTCCCAGCTCATAAACATGAAATATGAAGGATGCCATTGTTTTGCACCGCTGGCCTTGAGTAACAAGCAAGTATCTTCAAGTATTTTTTAAGCAAAAATATGTTTTCCAGTAGGGGCGGCATGGTGGTGCAGTGGATAGCACTGTTGCCTCACACCTCTGGGACCCGGGTTCGAGTCTCCACCTGTTCGAGTCTTGCATGTTCTCCCCATGTCGTTGTGGGGTTTCCTCCAGGTACTCCGGTTTCCCCCCACAGTCCAAAAACATGCTGAGGCTAATTGGAGTTGCTAAATTGCCCATAGGTGTGTATGTGTGAGTGAATGGTGTGTGAGTGTGCCCTGCGTTGGGCTGGCCACCCATCCTGGGTTGTTCCCTGCCTCATGCCCATTGCTTCCAGGATAGGCTCCGGACCCTCGCGACCCAGTAGGATAAGCGGTTTGGAAAATGGATGGATAGATGTTTTTCAGTTCATAAACATATAATATGAAGGATGGCCTTGGTAACAACCAAGCAAATAGTCTTAAGTCCAACCATGCCTTTGTAACAGGATAGATTGTGAGAGTTTACTGTTAAAAGTGCTCATTAATTGAGCCAGTGTTGCACACACTGGAACCTGTAGTGATGTGAGTGATTTGAAGCAGATATGAGTGTGGCTTAGTGTGAACCTTTCACTCACGAGTCCCTGTCCTCAGCGGAATTCCAGCAAACACAAATACGTTGAATAGCCTTTGATATATATATATATATATATATACTGTATTCCTGAGATGTGTCGGGTGCTCACTTCCGCTTGAGCCCGTAGCCATTGTATCTTCAGAATAATGAAGAATTTGTTGCTAGAGTCCAGGTTTATCACATTACAGCAGGCCGTCCTAAAGGCCAGCACTCCACCGTTTGCGTTATGAGTGATTGTAGAGTGACATAACCATAAGAGAGGCCTTAATTTCCTCATAATTGCGTGTTGTCTAGATGAGAGCTTTATCCTCTGGCGTCCCATTGGTGTGCTTGTTAAAATACCGGACATCATTTTCTATATAATGAATCCCTGGAGCAGATATTCACTGAGCGGCAGTGAGTCCCCAGTGGTTACTTCAGTAGTAAGGTGGAGGTTCCCTTTCAAAGCCAGAGACACTGAAATTACACGTCGGCCATCTTAATGTTGTCCACCGAGCACTGATGTATGTTTAGCAGCAGTCCTCCCTGATGACAGGTGTCTGCGGCGGCCGGAAGTGAATGTAGTCGCATGGGTTCCTATCCAGCTAAACTCGGTGGTTTGAAAAGGCTGTAGTAGGTTAATGGTCCCTTGAACCCGGTCCATTTTAGCATATTCTGGAAAGGATACCTGTACCAAAACTGAGGGATTAAACTGTACACTCTAGTGTGGACGTGCCATCGTTATTATGACATAATTAATCTGTATATGACGGTGCCATCTAAAGAGTGAAAATGGAGTGAGGCATTTCTGAGAGGAGTGAATGTCCCAAAATCACTGTGCTTGGAGGAGGGAGCAGACACAGCGGCGATGTGTCAAACCTGTGGCCACTAATGCCATGGCAGTCCGGGGACACACAGACAAAGGAGCACCCCCTGGTGGCCTGACGCAGCACAAACGTTGCACACTCAGCTGCAACCACGTTTCCTGCCGTAATAAAGATTCATGGGCTATGAAGGAACAGGGAACGTGGCCAGGCTTTGCTCTGCCTTTGTGTTCGGCTCATGCCAGAGAGACTGTTTCCAATTAGACATGAGTGCCATGCTTTAACAGACCTGGGGCGTCCATGAAACAAACAGCCTATTAAAGGGGAGAATCCCGTTCCGAGAGAGAACGCGTCGATCTAAGCAGTATGTTCCCTGCCTGCATCCCTGGCTGAAATCTGGGCAAGTTTTCCTTTAAATGTAATCGGATGCTTCTGCCTGAATCATAGCAGACCTCTTTATCTCATTTCCGAAACCACTGTCCATGTTTTTCATAATAACTCTATAATCAAAGGAACTCGAAGGAAATCGAAGGAAGTCTTGTAATATCGTCAAAAAGCTGATTCTTCTACCCATATACCCACTTAGTGTTTCTGTGAGTCACATCCACTTTTTTATGCATTTTCCATTTGAATGTATACAGTATGTGCTGTAGGTATAGGTTGTGATACAGGGGGGTGTAGAGCTTCAGATCCTCTTTAACCAGTTCTGGCCATAGAGACGTGTGTAAACCCGCTGTAGAAGATGGTGCGGTATCCCCCCCCCCCATGTTAAAATGGGATCGTTGCCATGTTACACTGAAGTGTATTTTTCAGTCGAGACTCCCACAAAGTGGTCTTCAGTAACTTGTGTGTCGGTGAAGCCCTGTTTAATAACAGAGACATAGAAGTGCAGTGAAGCTGTCTTAGGAAATCTCTCTCATGTTTGTTTTGGATGCAATTTGGCTTTTCTTTGTGTTCTCCTCTCTTCCTCTCTAGACGTGGATCAAATGGCCATCGACTGGCTCTCCGGCAATCTTTACTTCACCGACCTGGCCAATGGCCGCATATCTGCATGCCGTCAGGGCAAAGACACATGTGTTGCTGTTATTGATGTGGACCTGCGTAACCCCGGAGGGATTGCACTGGACCCCCTCATGGGGTAAGTCACCCCGCACAGCTCTCTCTCCCCCCCCCCCCAACTGGACTGCTGCCATCATCCACTGTTACTGATGCAATGCACTTAATCCTGCCAGGTCGTCGGTCAGTGAGTGACAGAGTTGAAATTACAGCCGGGTCCTTCCCGTTCATGTGAAATAATAATAAAAACCTACAGATCTAAGACAAGCAAACAGTTTATAAAGACGGGAGAAGGGTGGCGTCTAGGAAACCCTGCAATCTCTCCCTTGAATCTGTGGGCACCCGCGACTGGCTTTACTGGTTTATTAACTGGCTTTAATGGTCTAGTGTATCATATCTTTGTCATCTATCCCCCCTTACGTGACCAGTTACCCAATACAGTAAAATCCATTTATAACAGACTTCAAGGGACCTGACAAAAGAGTCAGTTATATCCAGAGTTGTTTTACGCCCAGAGCACAACTACAGGACTCAATTTACGCATGCCACACCCCAGCAGACACACTTGTAGTATAGATTATATAGACACACTGACCAGATGCGTGACTATTATAATTCCGACTACGTATCTGCGCTGGATATCACCGGCAGGCCACGTGCCTTGTATGTGGAGCCTGCATGTCCGTTATAGCGAACAAAACTACGCTGGATATCACCGGCACGCCACGCTCCTTGTAGGCAGAGCCTGTATGTCCGTGATAGTTGAACAAAACTACAGCCAAAAGTGGCCCAGGGGACCACATTGTTTGTCTGTTATAAGAGAAATTACTTTATATGCGAGTCCGCTATGGTAGATGCTTTTTCTGCATGTTCTTAAAGGTGCACAGCCGGGACCAGCGGACTGCGTCCGTTATAGACGATATTCCGTTTTAAGCAAGTCCACTAAAGCGAGATTTTACTGTATAGGCTTGTGGTTATTCTGGCACTTTTCCCAGGAATAGTGGGTCATACAACAGGTACATCTGCCCCAGAGATAGATGATTAAGTAAATTTAATACAGTTTGAAATGTACATAAACATAAGCTGCTTTAGGAGAGGGTGTTCATATGCGAAAACAGAAGCGAACAGCTGCTCTTGCCACAGCCTTCGTGGCAGTGTTTTTCCTTTCAAGCACAAATACATTAGAAACACTTAGCTCCCGAATTGCTTTCTGCGGGGGGTAAATAATATATTCATGCCGTCTTGAATCTTTTAAAAGTGAATAATTCAGCCAGAGGAGTCTGCAGAAGATCGTAGTATAATTATTATTTTTGTTAACGCTCATCAGCCACAGAAAGGTCTTGGGTAAAAGTGTGTGATGAATCGCGGGCTTGAGCGGCGATTCGCTTCCTTCATGTTTATGATCATACAGGGTCAGCAGAGAAGACCGAACCTGCATTTCACCAACAGGGCTCTAATGAGACACTCTATTTCCAGAAACAGCAATGACCGATAAAGACTGGCCCATATTTCCTGCTTTTTCATCCAGAATGTGGAAGCTGGTGGAAATCTTCAACGGTCCATTGGAGAAATGCTCCTTTCTCACTGAAGATGACCTGAGATTTCCACATTATATAGCTTACATTGAAATAATATAATGATATTGTCATTAATGCCATTTGATTACAGGGTACATTACCAAACCCCCAGGGTGTTCTGGTGATTCCCACTCTGGTTTGACCTGGTGTTTTGGAACCGGTTGTTTTCCTGTATATTTATTTGTTCATTTGTGGTATTAAAAACATGCCCCGTTTCTGATGTTCCTGCCATGGTCCTAAAATGTAATTACTTAAAAATTTGCATATTTCAATATGATTCCCATGTTCAAAAAATAATTTCAGTCCGAAACATTTTGTTAACTTTTAAACTTACACTTATTCCTTTGGCAGATACTTGTGCCATTGGTCATTTCCAGATCACTAACTTGTTTCCAAGGTCACTTACAGGAGCTCGCCAACAGACAAAGACACAAACTGCTTCAGTATAAGCTTCACTCTGATCTCAGCCAACTATACAAATTGCCTTATGAAAGAACAAACATCAAAAGGTAACAAAACATGCACAATTGCATGTGAATGCAGTATGTCGATGAGTACACCCAGTATGCAATCTGGAGTACAGAGCTACGGTGCTGTCTGAAAAGAATATTGGCATGAGGTCTATGTCAACCAGTGGACCTCTCTCCCCGTGCTTTAATCCAGCCCCTGAGAGATGTTGCTCCATGATTCCTTGATTAGGTTGCTAATTAAGAGTTGCTAATGGTTGTGTGCGCTGAAGGACATCTGATAAGGATACACTGAGTGTCCTTGCTTTTTTGGTTGCTGCCGTCTGCAGCCTGAGCTCGCCCGTACGCTCGAGGATCATTCCTGTGCATGAGACTCCTTTGACAGATACGTTCCAGAGGTTGGTCGAGACAAGAAAAATGGCGTACCCAAATTGGCAGCCACATCTGAGCCTGATGCAGGTCTGCCGCCAAACTGCATGCGGAGTGATCCAAGGCGCTCTCGGGGAAAGTAAACGCCCTCACGCATGCCGCTAGACTTTGGCTTAATTTACTGCGCTTGCCAGGGGAACGTCAGGCCCGCCAACAACAGAGACAAGATCATTGCGCGGTGAGAGCGCTGGAACTGCTAAACGCGACAGGAGGCCATATGGCTTGTCTTATTAGTTCACTGTAGCTGGTAACTGCGTGTTTCTCAGCTTGCTTAGTTGTGTCTAGAACGTTCCTAGGGAGAGGGACTGTCCCCAGCTCCCTGCAGGGCTGTTCCGAGCAGAGCAAACCTTTGCCTAAGGAAGCGTGGCATGTACTGATGCCTGTTTTCTCAGGTTTGAACTGAGATTGTACCTTTGGAACGAATCTGCAGATTAAATGCGGATGGAGTTAAGCCGCCGCGGATGACGAGCTTTCTGAGTGAGCATCTAGCGGGTCGCCTAGTCGCTGTAATTTCACATAACGATGGTGGTTGCCTGCTTTGCTAAAAGCCCCAGCCGGTGTCACCGGCACCATCATCAGTATATGTTGTCACAGTGGGCTGCTGTTTTTAGCTGACGAAGGCCCGTTTTATTTTAGCTAGCGTGCCGCTCAAGTTCAAAGCCTACGGTATCGCTTTAGCCGCTTCGACTTCATGGATTAAATGCCTCCCGCTCACTTTCTGTCAGGTGCTGTTAGTGCAAGGCGTGAAACGTGCAACCTTATCCAACAGAAGGCGCACATGCGGGGCGACTGGTCTGGAGAATGTTTGGAGGAAGGAGGAAGCAATGATGGAATTCTAACCCATTATCGAGGATTTCAACGTATGACGAATCAGATATTGCTTCATTTTTGTAACTTAACATTCAAATACATATGCAAATAAGGACAAATGGAGGGAAAAACCAATCACAAACCAAGTCAGCGAGACAGGAAACATTCTGTAATAGAGGCCTATGTTAATTAACTGTTAACATTCAAGTAGTGACGGTGTAGCGTGTTGCAAGGAAATGCTGTGCTGGGAATGATCAGATTCCTTGTTTTTTTGTGGAATTTGTGTATAAATTTCAAGAGGCACGAAAGGACATTTAGACATGTAGACATCAGGACATGTAAGCTGCAGATCAACAGCCTACAGCTGAGTGTAGTATCTCAATAAATATATTATTCTGCCTGGACCAAGAAACCTGACCATCCTTAACTCAGAATGGGTCCTCCATTAGTTTTTTAAAAGGCCAGTCATGGATTTAATTTGAGTGTAGGAATTTGCACGCCTGGTTCCTGTATTGTCTTTCTTCATGGGACCTTGGTTTGAATTTATGGAAGCAGACTGTGCTGGTAAGGAGGTGGGTAAGGAGTGAAATAGAGCGTGTTCAGGCTAAGTGACCCAAAGGGCAACGGCAGGCCTATGTGCTACCACTGTCTTAAACCCAGAGTGTTTATTACCCTGGCCTGGTCTTAGTTGAGGCTGAGTGCAGTGGTGTTTTAAACTCCCCGGTTAAATATAGAATCATTAAAATTCATTAAAATCACAGTAAGAACGGTAACAGCAAAAAGTTTTTTTTTTAAACTTTTTTGTTATTTTTAATTTCCATTTTTTTGGCAACAGTTTAGTCAGAATAATCAGGTTTTCCGGAGAGGCTGCTCTGAGTTTTTGAGTTATTTGGTTCATAAGGAGAATGCTCATTAATCCTTTATGTCAAATGATTAATTAATCCACGTTGTGTGTCTTCTAACTGCGAGTCTGTTCCAGTGGTTCCTACCACACAATCGTCTTGTTCACACAAAAGCAGAACGTTTGTAAACATCTCTGCAACTTACACTTAAGGCTTTCAGAAGCCTTGTAAACAGAGATCATAAAAATTTCATGTGTCATTTATGCCTTTTTCCATTTAAAGGACATTTCTGTCCCTATTCATTAATTTATTTGCTTATTCAGTTGAGGACAACACAATTTCTCCCTGTGTAGATGCTGTGAGCCAGAATCTCAAAACAATAATTTAAAAAAATAACACAAAACATTCATCTCTTCCGAAACTAGCATCCCTTGTGGGGCGGGAGAGTTGAAAAGATACCTTCCCAGTTGGGTAAATTATCCCCAAGCAGGAGTGAGAGGAGTGGTTGTTGGACTCTAGTTCAATGAGAATGTATGTACGCTCCCAAGGGTACATACACTCTCATTGCCCTGGAAGTGTCCTGTTCCCACCCTGATACATCCAGAGGGCAGCGCAAGATGGGTAATAATTATAGCAGACCTGAAGATGATATAAGTGCTGTAGTATTTAATGGCTTGTATGACCTTTTGAAAAAGGGCAATTAAATCTGAACATGTTGTATTTAGCTGAGGATTTGCAGTTGCTATTAGATCTGCCACAGATTACATAAACAGTCATTAGCTGGAACACAATATATGGTAAAGGAAGACTAGCTCGTTTGGTAAAATAAATAAGAGAATTCCTCAGAAGTTAGGATATGTCGCTGGTACTGTAATTCCATTTTTTATGTATTTACGTATGTACATATTTACTTGTTTACATGGCTCTTCATTGCAGATACGTGGGTGTACAGCTTATATAAGTGAATCTGTTTTTGAATGCACAGGTGTGAAAAACTATAGTGGATACTTGGAAAATGCTGCATTAGTTATTTGAGATGTAAATGATTAGCACAAAGGAGTAAAAAAGTAAAACAATTTTGGTGGCTAGGCTGGGAAGTGTTAGAGTTGGCAATCTGTACTTTTACAAATATGCAAGTTGTTAAACCTAAAAGGCGTCATTTAATGCTGATTTAATTTGATATGCAAATCAGCGTTCCGTGCTTGGCAGTGCAAGATTTCTGACGCTTGATCGAATTGTAGTATGAAAAAAAAAACGGTGACAGATGGAGAGGAAGGAGAAGGAGAGCCGTGCCGCGATCTGCGTGGGAGCTGACGGCAGCGCGAGTGCATCTACGCCGGTGTTTTCTGTATACCTGCTTGGCACCGGTGTCGGCTTATGCATTGATCACGGCCCAAGCAGGTTCTGGTGGTCAGGCTGCGCAGCCCGAACCCGTTACTATGGTCCCGTGTGCGCATCTCCCCCGGCGAATCTGATACTTTCACTCCCCATCATGTCCGTCTGGTTGGCCGTGGGGGGTGTTTTGCTGATGTGCTCGTCATTAAATATAAACCCATTTTACCTAAAAATATTTCACCTGACACTTTTGCTTCACCGTTTAATAATCATACACTCTAATCTTATGTATTACTATAAATCATGGTTTTATATTATTTGTGGTTTACTATTATTTATTTGTTGCTTATTGGTTATTGTTTGTTTACATGTAACTGTACTTGTCTATGTTGTTGTTTACTGTTGCTGCTGTTTTCATTGTACAATATGTACAATCATGCAGTGACAATTCAGAATCCTGATTCTCATTTTACCTGAAAATTGCTTTCAAAATGGATAGAGGATTCTTCCAAACACCCACTGGGCTGTTTATTGGTTTTCGCATGTTAAGGTTGGGGTTGAGAAGGGCTTAAGGTCCATAGAAATGAATGGAGAGTCCCCATAAAGATATGAATACGTGGACTGTGCGTGCGTGTGTATGTGCACATGTGTCAGTGAGTTATGGGATTTTCCCAACACATTTCACCAAATCTCTTTCCAGGATGCTCTTCTTCACTGACTATGGGAAAGTGGCCAAGGTGGAGCGCAGCAACATGGATGGCACCAATCGGACCCGGATAGTGGATTATAGAACGGAACGGCCGACCGCGCTGACACTAGACTTGGTGAAGAGGCTGGTGTACTGGACGGATGCCTACCTGGACCGCATCGAGGTGGTGGATTATGATGGGGGGAACCGGCATGTCGTGATTCAGGGCATCTCGGTGAGTACCAGGCTTGTCCCAGTCCAGTGCATTGTGTCCTTTAAGTCATGTGGAGTCCCTGAACAACCCTCATTACCCCAGGGACTTTTTGATCCTGTTGTCTCATAATGTACCGTACATCACATAAAAGCATCTGGTGAATAAATAAAATGTAAAAAAAAAGTCATGTTGGGAATAGACTTCAATAGCAGGGTTGAATGGCTGTTTTAACCTAGGGAAAGAACTTAGCGCTTGGGGTGGACCACAGAAGGCATGGCGCTTTTCCACTGGCATATAGGAACAGAGCCGTAGCTAAACTGTACTGCGAAGACAGAGTAGTTACAGCGTGGTTGCAGCTTGCTTTGATTTTCTGCTGTAGAAGGGTCGGCTCGGTAAAGGCATTGCCATGTTTGGAGAGTGACAATGACTTAAACCGAAGAGACGCTATGTGGCAATTTCCGTGTGTCTATGAGAATCGCTGTCTTATGTATCAAATGCTAGCAAAATTAGCACTTGCTTGCGTAAATCTGCATTATGAATAGCGATGCCAGTAACGATTATTTTTCTAATGATTAATCTATCGTCTATTTTACCGAATGGTTGAATAATCTAAACAATTAATTTTCCTCCAGAAAATCACATCTTTATGCTTATTAAATTCAGTTAGCTGAGTAACACAGGCTACTATTTTGGTAAATCGTGATAGCGATATTCACTGATGTGCTAGTGAAGAAAGGGACAGCTTAGCAACTTCAACATACTGTGGTTAAACTAGGTAAAAAGACATTGGTGAGATGGAGATACTTTTTGCTGAATAAAGTCTGACTTTTTTACTTGGTATTATAGTATTCTTTTCATTTCAGTTAATGATTTTTTAATTAGTTTCTGATTTACTTTCAGTTTTATTTTACGGTAATAAAACTAGTCCCAACAAGCCAAACGCGCACAAAAACACACACTGCCAGAATAAGCCCAGATATTAGCCTAAGCATTTTTTCAAACACTTATTCGAATGAGATTCTAAGGCAAACAACTTTATGACTTTAATAATGAGTGTATTTAGCTATAAGGACAAAAGATATTGACTAATGGTAATTTAATAAATATGAATAGACAACACTTTGCTTATTCTGGCAGTCCAGGTTAGTGCCTGGGCATTTTCTTTTTAGGTGCTTGTGCATAGTGCCAGTGGCCCTGTGGTATGTCATTGAACTTAACACAGTGTAAAACCAACTTTTTGTTTTGTGATAATTTGAACTACTATGTAGTGATATTAAAGGAAAACATTTGCTATAATGAATTGAAAAGTTTTAGAAATCATAAAGATAATTTCATTAATATATTGATGGCACATTTTCAGCATCAACGTCATTGACTATGTCGGCCAATCACGGCAGCCGTAATAGAATATGCCCTATTTTCCTATGTTCTCTGATTCTAACAGACAGCTGACTAGACACGCGCATTATTTTTCCAAAGCTAGACCCAACTCTGGTAGTCATTTGTTTTGTCAGAGTCTTTGTGTAAAGGTATTGTGGTCCTCATGGAGCCTACTTAAGGACTTCCAGATGATTGTGAAGGAGATGTATAATGGTTTGATTTAATGGAGAACAGCAAACTCTTTTTCTTTCACCTTGTTAATAGGACAAGAGATTTCAAATATACTGTGTATCTCAACTGTCACTTGTCCTGCTGGACAGACCTGGAGGATTACAGCAGGCCTTGCATGTACTTCTAAGTGTTTTTTTCATGTATGGTGTTTGTTGAGGAAGTTCTTTAAAACAGTATCTAAAAACATCTGCTCACTGTGGATTAAAGAAGAGCATCAGATTGAACTGAAAGAGATATTTGGAGTCTTTGTAAATGCTTTAGTTCAAATGCTGAAGGCATTTTCACGCCCTGGCTAGACGTTATTTTTTTTTCTCACGTTTCTCTCATTTCCAGGTTTCATACCTTCCTGGATTAACGCTCTTTGAAGAATTCTTGTTTGCGGTGCGCTCAGAACCTTCTGGAGGACCGAAAGCAGACATCCTTCAAATAAATCGGTTTAACGGCACTGAGGTGCTCACCTTCCCTGTTGTGGGAGACGCCCGTGTGATACGGGTCCAGCACAGACTGACCCAGCCTACAGGTGAGTAACCTTGCGTGGGTGGGTATGTGAACATGCAGACCTTGCATTCACAGCATGAGCCTCAAGGAGAATGCCACATTGCCCCTCTGGCCAGGGCCCTTTGCTTAATTGCTTAGGTAAATATCAGCTTGTATAAATACATAAAGCAGTGACCTTTTCATCCCAGAAAAGGACATCTGATATCAGCTTTTAGTAATTTGCATCTTTCGCCAGCGGCGGAGTGTGTGTTCATTCACGCCTTGCATGTTCCGGAACCTTCCGCTCATTAAAGCCGTGAAATGTAAATGAATGCCAGAGGCTAACAGAGCGTGCCGCTAACCGCCGTGCTTTGTCGCATGGCTAACTCTATGGCTGTGCGGCATGGCTAACTGTCTAGTGGCGCAGTCTGCGTTAGCCGTGTGGTGCTCCCTTTTTCCTCCCCGCAGCCCGGACCCATGCCTGCGAGGCCGACCCATACGGGAGACCGGGGGGCTGCTCTCACGTCTGCCTACTCAGTGGCAGCTACAAGTCTCGGACCTGCCGATGCCGGACGGGCTTCACCCTAGGGAGCGACGGGCGATCCTGCAAAAGTCAGTGCACATTATTCCCTACTGCCGTCGAGGCAATTTGTTCTTGGCCGTCGTTCGAACCGTCTGGCAGGCCGAGGGAGATGAGGTATTGATGTCTGGATAAATGATGGTTGAGTTTCCTTAAAGCGATCCATCACAGGAAACACGCCACACATTAGGCTGTTATTTCAGGGCCTGGAAACATGGTACAGTGAGATGGAAATAAATAGCTGAATTTGCTGATAAACTGGCAGGTTAAATGTCCATTAACTGGTCCAAAAGAGTCACTCCCGTTCTATTCTGCTTTAAAATCATCATAGACTGACATCACTAAGCATGAAATCACTGACGTTTATGTTTTAATTGGATCTTTTTCTTTAGAAGTATAATCAAAGAGTTAACCTAGGGCTGGGCAGTATATTGAGATGTAGGATGAAACAGTACCATTTATATCGATATACTTTTATTGTGCCATAAAATAGTACGAGGAAGGATTTTTAATTGAGACGTATAGTATAGTACTCCTTTCTGGTTGTAGACAACACAAGACCTTCAATTGTGACATAGCACAGAATCTCAGAATTCACAGCTAAAATTATGCGGAAGGTGATGGTGGGGAATGGATAGAAATCATTATTATTTGGTTCATTTTGTTTTCAAAAAATGTTGTCAGAAAATGGCTCAGAGGGTTAAAACATCACCATTTGCAAGATTTATTTTATTTTATTGAAGGCTTACGCCTTTCCAGTTTTAAATGCACTTTAAATTGTTGTCAGGCTTGTTTTTAGTCATTTGCCAAATCGATTTTAAATTTACAATTTGTATATATATATTTTGTCCCTAAACATTCACCTTTTGTTTTGAGAGCAATGTCATAAACTGAGGAAAAACGAATGTTGGTGATATAGTGGAGTGGAACACTTCTGCTGTAGCTGCCTTACTTGACCCATGCAACACAGATATAGACATAATTTATTTTGCCTTTATTATGAGGTTTCTGTTTGGAATAAAGAACACATCTATATTGACTTTTTGCAGTTGAATATTTGCAAGCTGCATTTACATTTTGTTTTGACCACCCTCTGCTTTAATAAGTGTTTGTGATGTCTCACATGTGGCATTGACTTAAAACTAAACATATAGCCCACTTCATAGAAAATACCAAGATAGATTGAGTATCACTATTCTGCCTAAAAATGAAAAATGCAGTGAGTGAAATGCAGTTTCGTTTGTATCCCGATATCACGCCCGAACTCTCAAAAGCTTCTCTGTGGTGAACAGCATTCACCGCATCCCTCTCTAGTAATTGTGATGCTTTGTGATTTATACAGAAACATGTAACAGAAGATTGTTTCTTGAGGAGCAGGTCTCATTTTTCGGGCCAGCAAATCGCGGTGTGTGCCATGCACACTCCAGGAATATCACATCTAATAATGAACGTTTTGGTGTCAGTCACCCTCTCTGTCTGTCAGTCTCTGTCAAATCCCCTGTTAAGTAAATTCTTAAAAAATAAATTACTAAAACCAGTTAATCTATTTCTTGTGGGCAGAGCCCTACCGAGGGAATTCAGATTCCCTCATATGTGAAGACAAGTGTCTCCTGTATGGGTTGTGTGCTACTGATCTTCACTTCTGTCCGACAAAAGATTCCCCTGGCTATCATCAATCAGCCTGGGCTATTTATGCCCCCCTGCCTTTAACGTTCCTCAGGGTTAATTAGCAGGGCAATAATGTGACTTGTTCCACTGGCATCTAACAACAAATCGTGAAAAAAATGTCCTACGCCGGAACAAATGCATGTATCCCAATGTCGCTTTTTACTTAACCTGTCAGACATGTCTGCAGAAACCGCAGACTGTCCCAAACAGACTGGGGTGATTCATTCGATAAGAGCCAATCAGTCAAACTAATTTTTCTTTTAATTAAGGTGATGTAATGAGCATAGTCTTCAGGCTTCGCATTCACTTTGCCCAGGAACAGGTTTCATGCTTAGTCCCAGATTGAAGGCGCATTAATCGTGCCGATTAATTAGACACTGGGGTAAATTAGGTAACTAAGTCTGGTGGACATGTTTGTGGTGTTTGTGTTGCCCTCGCAGAGCTCAAAAGCGAGCTGTTCCTATTCTACGGAAAAGGCCGACCGGGACTCATCCGAGGCCTGGACATGAATGTCAAGTCTGGGGACGAGCACATGGCACCGATCGAGGAGCTCGTCAACCCACGGGCACTGGACTTTCACGCTGAAGCTGGCTACATCTACTTTGCCGACACCACCAGCTTTCTGATTGGCCGTCAGAGGACTGATGGAAGTGGGCGGGAGACGATACTCAAAGATGGTGGGTGTTGGGTCTGTCCTTGGAGGCATTGAGGAAAGGGGGGCGAAGTCATAAATGTAAAACACATGGCCTACATATCTAACGATCGTGTTGGGGAGTATGTACATCTTAGAGTGTTCTTGATGTATGGTGGTTTATGCATAGTGTTCTTTTTTTGACTGGACCTCCAAATCTGGCTGGAAATTTGTACGGTACCTCCTCTGTTCCATGATTAATTAAGACCTTCAATGCATGTTTTATTACACCTTGCAAAGAACAGAGTGAAGAGGTTCTCCAGAATGGGGTCAACCTCTGTCGTGCAAATGTGTTTGTGTAAGCAGCATTATTTGCATATTCTTTGTTTTTTTTAAGCGGAACAATTGATTAATCTGTCGTAAAAAAATGCTTTGGGGTGTGAAGCGTAAAACGGGCCCCATGCAGACAGTGATAGATTGCACCGGTGTAGTTTGCTATTTACCTGCTGTTATAGACCTCGATAACGTGGAGGGAATTTCCGTGGACTGGATCGGGAACAACCTGTACTGGACGAATGATGGCTATCGGAAAACCATCAGCGTGGCCCGGCTGGAGAGGGCGTCCCAAACCAGGAAGACACTTCTGGAAGGAGATATGTCTCATCCCAGGGCCATCGTGGTGGACCCTATCCACTGGTACGTCTGAAACCCTTATCTCTGAGGCAGGACTTTTAAATCTTTCTAATAATAATTTATACGTTTTATTGATCCCGAGGGGAAATTGTCTTTTATGCCTCCCTCAACTTGCTCTTTGTAGAATAAGTTGTCCACGAAAGGCAACCACCCGTAGCATTGTCCAGGGAGCTGGGGGTTAAGGGTCTTGCTCAAGGACGTGCAGACGTGCTGAAACTGGGTTTGAACTGGTGACTTTCTGATTACAGGCACACAGGCTCAGCCCACTGAGCCACACGCTGCCCCCCTTTACATGATAACCTTGGATTGTCAGAATTTTAAAGGTTTATATATAGTTTTAATGACTGTTTATGATTGGCATTAGGTATTAGATTGTTTGTCCACTTGAGTCACATGATACATTGACCATTGCCTATGAGCTGCATGGCTGGGATTGATTCTTTTGTGAGTAAGTCAGTCAAAAAGTTTGTATAACAGTTCATACATACAAAATTGTCACTGAAAAATTGTCAAAAGGTGTTTGAACAGATGGGGGAAGGAAAATGATGAGGAAAGAAACAGGTGGGATTTGGGGAAAAATATAAAATTATTGTCTGTCACCTGGAAGGGCAGTCAAGTAAATCCTTCATAAAATAAGGCGTGTAGTGGGCAGAGGCTGGTGTCGTCACCTCTGATCAAATTGTGGCAGACAGGCAGCAGACGGGAGATGGGCGTGACGTACTCTATGAGGGTTACCACGAAAATCCATGTACCTTCTCGTCGGGGGAGAGGGACGACTGGCAGCGTATCCCATCCAGTCAGCGCTGGAGTCATGACAGGGATTTAAAGTAAAGCTGTGTTTTCGTAACTAAGCGACTCCCTGTCATGTCTTACCTGGATGTCTCCATGGCCCAGCCTCACATTAGTTATATTGTCGTTATATCCTCCGTGTTCTGGCACACTGGGGATATATATACACACATATGGCTTACTGGTAGTGGATCTTCTGCACAAAATTGCTTTGGAAATAATGAGGTGGGATTTGTGGCCTGCAGCCAATCTCATTATCGTCCTGGATGGAAGGAGATCCGTGTAGCCGAAGGGCCTGGATGAGGGCCCGACGCCCTTGTTATTCTTGAAATATCGGCACACTTCTTCCATGTGGGCTCGGGGGCTCGGCTTCCACACCACGTTGACGGTGCTTTTCTTAATTGATTGTTAGCAACTTGCTGATGCATTCGGCAGATTGTGAAATTCAGCGTTAGACTGAGATGTGTTTTTAATGCGGACGCTGTGGCCTAAATGAAGTCTAGTGAAAATCAAAATGAGGATCTACAGTAGGTGGACATTCTGTTGTGGTGTAGTAGCAGTCAGTATCCAGGCCACAAAATGTGATACATTGGGCTGGTGTCTTGATTTAAAATTAACACCGGCTGATATTGATGTGCTAATCAATGTACTGTGCATCGCTACTATATAATATTATGCATAATTTCTGCCTTTGACGGGGTGTTTTTGTGTCGTCCTGCAGCCGCTGAGTAGTTTTCCATCTCAGTAAGCACAGACCTGCTGGTTTCCGCACCACAGATGTGCCGATTTCTCTGTTAGCTCTCAGCTTCGTCTCGCAGAATGCTCAGAGTCGACCAGATGCCAGTACTCTGGACCATCTTTCTGACAGACCTTCCAAACTTCACGTTCCTATTTCTACGTCCTTCTTCCTCATCCTCCTGTTTTTCTGGACACGTTGATGCATCCATTATGGGGCTAGCAACAACTACACTAGAGTCAGTCATGGTGCGGATGGACCTGATTTTGGGAGAGAAGGAATGGATTTTTAAAGAATCACACAGCTGCAGGATGGAGAGGTTTTCTGTCATTCCTGTTCTTCCTGGGGAGCCTTTAGGATAAGAACCATTCTACTCCTCACATGAAACTGTAGTATAGGAATGGATCTCGTAATGTTTCTTTGTGTCCGACCCTGGCCGAGCCCAGCCAGATTCCAGCAGAGTACCCCCTAGTTCTCTCTAGCAGATCTCCTCATCCTGACGTGACAGATGGACGCCCACCCTGTTTATGAGTGTGGTATATTCTCGAGGTGTTTTATTATTAATTCTGTGTCATGATCATGTTGATTTGCAAGGTTAGGAAGCTGAGGGACAGTTTTCAAGAAACTGCCACATAAACTACGGAAGGATTTTTCTGCATTTATTGTTTTAGCTTCCTTCTGAAGTGGCATTTGTTCTTGGCACAAGCATGCAGCAGGCAGCATACACAACCGCAGGCACACAAAGTGTCTGTCAGTCTGTGTCTGTCACCTCCTAGCTGTACTGACACGATAATATGTGGGATTAGCACCCGGTGATTTGCCGCCTCTGATACAGTTTTTTGTTTTTTTGGACAGTCTCTTAGTGGAGGGGGCTGCCAGTCACATGCTCCCCAGTGTGATTTACCGTATTCATGGGGTCACACAGAAATCGCTGGGAACAAAGAGAGGCAAATTTCTACTGTCATGTGAAGGGTTGTGTAACGGGCGTGTTCGAGGCAGAGTGAGGACCCGTCTGATAAATTTTTCTTAACCGGACTATTTTATTACCTGAAAATGAAATTAGGTATATGTTTGGCAGTTTAATAGCTGAGTCTGTATTTGAATTTATAATCAGCTTTCTTCTTGCAGAATACATCTTCCTTTCATCTCCAAAGTCCTTGACTTGCTCTTGTTGTCTTGAACTTTGTTTGGTTCTTTTCAAATAGCAAAAAAGCTAAAACACGAGTTGGGGAGGGTTGGTAGAGTATATGTAGTGTTTAATTACCTATCTAAGCAATTATTGAATTATTACTTTATGTCCCTGAACACTATCAAATGATGAAAACCATTTTAAAACTTACTAGCCTTTTGAGTACTGCAGGTGGCTGAGATTACCATCTTGAGGGCAAATGGGGCATTAATACTGGTTTTAGACATGAACTGTGTTATTTTATAGTTGATGGGCCCCCTGGTGGTGTATCATTATGATTATGCTCTTTGCGAGGGGGGGTGATGGGCCAGGGTATCCCCTCTAGCTCCACCAGAAAGGTACTTATTGTTAGCTGCGGAGTTGTTGTGGAAAACGATTTATGGAAGAAAATAAGAACTCAGCGACTGGCTAGATCTTTAACTGCTATTTTGCATTTTCAACTGCTTCCTGTCTTTCTCAGCTGGATGTACTGGACAGACTGGGAAGAGGATGAAGTCAATGATAGCATCGGAAGGATAGAAAGAGCGTGGATGGATGGGTCCAACCGACAGGTATTCGTCACATCGAACATATTGTGGCCCAACGGTCTCTCCCTGGATCATGGAACCGGCACCATTTACTGGTGTGATGCCTACTATGACCACATCGAGAAGATTTTCCTCAATGGCACTGGAAGAATGGTAAGCCATTACAGAGGCCTGACATTAGTGCCCCAGATAATGAACAACATATTTCAGCACAGGGTTATTCAGCTGTTTCATTACAAACCTAACAACCGTACCAAATGACATTTGTGCAAAGATCGGTCTTGATGCTCATTTGCATAACCCCCCCCCCTTGAAACTGGCAAGTTTGCTCTCTGCATAGGTGGTGTATAATGGTCGGGAATTAAACCACCCCTATGGGATCTCGGTGTACCGGAACCACGTCTTCTGGACTGATTACATGAATGCCTCTATTTTCCAACTGGACATGTCTTCGGGTAACGTGACTCTGCTGAGGAGCGAGAGGCCACCTCTCTTTGGCCTTCAAGTCTACGACGCTGAGAGGCAGCAAGGTAACGTCCATACCCTTCCTCAGACGCGGGCATGGTGTGTCTCTGAGGCCACAGATGGCCTGTGAAGCTCAGTGAAGGCTCATGGGAAATGGGCCTCCTGCCTGATTATCTGGGAGATACGTAGAACATTTGGTGAAATGATTATGGAGGTTTACAGCCGTGGGTTATGGCAGATTGTCTGTTTACTTGTTTTTGTATCTGTGAGTCGTGTGAGTATAACGGAATTAGTAGGACTGGAATTGTTGGGTGAAAGAATTGAAAAATAACCAGAAAAACTAATCTTTTTTTAAGCTGTGGTTTGGCTCCAAACAGCTAGCAAGGTGTGCACACAGTTTGGTATTGATTATTTTACAAAGGAATGAAATACAACTTTAAATTGTAGAAAACTGGAAAATTATATTTTTGAAGCAGTAGGGTTAACTCTAAGCCCTGCTTCTCTGCTTGGTTGGTATTGAAACTCACCATAACATTTATTTGTCGCGTAAACAGTCCTGAATCGTATTTGCTTCTGAGAATAGTGCGATGATGCACTCAGGCAGCAGCTACACGGCAATCATCCTAACGGATGTAAATGCGATGGGCAGACAAAGCGCCATTTTTAAAACCCAGGTTTGGTGATCTAGGTTGCAGCGATGGATTCCATTGGCTCATTTGCATGTTTTGGAAAAACCCAATTATATCCCCACCTCTGCTGATGTGTTGCTTTTATGTACCTGGCTCAGTGGGCACATTTGTCTCTGATTAGGCTTAATAGGGGTTGTCTCTTACAGAGTCACAGGCCCCGCCCACTGATCACTCGTCCATCATGGACACGTCAGCTGTCGGCCGCAACCCTGACAACGTGCCCGTCCAAAAATACTGAATCATCTTGACTAATGGGATAATTTAAATGGGAATCATTATGCACGTTGAAGGATTTGCAGCTAAAATGAGACATGAATTGCATTAAATAAATGAGTATCATCGATTAATAATCCAATTTAGCTCTTCAGCACATGTTGTATCATGTTACAAAGGGAATTATTGCATGGTTCTCCTATGGGGGCTGAACATGCAGACCTAATTAATTTGTCATTAGATTGCAACTCCTTCCTGAACCCCGAAGTAGCTCAGTCTGAGGGAACGGTCGTGAACCAGGGAGCCGACAGCAGGGTGTGTGTGTGTGTGTGTGTGGGGGGGGGGCGTGTCCTATAATCCCATAAATGACTAGTGCTATATGGTGCTGGGGTGGCAGTGCTTACAGTCAGGGATGCGCTTTAAGCCTCATTCCTCACGCTAGGGCTCACTGCAGAGCGCCAGTGAAAAATCCAGCCTTATTACACTCTGCCCCACCATTTTTTTGTGGGGTGCAGCCTTAACTGGAAGCAAAAACATGATTGTCTTATGTTTCTTATTCTTGTCATAGTTCTCAACAGAATGAGGCCTATGTCTTTTGTGTGCATTATGTTTGTTTTTTGTGTTGTATGTGTTTTGCCTTTGTGTGTTTTAGTGTCTGTTTGTTTTATTGTGTGTTTATTGCGTATTTTCCTTTTGTTTTGTGGTGTTCTGTGTGTTCAGTCTTCCTGTGTTTTTGCTTTTGTTTTGTGCTTTTTACTGTATCTTTGCTCTCCTGTGTATTTGCTTCTGTTTGTGTTTTAGTGTGTGTTGGCATTATCATGTGTTTTACTGTGTGTTTTTCTTTCTGCTTGTGTGTCTTGTTCTGAGTGTTCAATATTCCTCTGTGGTTGCTTTTGTTTGTATGTCTTTGTATGTGTTTGCTTTCCTGTGTGTTTGCTATTGTTTATGCATTTTTGTGTTTTGCACAAGCTTTTTCCTCTCATTTATTAAATGACACATTAGCCCACCTGGAATTAATAGTCCAGGTGAATTCTAACCTATTATCCTCTTGCAGGTGTGAAAATAATGGGACAATTCGGACAACGAGCTACAAAAACATTTGCTTTTCACAGAGTTTCTCCCAGGCAGGCAAGCAGGCATTAGAATTATTTACAAGGAAATGCACTAAATTAATCAGAGCTTAAATGCACAGAGCCTCTTAAAAGAAAAGGAGAGCTGGATGGCTGGCTGGATTTCTGTCGAAATATTTTATGCGTCAGAAAAGGCAATTTATCTGGCCGGAGCCCAAAATGGCATGAAGATTAATTGGATCGCTCTTCTGCTGAGTGCTATTGATTGGCTCTCACCAAAACAAAGGCCTTTATCTCATTGGTTCAGGCCCGGCGCCTGGAATCACCCTGGCGTCTAGGCCTTAAGAGCAACCCTCGTACTTCACGCTAACAAAGGGGTGACGGCTTGCCGAAGCCATTTTCTTGTATTGTCCCCGAGTGTGCAATTCACTCTGATCACAATTACCTCTCTGAGCGCGTGGTGCCCCCAACCCGCTTTGCAGTGACACCACACCTATTTCGTGACGTATTGATGATCTTTATCTTCGCATGATTCAGCGGGACTCCGAACAGGTCTGCCTGGAGAGGCCTGAACTTTCCGTCTCCTGTGAGTTTCTGCTTGGCTTCCCGTAGATCTCAATTTGAAGGCCGCGCTTGATTCCCTCAGGTGACAATGCGTGCCGTGTCAACTACGGGGGCTGCAGCACGCTGTGCCTGGCTGTGCCGGGGGGGCGCATGTGCGCCTGCGCTGATGACCAGCGCCTCCAGAAGAACAACGTCTCCTGCTCAGGTGGGCCCCCGTCTGCTTGATAATGTGTGTTTCAACACACAGTTGAACTGGTGACCCTTATGGCTTTCTGGTTCGCATCCCCCAACTGTCCATATTGTTATGGGACAATAAGGTATTTAACCCATATCGATTTAGCAAAACAGTGAGCCATCTAGATGGGAATATTATTATGTGCATACTGTATCGATTTCTACCTTGAGTGGCCTTGTACTGATGAAGGTATGTTATTAGCAAAGGAATGTGTAAATATCACTTAGGAACCACGCAGGGAGGTGCATTTCACAGTGTTTTGCAGTGTATTGTGGGAAATATGCAAGTTAAGTCAGAAACAGTTGGCTCCATGTGATGTTTTGATCGAATGACCTCCCAAAGCTTCATCTGGAGACGGGGAACCCCTACAGTGTCAAGCTGACGAGTTTCAGTGCCAGAATCGGCGCTGCATCCGCGCTGCGTGGAGATGTGACGGTGATGACGACTGTCTGGACGGCAGTGACGAGGAGGCCCATGCGTGCTGTACGTGTCCCCTGTGCCGTACCTTTTCCCTTAGCGTGTCCCTCTCCGGTGCGCATCTGAAAGAGGGCCCGCCATGAACGACAATTCAGTCATTTGAGTCCACTTTTTAATGCAGCCGTTATATTATTTAACATGAGGCACCTGATGATATCGGTGTTATTCAGGTTCATGCAAGTGTGAAAAGCAGCCTAAGAAGATCAGTAATAGAATATGTGAATGTAAGCAGGATTAGATAAGGAAATAAATCAAAACAAAATCAATACGGGGAGAAAAACAAAAAAAAATTGATTAAGCATATAAACCATCTGCAAAAAACAGACATCTGGCCAGCTGATTTTATTTATTTATTAACATATGGGAAGGCGTGATGGAAGGATTGAGGAGGATCATCCTGGCAGTAATTGTCCACGCTTGCAGGCTTTCATGATTTTGGACAGAACCATCTGTATCTGGAATTCAACCCATGTTTCACTCCGCGATGCCTTGAGACATTGACAGACTCACTAGTGTAACATGTCGTCGTGGGGTTTCCTCCGGGTACTCCGGTTTCCCCCAACAGTCCAAAACATCCTGAGGCTAACTGGACTTGCTAAATTGCCCATAGGTGTGCATGTGTGAGTGAATGGTGTGTGAGTGTGCCCTGCGAT